>JAZKJV010000578.1:600000-1019050 GCA_037367405.1 Ottelia alismoides
CCTCAGTATCATGTGTATAGCATCCATGTGAACCTGTCTTGGCTGCTCCATAAATTGACTCACCCTGCTAACTGCAAACTGAATGTCTGGGTGAGTTATGGTAATGTAGAGGAGTTTTCCCACCATTTCTCTATATCTCCTCTTATCTACTTCATCAGTATCACCATCATACAACCTCATGCTCGGGTCCATGGGAATACTTGATGGTTTGCATCCATCCATGCCAGTCTCAACCAGGAAGTCTGTAACGTACTTCCGTTGGGTCATCACCAAGCCCTGTGCATTCCTTGCAAATTCCAACCCCAGAAAATATCTTAGGGTTCCAAGATCCTTTGTAACGAACTGACGGCCTAGGAATGCCTTCACCTTCTCTATGCCCTGAACATCGTCTCCTGTAACAAGAATATCATCCACATAGACCATAATGACAACCGTACCTGCCGATGACTTCTGGACAAACAACGAGTGATCGGCATTTGACCTCCTGAATCCCTGTTCCTCAATCAGGTTGGACAGCTTCTAGAACCACGCTCTCGGACTCTGTTTGAGGCCATATATCGCCTTGTGAAGTCTACAGACCATGTGCTTCTCCCCCTCAGCAGTAAACCCAGGTGGCTGCTGCATGTAGACTTCCTCCTGTAAGTCTCCATACAAAAAGGCATTCTTGACATCTAGTTGAGATATACTCCAATCACGGACCACAGCAACGGATAGGAGAATACGAAGAGTAGAGTGTCTCACCACTGGAGAGAATGTATCCATGTAATCTACACCATAGGTTTGTGTAAACCCACGGGCAACCAGACGTGCTTTGTACCTATCCAACGTGCCATCTGCACGATATTTGACTGTGAAGACCCATTTGCAGCTCACAATGGATGCATCAGAAGGTGCAGGGACCAAAGACCATGTGCCACGAGACTGTAAGGCCCTCATCTCCTCTTCCATTGCTAATTTCCAGCAATCATTCTTCAAGGCTTCCTGGTATGTCCGTGGTATGTCCACGGAAGACAAAGCGGTGGCAAAACTCTGAAAATCACCAATGAGGCGATGAAAAGACACGTGTGAGGCAAATGGATAAGAGGTACATTGCCTCTTCTGCTTCCGAATAGCAATCAGAACATCAAGATCATCATCTGTTGTACTGGAAGGGCTAATGTCTGTCTGTACTGAAGGATCCTGCACATGTACCATACTTGACCCGTCAGTAGTAATGCCATCTGAACATACCTGAGGCGTGATAATTGGCTGCGGTGCAGACTGAGCAGGACCGGACCGACGTGTATAGAATTTGGGTAACGGTGATATGGTAGGCCGTGGAATGGGTGGTGGCGGAGGTGGTGGTGGTGACGCTGGCGTAGGGACAGGGAACAACTCAGGTGTACTCAATGTAGGTGGTGAAGGAACATAGATATCATCAGTGGTAGTGGATGGTACCATTCTGTCACCCGTAGGAGAAAAATACATGACCGACTCAAAGAAAGTGACATCAGCACTCACAAAGTACCTCTTAGTCACAGGATCATAACACCGGTATCCCTTCTGAGTTCTGGAGTAACCAACAAAGACGCACTTGACTGCTCGAGGAGAGAGTTTGTCAAGTCCAGGAGATAGACGATGAATGAAAGCGACAGTACCAAAAACACGTGGAGTCAGTGAAAATAACTCCTTGTCTGGAAAAATAAGAGAGATAGGTATCTTGTCACCAAGAACTGAGGATGGCATTCTATTAACTAGATAGCACGCTGTAAGAATAGCGTCGCCCCAGAATGAAATAGGAGCACAACTCTGAATCAACAGTGTCCGAGTAATATCCAAGAGATGGCGATGTTTTCTTTCCGCCACACCATTTTGTTGTGAGGTATACGCACAAGTGGTTTGGTGAATAATACCCTTTGAGGAAAGAAATAGGGAAAGTGAGCGTGTACAAAATTCAAGGGCATTATCCGTCCGAACATATTTAACAGATGAAGAAAAAACATTGTGCACTTCATTAAGCAAATTCTTGATCACATCTCCTGCTTCAGATTTATTTTTCGGAAGGAAAACCCATGACACTCGAGAGAAATCATCCACTACCACAAGATAAAACATGTGCCCCTGATGATCGGGAACACGACTCGGACCCCATATATCTATATGTAACAACTCAAAAGGGGAGCTACTGCTCCGACTCGGATGACTTGGAAAGCTCGACCTGTGATGCTTTCCCAACTGACACGCTTCACAACGAAAGGACGAACTAGGAGAGATCTGGGGCAGAAGATGGCGCATTTTCTGAAGTGGAAGGTGACCAAACCGGAGATGCCAAATGTACGGAGAGACTGGTCCAGCAGAGTGAGAAGAGACACCAGCATAGGAATCCCGAACCAGTCGATATAAACCATTCTGCTCAGAGCCATAGCCAATCACCTTTCCCGTGAGTATGTCCTGAAAAATGAGAGAAGACGGGTCAAATATAGCACGACAATTCAAATCCTTCGTAATCTGACTAATAGACAACAAGTTCATTGAGAACTCAGGAGCATGTAAGACATTCTGTAGCTGCATAGTGGAAGATAGAAAAACCTCCCCCTGTCCAACCAGGGGCGAATGGGTACCATCAGCTATCTGCACCGAGCGGCCAGGAGGGATGTCCCTGTAGGCCTGTAATCTACCTCTATCTCGACAGAGATGATGCGTGGCTCCGGAATCTATAACCCAGTCAGATATATCATGAGGTGTTGTGAATGCAGTATATCTACCTGAGGTGCTCGCCGCGGCGGATGAACTGGCAGAGGCGGTGGCAGCAATATCTGAAGAGCCACCAGACGAATCAGCAGATGTATGTGGCATGATATTGCGGAGACGGGCCACAAGTTCGTCAAATCGACTATCTGCAGTAGAGGGTAAAGGAGACTGAGAATGCTCTGCAACACGTGCCGATGTTGGGAATCCATGCTTAGAATAGCATGTCTCCTCTGAGTGTCCCGTGCGGTGACAATAGGAACATGTCTGACTGAAGCGACCACCCCTTCCCTGGGGTCCACGGCCACGTCCACGACCACGACCAGGATGCAGACCACCTCTCCCACGCGAGACTGCCATCGCTGATGGGGGTGGTGTAGATGAGCTGGAGGAGACTGGAATACGACTTAGCCTTCTGTAAACATCCTCCACTGGAGGAATAACTGCATCAGCTAGGATCTGAGACCGGGCGGCATCATACTCAGGATCAAGAGCCGCAAGTAGAACACCCACCATGGTGGCATTCCGAAACGCCTTCTGCTGCTCAGGAGTAGCAGTGAGTGGAATGCTACTGTATAGCTTCTCAAACATCCCTCTTAGGGATGTATATAGAGAATGGAGAGGTCTGCCGCTCTGCTTCATTGTGAAGATGTCATGCTGAAGCTGCAACATTTTCGTCTCATTTCGCACCTGCGAATATGTAGCGGCAAGAATGTCCCACATTGTCTTAGCAGTGGGTTGATGGAGGACATCATTAGCAATCTCCATCGTCAATGTACCAGACAACCAGACCTTTGCGTAAGAGTCATCAGCCTCCCAGGAGGCATATATCCCTGTCTTCTCAGCGGGCTCATCCTCGGTAAGAATGTGCTTCTTACCATTCGACTTCATGAGGCTCATGAACTGCATAGCCCAGAGCTCGTAGTTAGACCCGTCCATCTTCATTATTGGCGCAGCACCTTTGAATGCGCCCATGGAGGGCATATCGACCTTCGATTCTGACATACTGCCGCTGAGGAAGAACTAGGGTTTGTAGACAGGATAACAATTGTCTACACTGACTGCATCGGATTTGAGTGCGTATGTAGACGTTACGCACTCAAATCCATTTATCTGCGGAAGAGACGAGGTAGACTAGGGCACGCCTCGGATGAGGGCTACAGCCCTTGCACCTGGATCACGCTCAAGGCGCCTGGAAGTGCACGGCGACGATCTGGCAGCCGCCTACGATGGTCGGCGGCGGGCTGGGGCCGCCTTGGAGGAGTCGGCGGCGATTAAGGGGCTGCTTGGGGCCTCTCGGCGGCGGGCTGGCAGCCGCCTGGAAGGATTGGCGGCCGCCTGGAGAGAGAGAGAGAGAGTCGAGGGAGGCGACGAAGAGATGGAGAGGGCGGCGGGTGGGGAAGGGGGCGGCGGCTAGGAAGAGCCCTAGGGTGGCTCTGATACCATGTTGGGAGAAAAGACTTGATTGATTATTCAGAAAACCCTAGGCTCTCTTATATAGGGAGAGACCTAAAGGGTAAATTACAGAGAGGTCAACTAAAGATAAAGAAATAACAAAAAGGATACATAACAATATAATAAAACTACGAAAGACACGAAATATCTCTACAATAACAAAGGAAGCCAGCCTATGGAAAAACTACCAACTAATGTTAAAGGACATTCGCCAAGGCATATATATCTCAAAGGAATAGAATATCGAAGCAAAGATTTTTAAGTTATTTAAAAAAAGAGACTCTTGCGAGAGAACCAACAAAATTACTTGATATAGGAACCACAGTCTTAAATATGATATTTCAATTTTGTTTTACTAAAAGTGAAAAAACTTGTTAAATTTTGTTGAAATGCTCAGAAATTACGAAAATGACTCTCAACATGATTCTCTCGCAGAAACAAGGATTTTAATGTTCTAAGATCAGTAAATAAAATAGAATTACATACTTGTTAAAGAATAGTATTATCACCACAATCATCCCACATATGGATATGTAGTTGGAGTTGCTACTCAAAGACATAATGAGATTATTGTGTAAGCAGAATCCATGATACTCCTCTCGACAAGAATGAGGTGGCATAATAAAAAAATGTTGAGTTATCTTTATATTTTCTATATTTCTAATGTATTTTCTATTTCTTTTGTCTATATTATGTAATTCGCCCTCTAGGGTTTCTCCTCTTTATATAAGAGAGCCCTATGCCCCCATTCATAATCAATGCATATTTTCCTAGTCCACATGGTATCAAAGCGATTGTCTTAGACCCCAAAGCCCCGAGACTCTTCCGACCCATCCCCCACCATATGACCCCTCAATCTCACCCGTTAACACCGCAAGGAGCCTCTCTTGGCTGCCACCGTTGGTTCGTGCATTGCACCAACCTTGTGAGCAACTCTAGCCGTCAATATGGCCATTGTGGACCCCTTAGGGTGCAGCCAGTGATATTGTTGTAGACGATCTCTTCAGGCCTTCTCGTCGTTGCACCCTTGTATAGCTGCATCCAAACACCACTAACGACGGCCATCCTCATCGATGGTGGTTGTAGATTGTTCAACGGCTAATCATGGTACCCTCCTTTGCATTTTTTGTGGGTCCTACGTCTCTGAACGGATTGAATTTATTGTTAAGATGATTATAGACCTATAAGTCACCCAATTAGCCGCAAAGCACCATTAAAGTTGATGGGAACGATTGTGGGATAAGTCAGGACAACCAACTAGTTCCTCGTATGACTGTGTAGACACCTTCAAATCCATCTAAAATCCTAGTTGTGTCGTCTCCTAGTTTCTTCATCATCATGTCAAAGAACAAACCAGATTTATCCTCCTTTGATGCCTTCAAAGGCCCAGCATCCATCGTCAACATAGATGGGACCAATTATGAGTAATGGTCAATGAGGTATCTTTTGAAAGCATGGCCTCAAATTTCAGCGAAATTTGGTCGAATTTCTGTCGAATATCAATATCCAGTCGAAATCGAAATTTGACCGAATGACCAAAATATGGAGGTCAGTACAAAAAATGACTGAAATGACCGAAATTCCGGTCGAAATTCCACCGAAATTCTGTTTTGGTCGATATCGAAATGGTGACCGAAACCGACATTTAGGGCCTTGTTTGAAAGGTTATGGTCCATGTAGTTTATGACCATCATGTAGTGCAATAACAAGGAGCGCAATCATTGTTCATGAAAGCAGTCTGTGTGGCCGCATATGTGTGTGGGTATTGAAGCCCCCAACTATGCGCCCATTATGCATATGTAAACTGCATATGTGGGTTGTGCGGCCGCATATGTGCATCGTGCGCCCGCATGCAGCTCCAGCACTGCTAAAACCGTCGCACACTGTGACCCGAAGTCTACCGTAGTTAGGTGCAAGCGCAGCTCCTATGAGAAAAACCAAGACAAAGGAAGCAGTGAATAGGTTTGCAGCATTGACGAGCCCACAAACTCAAGGAACCGCAGCGATAGCAACCCCTTCCGAAAGGGTTCGAGAATCGCCGTTGATCTTTCATGTTCTTCCTTCCTACACCACACCACAAAGCTCTACCAAAACCCGCAGCGGGGCCTCCCACACTCTCAGCCCCTCCCTGTTGTCCTTTCTCCTGCAGACCTCAAGCCAGCCTCCCTCTGCCGCGAGGAAACGCCCTCGCTGCATCTCCCTCAGCATTGTGTATCCTCATGGGCAGACATTAACTATCATCAACGTTTTAGAATTTCCACCTGCCAAACAAGACATGAAGGGCAAATTTATTGTATTCATAAGATTCAATTTAACGGTTTGTGTCGCCAACATCCATCTTACCTACCATTCCTTGTTAATGAAATGAATCATATAATTTAAATTTTTGTACACTATTTTTTGTTATTACAGTTCCAATTATTTTTATTTGAAATAATACAAACTGAATAATCCGCATATACTTTTGCTTATACCTCCTCCTTTTCGCTTACTCACCTCAGACTGTCCGAGCGAACGGATATCGCATATCGGCTTTCTGAACCTCAGATAGAAAATTTACAGTCGATAGGTTTCGAGAAGAGATCTAACAAATAGCACTATATTGTTAACATAGAACTTATTCGATCGAAAAAAAAACCACATTGCGCGATAGCCAAATCGCCCAAATGGTGACAATCGGGCGTAAGAGCTCCACCATGACCGTCAACTGGTTACCCACCAATGATTTCTAAAATCTGTTATGGAAGGAGAGATCAATCCAATGAGCATTCGCAGCGACCCAAACATCACGGATGCAGGCGGAAGAGTAGAAGAGGTGGCCCATGTCCTCATTGGCACTCTCGTACAAGGATTGTGTGGTGCCAACACCTTACACTAGCGTCGATCTTCTTACCTTGGTCAGAATCCGCTCCCGTCTATGAAGCCATAGGAAAATCTTCATCTTGAGAGTGACCACTAATCCCCAAATCAGATTGTAGTCATGCTCCAAGATGCCCGGATCAAAAGTCAAGTGGAGGATAGTGCCTTGCAAGCCTTCTTCACAATGAAACAACCATCTCTCCATACCCAATGATCGCATCCCACAAACAGACCAGAGTCGTCGACAATCATCTCAGCAGACACAAAAACTCATCAAAGCACTACTCTGAAAGAGGAGACCAAAAGCACAACATCCATTGGTCGTCATCAGGCCTCTCAGACTTGCAGCTCAAGGTTCTCTGCCAACGAGTGCAGGCCAGAAAAGTCTCCTACAGCAGACCATTGCCTGACCAATTGTCCTTCCAGAACAGAAAGGTATTCAGCATTCCCCATAATTTGATGCATATGCAATGGAATCTCACTAACCATCCATCACTTTCAAAAAAACAAGGTAAGGGGAGAGGAGGAATCTGCCATGGGTGGTTGCGCTTGAATTATATAAACATCTCAAATCATGCTGCATGGGAGGTCCCCCCCACCCCATAAACAAGGCACCCACTTCACCAGAAGCGTCTTGTTCATCTCCTCCAACCTGGGAACCTCAAGTCCCCTCGATCCTGCGGCAACGAGATCGTCTCCCAAATCACCAAATATTCTTTTTTGAATGCCCATTATTAGTTCCCAAGAAGAAGCGAGGTATGCAGGCCTCCATGCACGTGCAAGTACCAATAGGTTGAATCCTAGCGGAGATAAAAAATATAGGTATATGACAGCAAGAACCACCTACATTAACACCAGGCTCTCCCACGAGAGAGACACGAGGCCGTCCAGTCAAACATCTGATGCTCAAGCTTCCCGATCACCGAAGCCTAGTCTGCATGCGTCAATCAACTACAAGGAGAAAGCCACGGTACACTAGAGGTAAAGGTGTAGAGATATATTATTCATTTCTGTACTTTTCTTATATTTTTATTTCTTGTTGGACTCTTTATGTATTTTAGCCATAGGTTGCTCTCCTATATAAGAGAGCCTAGGGCGGATGGAATAAATAAGCTTTCTTATTTTCACAACATGGTATCAGAGCGACGGTCCTAAACCGGAGTTCTCGAACCAAACCCTAACCCTAGCCTCCACATTCGAGCCCTTCCACGCACCTCCTCGTATTGCGTCGCCCTCGACCCCGGCCTTGCCCACTACCTTTGATCGTGCCTTCCTCCGCGGTGCGTTGTCGTGATCTGCGTGTGCGCGGTGCGCTGTGCGCGTTGTGCGTGTGTGATCTGTGGTGCGGTGCGGTGCATTGTGCGCGTTGTTGTGATCTACGTGTTCACGCGTTCGTTGCCTTCACACGTGCTTCGTCTCCTGCGCAGTTGTGATCTGCACGTGTGTTCTTGCGCATCTGTTGTGTGTCGTTGTCGCGCATGATCTCACGTTCCCAATGCGCGCCAGTGCACGTGATCTGCGCGTGTGAAGATCTTGAGCTCAATGCACGCGTAAGCCTAGGTCAAGCGCGTGTGCGGCTCCACAACTTGTTCCGCACGCGCACCTCCAAAGTAATAGGTTAGGTTGCTTGAAGTCTACACATGCAACTAAACCCGTTAATGTCCGTGTAGACGATCATATCATCAGTCTATCACCCTAGTCTTCCATTACCAATATGTCATAAAGCAACGCAGACATCCCATCTATAGGCGCCTTCAGAGGTCCAGCACCGATTGTAAAGATGGATGGTTCAAATTATGAATTGTGGGCAATGTAGTTCATGAGTATGATGAAGTCAATCCGTAAGAAACACATTCTTACCGAAGAAGAGCATGCTGAGAAGACTGGGGTCAATGCCTCATGGGAGGCAGATGATGCATATGCCAAGTGTTGGGAAAATAAGAAAGCTTATTTATTCCATCAGCTCTAGGCTCTCTTATATAGGAGAGTAGCCTATGGGTAAAATACATAAAGAGTCCAACAGAAAATAAAAATATATGAAAGAGTACAGAAGTGAATAATCTATCTCTACACTCCCCCTCAAGGTGGAGCATAGATATCAATCATGCACAGCTTGGATGAACACTTCTGGAAAGCCCTCGAAGTAACACCTTGGTAAAAATGTCTGCAGTCTGATTCTCTGAGCTAACGTGGGATGTAACAATAAACCCCTTCTGAATCATGTCGCGGATGCAGTGCCAATCGACCTCAATGTGCTTCGTTCGCTCGTGGAATGCTGGATTATTTGCAATGAATAGAGCCGCCTGATTGTCACAATTTAGAGCCATAGGGAGAGGAACCTCTATATGCAGATATGTGAGCATAACCTTTACCCACATCATTTCAGTACTGACCTGAGTCATAGCCCTATATTCAGATTCTGCACTGGACCTTGCTACAACCGTTTGCTTCTTGCTTCTCCATGAGACTAGAGAATCTCCAACATACACAGCAAACCCAGTTGTCGATTTTCTGTCCTTGGGGCACCCTGCGTAGTCTGCATCTGCACAAGCTGATATAGTAACCTTCTTGCCTTTCTTAAACAATAGACCCGCACCTGGAGATGACTTAAGATACATGAGTATCATGTGTATAGCATCCATATGTACCTGACGTGGTTGCTTCATAAACTGGCTCACTCGACTTACAACAAAGGAGATATCGGGTTTGATAATAGTAACATAGACAAGTTTGCCCACCAGTTCTCTGTATCTTTTCTTATCCATCTCATCAGTGTCATCATCATATAGTCTCATACTGGGATCCATAGGTGTAGTTGCAGAAGCATTCCTGTTTCACTCAACAGGTCAGTGACATATTTCCTTCGGGTCATTACCAACCCATGAGGATTTCTGGCAAACACCAACCCCAGAAAATATCTCAGAACCCCAAGATCCTTAGTAACGAACTCACGGCCCAGCATTTCTTTTGCCCCCTGAATTACATGTTCATCATCACCTGTAATCAGAATGTCATCTACATACACCATAATAGCAATAATACCTCTAGGTGTCTTCTGTACAAACAGAGAGTGATCAGCATTTGACCGTCTATATCCCTGTTCCTCAAACAGGTCTGAGAGCTTCTGGAACCAAGCTCTAGGGCTCTGCTTAAGGCCATAGATAGCCTTATGAAGTCTGCACACCGTGGGACTCTCCCCCTCAACAGCAAACCCAGGTGGTTGTTGCATGTAGACTTCCTCCTGTAAGTCACCGTATAGAAACGCATTCTTCACATCTAACTGATACAGCAGCCAATCACGAGTAACAGCAACAGAGAGAAGAATCCGTAGGGTGGAATGACGAGCAACTGGTGAAAATGTATCAAGATAATCCACCCCATATGTCTGTGTAAAGCCACGAGCTACAAGGCGAGCTACGTATCTGTCAATGCTATTATCTGCATTCTGCTTAACTGTAAAGACCCACTTGCAGCTAACTGTAGACACATCAGTAGGTGCAGGAACAAGACTCCAAGTGCCTCTGGACTGAAGAGCTGCCATTTCTTCTTACATGGCCGAGCACCATCGACTATCCTTCATAGCATCTTGATAATTTCGTGGAATATCTACTGTTGACAATGCAAGGGCAAAACTCCTGAATTCACAAGTCAGACGGTCAAACGACACAGAAGATGCTATAGGATATGACATGCAGCTCCGCTTCTATTTTCGTAGAGCAATGGGTACATATAAATCATATGTCTCCTCAGCGGGCCTCTGCAACACATCCTGCTCAGGAAGATCATCAGATCCATCAATAAAAATATTTTCATAACATACCTCAGGCGAGCTAGATGACGAGCGATGACCATGAGCTGAAGCAGGCCTACGGGTATAGTGAAATGGTAATGGTGAAACAGGTACAATGACAGGAGGTGGAGAAGATGGTAACGGTTCTGATGATGATGGTGACGGTGGTAGTGGTGGTGGCATGTATATGGTATCAATATTATCAGGGGGTATCAACTGATCACCTGATGCTGAGAAATACATAACGGATTCAAAAAATGTAACATAAGCACTGACAAGGTACCGCCTGTGCAAAGGATCATAACACTTGTACCCCTTCTGAGTTCTGGAGTACCCAACGAAGACACATTTGACAGCCCTAGGAGAAAGCTTGTCAGTCCCAGGAGACAACTGGTGGACAAAGGCAACCGAACCGAACATACGAGGAGTAAGGGAGAACAATTCTTTGTCAGGGAAATAAGAGAGAAAGGAATCTTCTCGCCTAAAACGGATGATGGCATACGATTGATAAGGTAACATGCTGTAAGAACAGCATCACCCCAGAAAGAGTGAGGAGCATGACTCTGTATAAGAAGCGACATGGTTACATCAAGCAAATGGCGATGTTTCCTTTCAGCAACCCCATTATGTTGGAGGTATAGGCACAGGATGTCTGGTGAATGATCCCTTGGGATGAGAAGTAACTGGATAGGGTATGAGTACAAAATTCCAGGGCATTATCACTTCTCACAATTTTAACAGATGCAGAAAAAACGTTACGAACTTCATTAAGGAAATTGATGATAATATTCCCTGCTTCATATTTATTCTTTAACAGAAATACCTAGGACACACGAGATAAATCATCCACAATAACTATATAAAACATGTGTCCCTGATGATCAGGAATACGACTCGGACCCCAGATATCGACATGAAATAACTCAAACTTGGAGGTACTACTCCGACACTGACGACCGGGAAAGGTAGATCGATGATGCTTTCCCAACTGACAAGCCTCACATTGAATCGCTGCTGTAAAATTCGGCCCACTAGGCCGATTAGTCGGCTCGACTAGTCGAGTAGGTGGGGTAGCCGACTCGACTAGGCCTAGTCGGCCCTTAGTCGATCAACCCGACTAATCGGGCCGACTAGTCCGCCTAGTCGCAAGACTACGAGGCCGCCTTTTACATAGAGATTTTTTAATTTTTTAGTTTTTCGATTTTTTTAAAAGCAAACTTATTCTAATATGCTTAATGTTATATTTAAAGACAATTACTTCTTTTATTTTATTATGATTGTAGAGAAAATATACAAATCAATACAAATACAAAAGAATATGTGTATAAAAATTGATTTATATATTTATTCAAAACCGACTAATAGCCGACTAAATCTGATTAGTCGCCCGACTGTCGATTAATCCTTAGTTAGTGACCCTGCCGACTGAGTACCGACTACCGCTTTCTGCAACCTTGCATTGAATAGACGTGTGAGGCGAAACCTAAGGTAACACACGACGCGGTTTCTGAAGGGTAGATGTCCAAAGCGCAGGTGCCATAGTAAGGGAGAGATGGATCCAGCAGGTAGGGATAAGGTTCCAGCAAAAGGAGTCCGACTAAGGCGATAGAGGTCGCCTTGCTCATAGCCACGCCTAATCATGTTGCCCATAAGGATGTCCTGAAAAACAAGAGACAATGGGTCAAAAATCGCCCGACACTGTAAATCCTTTGTAATTGTTGACTAATGGACAATAAATTCATCGAAAAATCAGGTGCATGTAACACATTCTTGAGATGCATAGATGGCGTCAGTCTAATATCCCCCTGACCAGTAATCGACGAATGAGTACCATTAGCAATAACCACTGTTCGACCTGGAGAGATCTGTCTGTACCCTGTAAGTAGACTTTGATCACCACATAGATGATGTGTGGCGCCAATAAAGTATCTGATCCACTACTAGTAAATGCATATGTGCTACCTGATGCACCGGTGTATGCAGAGGCAGATGCAGCAACATCAGAGTGGCTCTCAGTAGTAGGTGATGAAGCAATTGGGCCAGATGGAGGAATGATGCCCCTTAGACGGGCTACAAGATCATCAAAGCGCTGATCCAAGGAAGAAGCATATGGGGGCTCGATCTGTTCAGCGACTCGTGTAGATGCAGGAAATCCATGCTTAGAGTAGCATGTGTCTTCGGTATGTCCAGTGCGATGGCAAAAGGTACACGTTGGCCGAACACGGCCTCCTCTGTCGCGAGGTCCACCGCCGCGAGCCTGACGATGGTGTCCTCCACGATCTCGATTGGCCGCCATTACTGAGGCACTCTGATTCGTAGTCGTAGAAGGAACATTGATACGACTCAATCTGTGAAAAGCTTCCTCCATACGAGGAATAGTGGAATCCGCCAAGATCTGGGAACGTGCTGCCTCATACTCAGGATCAAGGGCAGCGAGAAAGACTCCTACCATAGTAGCATTCCGGTAGGTCTTCTGTTGCTCTGGAGTGGCTGTCAGGGGCATGAAACTATAAAGCTTCTCAAACATTCCTCGTAGAGATGTGTACAGTGAGTGTAGAGGTCGTCCATTCTGCTTGATAGTAAATATGTCATGCTGGAGTTGCAGAATCTTTGTCTCATTCTTTGCCTGAGAGTAGGTAGAGGCCAGAATATACCACATTGTTTTGGTTGGGGCTGATGAAGAATATCATTGGCAATCTCAATTGCCAAGGTTCCAGATAGCCACACTTTGGCGTATGCATCATCTGCCTCCCATGAGGCATTGACCCCAGTCTTCTCAGCAGGCTCTTCATCAGAAAGAATATGTTTCTTACCGATTGACTTCATCATACTCATGAACTGCATTGCCCACAGTTCATAGTCAGAACCATCCATCTTCACGGTCGGCGTTGGAACTCTGAAGGCATCTATAGATGGAATGTCTGCCTTGCTTTCTGACATATTGATATTGGAGGACTGGGGTGGTAGACTGAAGATATGATAGTCTACACGGACATGAACGGGATCAGTTGGATGTGTAGACTCAAACAACCAACCCCATTAATTGGAGGTGCGCGCTAACCAAGTTCTGAGCACACGCACGCGCTAGTGTTGCACGTGCACTAGGGTTGAAGACTTTATACGCACAGTTGTGCGTAGGAAGATTTCACGCAGGAAAGGAGATGCGCACTAGATGCGCACTGGAATGCGCGAGGTCATGAAGATCACGCAGCACCCGTGCAGGAGGACGTGCTTACAGCGATCACGCGATCACGTGCAGCGCATATCGCACGAGGCCGCTCAGTAGCGCAAGTGCACGATCACGCGATAGGCGAAGAAGAAGATCGCACGCTAGGCGTACCGTGCGAGATCGTTCTCAGCATGCGAGGTGAAGAAGACAGTGAGCGATCGGCACATGCTCACGAGTACGAGGCGAGGAAGACCTAGATCAGAGACGCTAGGTCGGAGGCGCGGGAGAGGCTCGAAGGTGGGGGGAGGGGGCTAGGGTTAGGGTTTTGGTTCAAGAACTCCGGTCTAGGACCGTCGTTCTGATACCATGTTGGGAAAATAAGAGAGCTTGTTTATTCCATCAGCCCTAGGCTCGCTTATATAGGAGAGTAGCCTATTGGTAAACTACATAAAGAGTCCAACAGAAAATAAAAATATATGAAAGAGTACAGAAGTGAATAATCTATCTCTACACCAAGGTTTGGCTATCTGGAATTCTGGCAATTGAGATTGCAAATGATACTCTTCATCAGCCCACTGCTAAAGCAATGTGGGATATTCTGGCTGTTACATATTCTCAGGCAAAGAATGAGACGAAGATTCAGCAACTCCAACATGACATATTTACTATCAAGCAGAATGGGCGGCCTTTAAACGCGTTGTACACGTCGTTATGTAGGATGTTTGAGAAGCTTTATAGCTTCATGCCTCTCACAACCACTCCAGAGCAATAGAAGACCTATCAGAAAGCCATTATGGTGGGTGCTTTCCTCGTTGCCCTTGACCCTGAGTACGAGGCAGCACATTCCCAGATCTTGGTGGATTCTACTATTCCTCCGATGGAGGAAGTTTTTCATAGGCTAAGTCGTATCACTGTTCCCTCTTCTGCTACGAATCCAACAGCCTCAGCCATGGCAGCCAATCGAGGTCGAGGAGGTCATCATCAGTTCCGTGGTCGTGGACCTCGCGATAGAGGAGGCCGTGTTCGTCCATCATGTACTTTCTGCCATCGTTCTGGACATACCGAAGACACATGCTACTCCAAGCATGAATTTCTAGCTACTGCACGAGTCGTTGAACAGATTGAGCCCCCAATCGCTTCATCTATGGATCAGCGCTTTGATGATCTTGTAGCTCGTCTGAGGGGCATCATTCCTCCATCTGGTTCCGCTACATCAGCATCTACTTCTGAGAGTCACACCGACGTTGCCGCATCTGCATCCACCAGTACATCAGGTAGCACTTATGCATTCACTAGCAGTAGTAGATCAGATACTTTAGAGTGGATTATGGATTCTGGTGCCACACATCATCTGTGTGGTGATCAAGGTCTACTTACAGGATGTAGACAGGTCCTCCAGGTCGTACAGTGGTTATTGCTAATGGAACACATTCCCCGATTACTGGTCAGGGGGAGATTAGATTGACACCATCCATGCATCTCAAGAACGTGTTACATGCACCTGATTTCTCGATGAATTTGTTGTCCATTAGTCAACTTAAAAAGGATTTACATTGTCGAGCAATTTTTGATCCATCCTCTCTTGTTTTTCAGGATATCCTAACGGGCAATGTGATTCGGCGTGACTATGAGCAAGGCGGCCTCTATCGCCTTAGTCGGACTCCTTATGCTGGAACCTCATCTCTACATGATGGGTCCATTCCCCATTACAGTGGCACCTGCGCTTTGGACATCTACCGCTTCAGAAGTTGCATCATGTGTTACCTCAGGTTTCACCTCACACGTCCATTCAATGTGAGGCTTGTCAGTTGCGAAAACATCATAGGTCTACTTTTCCCAATCGTCAGTGTCGGAGTAGTACCACCAAGTTTGAGTTATTTCATATTGATATCTAGGGTCCTAGTCATGTTCCTGATCATCAGGGACACAGGTTTTATATAGTTATTGTGGATGATTTCTCTCATATGTCGTGGTTATTTCTGTTAAAGAATAAATCTGAAATGGGGAATATTATCATCAATTTCATTAATGAAGTTCGTAATGTTTTTTCTACATCTGTTAAGATTGTGAGAAGTGATAATGCCCTGGAATTCTGTACTCATATCCTATCCAGTTATTTTTCATCTCAAGGGATTATCCACCAAACATCTTGTGCCTATACTTCCCAACGGAATGGGGTTGCTGAAAGGAAACACCGTCATTTACTCGATGTCACCAGGTCGCTTCTTATACAGAGTAATGCCCCTCATTCTTTCTGGGATGATGTTGTTCTTACGGCATGCTACCTTATTAATCGAATGTTGTCATCTGTGTTAGGTAAGATCTCATTCTCTCTTATTTTCCCTGATAAAGAATTGTTCTCCCTTACTCCTCGTGTGTTTGGCTCGATTGCCTTTGTTCACAAGTTGTCTTCCGAGACTGACAAGCTCTCTCCTAGGGCTGTCAAGTGTATCTTTGTCGGGTACTCCAGAACTCAGAAGGGGTACAAGTGTTATGATCCATTGCGAAGGAGGTATTTCGTCAGTGCTGATGTCACCTTTTTTGAATCCGTTATGTACTTCTCGTCTACAGGTGATCAGTTGGTTCCCTCTAACACTACCGATGCCATATACATGTCACCACCACCACCATCAGAACCGTTATCATCTCCTCCACCTCTTGTCATGGTGCATGTTTCACCACTACCATTCCACTATACCCGTAGGCCTGCTTCTGCTCATGGTCACCACTCATCATCTATCTCGCCTGAGGTATGTTCTGAAAATATTTCTATTGATGGATCTGATGATCTTCCTGAGCAGGATGTGTTGCAGAGACCAGCTGAGGAGACAAATGATTTAGATGTACCTATTGCTATACGAAAGCAGAAGCGGAGCTCCACGTCATATCCTATAGCATCTTCTGTATCGTTTGACCGTCTAACTGGCGAATTCAGGAATTTTGTCTTTGCATTGTCAGCAGTGGATATTCCACAAAATTATCAAGATGCATTGAAGGATAGTCGATGGCGCTTGGCCACGGAAGAAGAAATGGCAGCTCTTCAGTCCAGAGGCACCTAGAGTCTTGTTCCTGCACCTGTTGATATGTCTACAGTTAGCTGCAAGTGGGTCTATACAGTTAAGCAGAATGCAGATGGCAGCATTGACAGATACAAAGCTCGTCGTGTAGCTCGCGGCTTTACACAGACAAATGGAGTGGATTATCTTGATACATTCTCGCCGGTTGCTCGCCATTCCACCCTACGGATCCTCCTCTTTGTTGCAGTTACTCGTGATTGGCCGCTATACCAGTTAGATGGGAAGAATGCATTCCTATACGGTGACTTACAGGAGGAAGTCTACATGCAACAGCCACCTGGTTTTGTTGTTGAGGGGGAGAGTTCTGCGATGTGCAGAGTTCATAAGGCTATCTATGGCCTTAAGCAGAGCCCCAGAGCTTGGTTCCAGAAGCTCTCAAACCTGTTTGAGAAACAGGGATACAGACGATCTAATGCTGATCATTCTCTGTTCGTACAGAAGACACCCAGAGGTATTATTGCTATTATGGTGTATGTAGACAATATTCTGATTACAAGTGATGGTGAACAGGGAATCCAGGGGACAAAAGAAATGATGGGTCGTGAATTCGTTACCAAAGACCTTGGGGTTCTTAGATATTTTCTGGGACTGGAGTTTGCCAGAAATCCTCATGGGTTGGTAATGACCCAGAGGAAATATGTCACTGACCTGTTGAGTGAAACAGGAATGCTTGGTTGCCGACCTGCAACTACACCTATGGATCCCAGTATGAGACTATATGATGATGACACTGATGAGGTGGATAAGAGAAGATATAGAGAACTGGTGGGCAAACTTCTCTGTGTCACTATTACCAAGACCGATATCTCCTTTGTTGTAAGTCGAGTGAGCCAGTTTATGCAGCAACCACGTCGGGTACACATGGATGCTATACATATGATACTCAGGTATCTTAAGTCATCTCCAGGTGCGGGTTTATTGTTTAAGAAAGGCGAGGAGGTTACTATATCAGCTTGTGCAGATGCAGATTACGCGGGGTGCCCCAAGGACAGAAAGTCCACCACTGTGTTTGTTGTGTATGTTGAAGATTCTCTAGTCTCATGGAGAAGCAAGAAGCAAACAGTTGTAGCAAGGTCCAGTGTTGAATCTGAATATAGGGCTATGGCTCAGGTTAGTACAGAAATGATGTAGGTAAAGGTTGTGCTTACAGATCTATATATAGAGGTTCCACTTCCTATGGCTCTAGAATGTGACAATCAGGCGGCTCTATTCATTGCAAATAATCCAACATTTCCTGAACGGACCAAGCACATTAAGGTTGATTGTCACTTGATACGCGACATGATTCAAAAGGGGTTTATTGTTACATCCCATGTTAGTTCAGAGGATCAAACTGCAGACATTTTTACCAAGGCGTTACTTCGAGGGCCATTCCAGAAGTGTTCGTCCAAGCTGAGCATGATTGATATCTATGCTCCACCTTAAGGGGGAGTGTAGAGATATATTATTCACTTCTGTACTTTTCTTATATTGTTATTTTCTGTTGGACTCTTTATGTATTTTACCCATAGGCTGCTCTCCTATATAAGAGAGCCTAGGGCGGATGGAATAAACAAGCTTTCTTATTTTCCCAACAAAAGGCCCACGTGGGGTATCGATGACACCAGCACACTCCGCAACTCCTCCTTATATAGCCCAAAAGGTACAAATGTATCCATCACTCTATTCACCACCAACCCGGAGAACCCCCAAAGACGTCTATCATGATGCCTTATTTACAAAAGGGGATTTACCATAGAGGATATATCGACAATATCGATAGAAATCATGGAAAATGCGCAAAAAGTGATTATCCTAGTTCTTAAAACAATAAATAACATACAAATACACACTCATATGCACGAATAAGGTGTGTTTAACACACCAACACACATTACATAGCACATATCTTTGTTGTTAATGGGTCTTGAAAGCCAAAAAATGAGAGGAGGGGAGTGCGATAACGACGGGGGGAACGACGTGGATTCTTGTCCCCTCGAGGCGGCGCGTAGATAGGCAGCTGGAGACCGTAGGGCGTCGCGAGTTTCGTCATCGCGTGAGGGCGTATACTTCGGGAGTTGGCAAGATTAAGAACCGAGCGAAGGTGGCGCGAGAAGGTACCGTGCTAATTGGCAAGGGAGGCGGCGCATCGTACGTGGGAGTGTCTACCGGTGGCCGGTTCGACAGAGATGTAGCCATGTTGAGCCTGTGGCGAGTGATAGCACGAGGCCTTAAGTATGAGGCGAGGACGATATTGATGGTGTGCGAGGACAAGAATACTATGCTGCAATGGCGAGTTCCGAACAACTTCGACGATCGGATGGAGTTTCAGTACCACAGCTTGGTGCGGGTGCACGGTATCCCCGTAATTTGGAGAAGGGTGGAGATGTTGAGGGAGATCCTTTCAAAGGTGGCTTCGATTATTGGGGTTAAGTCCAACGGCTGCACGTCGGAGAGGGAAGCGAAGCTGGTTATCCGTGTGCAGAAGCTCAACCCACTGGAGTTGAGTTGGAGGAAGCAGCTCTTCCGTGGCGAGTCCACGGAGATCAAGTTGCCTATTGTTGGCTCCAGTTTTCTCGCGGTGAATCGGAGGCCACGGTCGGCGGACCTCGTAAGACTTGGTCGGAGGTTGTGAAAGGGTGCTCGACGGCGCAACTGACTAACGGGGGGAGTTGGAAAGCCGCAGCAACGAGGATCGTTGCAAACCGTCGCCTCGATTTTCGCATGGCATTGAAGGCGAATTGTCTGGAACAAGGAGAACCAAAACATCGGGGACCGTTGTGTTTATTGAAGGGGATAATAGAGTGAAGGTGTCGTTTCAGACGATCGTGCCTTTTAGGAATCTCTCCATCTTAAGGGAGGTGTTGGGGATTCGGGACTGCTGGAAGAGGAGTCAGGTCCGGATCCGGGCAATGTTGTGGTGCCGATAGCCCGGGTTTCGTAGGTGGAGTGTATGGTTTTGGATCCGGAAAGGGATCCGGTATGAATCCGATCCCGGAAGGACAGATATCCATGGTGCCCGACCTGTGTTTTGAAGCTAGGACGGTCAGATCCAAGCAAGTGGTCGATAGCGGTCAAGGGTCCCGTTCGAATGAGCATGTGGGTAGGGACCTCCGAGATTGGGGCCTGGCAGAGGGTCATGTGGGAGGAGAGGCAAAAGGAAGGGAAGGCAGAGGAAAAGAGGGTGGAGAGGCGAAGGGAGGGGTTGGCGGAGGTTCCTGTGGCGGCATTGGGATGGAGAAACGGAAGGCAGAAGTTGGCATGGAGGAGGGGTTCGATCCAGTGGAAAGAGAGGTGGTTCTCCCATGCGGTCTCGGGCGTGGGGAAATGCAGGCGTTTGGAGGTTCGGTGGTGGCTTTCGGGCAGCGGGCGCCACTTGATTCAGGGGGGTGCCAGAGAGTATGAACCAGGTGGTTTTGGTCCGTGAAGCAGGTGCTTCGAGTCTATTGTCAAAAGGAGATCCCTCTCGGGAAGCCGACAGAGGGCCCAGGTTTGGAGTATGTTTTGAGAACGGGGAGGCTTTGAGGTAGACTAGAAGAAGGCGCAGGGTAGAGATTCTCGACGCTGTGGAGCGTCCAGGGACTCCTTCGCTGCCTCCCACAGACAGTGAGTCGCCTTAGGGTAGACCAAAGTGCTTTTTTTAGAATAAGTAGGCTGATCCCCTGCTGTGGGGGTCACCGCTGAAAAGAATTCACTAAAAAAGATTTAGAGTACATTACCGTGAGATCCAGAAATGGAAAGAGCATTACAGTGAGACAAAATATTCTCAACATAAAACCTCTGATTGTTGAAGATGACTTCATTTCTCCCGATCCAAATGGCCCAGAGCACAGCAAACGATTTCGAACAGTCATCATTATAGTTGCAACCGACCGCTCTAATGGATCTTCAAAAATCCGATGTGCTCGTACTCTCCACCCATGGTGGTGTCGCCTCTCTCCATACTCTTGTCGAGGTCGGGCAGTTGAAAAATATATGGTCGGCGTCCTTATTCGCCTCTCTGCATCTGTCGCACAGTGTATCTAGCAGGCCCAATAATCTCACACTCCGCACTTTATCACATAGGCGGTTCCTTCTTAAGCACCACAGGAAAACCTTAACTCTATTCGGGATATTCGTCACCCATATGACGTTTACGTCGTGGCACAGCTCTCTGTCAAGCTCTTCCTCTCTCGATCTCATCTCCATGTATACCTTCTTCACCGAGAAATTGTTGCCCATCCACTGAAAATGATTTCTGTACCCTGAAAACTCCCCAGTAGGGGGGAGGTCTGAATGCATCCTTATGAAGTCATCCAGTCGTTGAACGGACAGTTCAGCTAGAAATGTCAGTAACCAACTTCCCCTTCCTAACACCTGCGAAATCGTTGCTTCCTTCATTTCAATCAAAGAAAATAGACGCGGGAATCCAGCATCCAGTCTACCCTCGCAACTCCAGTCGTCGCGCCAGAACCTGAAAAGGTGCCCATCCCCCACTTTGGGGCATAGCCTGTGAGACAGCAGGGGTAAGACCTCACGAATACCTGCCTATAGCGGGGACTCAAAGCAATCTCTTCGCGTCACCAGATCCCCTCCCACACCATAGATCCTCCTCAACAATCTAGCGGTTAGCGACGTAGAGGGACCCCAGATGCGGATGACCCATTTGGCAATGAGCGCCTTGTGCATAGACTCAATATCTCTAACCCCCTCGTGACTTCATCCCACTTAACCAAATGCATCCCATGGCCAAGCTGCTTCCCATCAGATCAGAAGAATCGCTTCATCCGAGACTCAATTTTCTTCCTGACTCCAACAGGCATAATTCTAGTAGAGTAGAAGAAGATAGGAATAGCCGAGAGGACGTGCTTCAAGAGGACCAATTTTCCCCCCTCCAGATAAAGTGATTGTTTTCCATCCTGCCAGTCTTTGTTCTATCCGTTGGACCACTTGTTCCCAATCTGCATTCCTTAGTTTCCCAACCGCCCAAGGGAGTCCCAAGTAGGGGATGAGAAGATCACCCAAGGTGCAATCACATATGGTTGCAATATTGAGACGCTCCATTTCGTCCATCTCGAAGGTAATGATCACCGACATACTCCTGTTTACCTCTAAGCCCGAAAGTTGCCCAAAAATCTCCACCAGTTGAGTTGCATTATAGTTATGAGCTTCCGTGCCACCCAAAAAGAGGACCTTATCGTCTGCATATTGTAACAGAGGGATGGAGATGTCATCTAAGCGAAAACCCTCGCACCAGCCTGCCTCGATGGCCTACCTGAAAAGTACTCCCAGGGCATCCACCATCAGGACGAATAACATAGGAGCCAACGGACAACCATGCCTCACACCCCGCTGCGGCTGGAAGAAGCCTCCCTCCGATTTGTCATTCACCAGGATCGAGTAAGACGAGGTTGTGACACACCTCTACATCCAGTCCACCCACGTATCTGGGAAGCCTCTCCTCATCAAGGACTGTCAAAGGAACTTCCATTGTACACAATCATAAGCCTTGGAGTAGTCGATCTTCCAAAGAGCCCCTTTCACCTGTCCGTGGAGCACCACGGAGTCCATGACCCACTTCATTCTATTAGCCAGAACCTTTGCAATTATAAGGTAAATTGCATTTGAAAGCGTAATAGGCCCATAATCCTCCACCCTCACTGGGGGTGTCTTTCTTGGGCAGCAAGAAAATAAGCGAGCGGTTGATCCTCTCCACGCCATAATTGCCATCCCTGAATTCACTCAGAGCCTCCACCACGTCCCCTTTTAGCAAGTCCCAGAACTCACGGTAGAACATTACCGGGAAGCCAACCGGGCCAGGAGACCCATCTGCGATCAAACTCCACACCGCCCTCTTCAGCTCCTCCCCCGTGAACGGAGCCAGCAGGCCCTCCACTTGTACATCAGACAAGGATTCCACCCCAGTCCCCAACCAGCCGCATCCGCTCCCTCTTCTTCTTCGAGCAGCTTCCACAAAATGCCTTCGCAACACACTCCCAATTGTTGCCTCTCCCGAAACCCGTACACCCCCAATCTCTATATCATGGATGAAGTTTCTTCTCCGCCTCCCCGAGGCCATAGAATGGAAGAACCTCGTGCGGGCGTCCACCTCTGACTAGATCTTTGTCTCTACTCCACCTCTTCTTTCCTATCTTCCAACAGCACCTCCTCCATGATGTCCTGACGGGCCTTAATTTATGACTCGGAGAGACCTATTTCGTCGTTTAAACCGTCCAATCTGGCCACCTCTAGTCGTGCGTCCACCCTCTTGGATTTCCGCCTTGCCTTGACCTCCTTCCCGAAGGATGAAAGGAGAGATCTCAAAGACATGAGCCTGGCCGCCAGCTTTGAGACCGTCGAGCCCTCAGTTAACACCCCTCTCCAACGCTCGGCCACCATCTCGCAAAAACCCGGCTCCAGTAGCCAGCTTCGCTCAAAGCGAAAGAAGTACCTGCTTCATCCCACCTCACCAGACGACCAATGAATCGGTGTATGGTCAAAGAGAACACGCGGAAGCGCCCAAGCCCGTGACAGAGGGAATCTCTCCCCACAGCACGGAGAGACCAGAAATCTGTCCAGTCGTGACCTCGACCTCGCATTGCGCCACATGAAAGCGCAGCCAGCGACATCCACAATAGACAAGCCCAAACGATGAATCATCCCTCTAAACTGCTCCGACCCAGGGTCCCCCCCCCCCACGCTTCTGAGGTCGATCATCTTGAAGTAGAGTGACATTGAGGTCACCACCAACTAACCATATGCTTGTCTCCTCAGAGTTGCTTAACTAATCAAGTTTTTTAGCAAGGGTACCCCTTTCATCATTGTTTGGCCCGTACACATTCATAACAAGGATGTCCAACACATCCGACCGCCTTCGGAGCAAGGTAGATAAGCAGAACTGAGAATTTGAAACATCCAGAAGGTCAAAAAGATCTTTCCTTCAGCCTGTCAACATACCTCCTGACATGCCTTATGCCTCCCGCTCAGCTATCTCAAAACGACCACCTCCATCCAGGCCATTGTCGCCGCATTGAAGCCGGTGGCAAGCTTAGTCTCTTGTAGTAGACCGAAGTGCTTTGTCTTCATGACAGAGGATGTGCTTAATGTCTGGGGGTGATACAGCCACGACAAGTAATGTTTCTAAATGAAGATGTTGTCTTGGAACGTGAGGGGTCTAGGCCGACCCGAAAAGCGCCTAGGGGTCGGGAAACTGATCCAAGAGGCCAAAGCATATATCTTCATTTTGCAAGAAACAAAGTTGTCTAGAAGTGTGGTATACATGGGACGTGCTTTGGGTGTTGGGCACAGCTTTGATGTTGCGGAGTTGGAGGCCCAAGAAGCAGCGGGTGGCCTATCATTTCGAATGTTGGGGAGACTTCAAATCATTTTGAATGGCCTATGAAAAGGATAATTGTCGAAGTTTCTTGTGGAGATCAGAAGCTGCAAGGTGGCCCTACCCATCTCTTTCGTATTCAAGGTAGGACTAATCGTGCTATCATGTTATCATTGATGAAATGGTGCTCCGTCCGAAGATGGTTATGCGGAGGTTGACTCATCAGAGATGAAGGTAGCACGGGATTTGCTGGAAGTCAAAAAGGTCATGGAGTACAAGGAAACAGGAAGAGGGAACGTCAGGGACAGTGGAGTCGATGATTCACAAAAAAATGGGTTCAAATTTTTGAGACCCAGCCAATCTCCTCATTGGAAAGTGGTCTCCCATCGTTGAGATTTTTTAGGTGGAGGGAGGGGTTGGCGGAGGTTTCTATGGCGATGCTGGGCTGGAGAAAGGGAAGGCGGAAGCTGGCCTGGTGGAGGGGTTCGGTCCAATGGAAAGGGAGGTGGTTCTCCCAGGCAAGGAAGGTCGTATCGATATTGATATCATTTTGATATCGTATCGGATACGATATATCGACGATATATCGTCGAAATATTGCCCATATCGACGAGCCTTTGTGAAGAAAATACCTGGAAATCGGGATATATTGCCATATCGGTGCCCATATCGGTCCCATGTCGATATCGATATATCGGCAATATCGCCGATATTTCCTTCCATGCTCCCAGGCGGTCTCGAGTGGGGGGACGCGCAGGCGTTTGGAGGTTCGACGATGGCTTTGGGACAGCAGGTGCCACTTGATTCAGGGGGGCATCGTAGTATGAACCAGGTGATTTGGTCCATAAAGCGGGTGCTTCGAGGCTATTGTCAGAAGGGGATTCCTTTCAAGAAGCCGACAGAGGGCCCAGGTTTGGAGTATGCTTTGAGATGGGGGGCTTTAAGGTCGACAAGAAGAAGGCGCAAGGTTGAGATTCTCAATGCTGCGGAGCGTCCAAGGACTCCTTCGCCGCTTCCCGCAGATAGTGAGTCGTCTTGGGGTAGACCGAAGCGCTTCTATCTTCATGACAAAGGATATGCTTAATGTCTGAGGGTGGTGCAGGCACAGCAAGTAAGGAAGATCTCCAATGTTTCTAATGAAGATGTTGTCTTGGAACATGAGGGGTTTGGGCCGACCCAAAAAGCGCCTAGGGTTCGGGAATCTGATCCAGGAGGCCAAAGCAGATATCTTCATTTTGCAAGAAACAAAGCTGTCTAGAAGTGTAGCAGATGTGGGACATGAATTGGGTGTTGGGCGCAGCTTTAAGGTTGCGGAGTTGGAGGCCCAGGGAGTAACTGGTGGCCTGTTCACAGGTTGGAAGGAGGAGTTTGAGGTACTGATGGAACGGAGGTCTGGCTTCTCGCTTTCTGCCCGCTTCAGTCATCGGATAGATGGACCCTGCTTTACGGTGATCAATGTATATGGGCACATTGGGCCCAAAGGAAGTGGGAGGGGCTCTTTAGCATCAGACTTGGTGCAGACGAGCCACAACCTTACTGACGAGGCATGGATTGTGGGGAGGGAGGAAGATTTCAGCCTTACGCTGTTGTCGGATGATCGCCCTCAGAGGGGGGAGGGAGGGATGTTGCCTCTGATGAGTTCAAAGAGATGGTACATTTCTTGGGGCTTACAATTATTGATGTGGTTGGGTATGCAAATACTTGGCGCAGTGCAAGATCGAGGTCGAGACTGGACATGTTCCTGCTGTCTGTTGAGGGGGTGAAAATTTCCCACTCCCGCGGGTTTGGTTGCTTCCGCGTGCTCATTTCGATCATACGCCCATCCTTTGGTCCTCGGGTGAGGAAGGAAGAGACAGGTTCTTTTTCCGTTCCGAGTGTTCTCTATTGGAGGATGGCTTCAAGGAGTTGGTGGTAGGCTTGTGGAGGGAGTGGAGTCTAGAAGGTTCGACGGTTAGTGGGTTCGCAACCAAGCTGGAGCTGCTTAAGTCCATCCTGCAGGGGTTTGGAAGGGAGTGGAAGTTGAGAAGAAGGGAGAAAAGGGGTAGGGCACAGGAAGAGGTGGTCTGTCTGGAGGGACTAGATGATTTGAGAGGGTTGGACCAGGATGAGACAGCGGTGAGATCCAGGTTTATGGAGGAATTGTTGCTGGAGGATAGAAAAGAGGAGGTGGAATGGAGGCAAAAGTCCAGACAGAAATGGCTTAGGGAAGGGGACGCAAATACTAGATACTTCCACAGCATGGCGTCTGGCAGGAGGAGGAACCATATACATGAGATTGAGATGGGGGGACTAAGGTTCTCCAGGGAGGCGCAAATTGGCAGTGCGCTGAGAGGGCATTTATTGGAAGAATCGCAGAGGATGCAAGGAGACAGGTGGGGTTGGCTGGGGAGAGGGGTGAAATCTTTATCATCGGTGCTGGTTGAGGGGCTCGTGACGCCCTCTCTAAGGTGGAGGTGAAGAATGCAGTTTGGGGGATGAACGCGGATGAGGCTCCTGGGCCAGACGATTTTCGGTCTTTTTTTACAGTGAGTTTTGGGACATGTTGAAGGATGAGATTCTAGAAGTGTTAGAGGAGTTCAGGGAAGGCAACAAGGGTTTTGAGAAGGTTAACAGGCCATTGTTGTTCTTGCTACCAAAGGACATTCCAATGAGAGTGGACAACTTCAGACCGATCGCTCTGTCGAATGGAATCTATCTCATTGTGGCTAAAGTATTGGCGAACAGTCTCAAGGGGTTCATGGACTCCATAGTTCTGCACAGGCAAAACGCTTTTATACCAGGACGTCAAATAGTGCATGGGATGGTTATGGCTTCGAAGATCTGCTTGGAATGGCGTCGCTAGAACACAAAGGGAATATGTGGAAGTTTGATTTTGCCAAAGCTTATTATTGTGTGGATTGGAGCTTCATATGGAAGTCATTGAGGAGAAGGCCCGAACTGCTGGATTGTGTGGATAAAGATGCATCACTACATCATCCTTCTTGATCTTAGTGAACGGTCAGCCAGAGGGGGCTTTTTCCAGCCGCAGAGGGGTGTGCGACAGGGATGTCCCTTGGCTCCCATGTTGTTTGTTCTGATGGCAAATGCACCGACAGTTTTTTTCAGGCAAGAGGTTGAAGGAGGTTGGTGCGAGGGCTTTCATCTTGGAAACATCTCGATCCCATTGTTACAGTACGTCAACGACACGATTCTTTTTCTAGGCGGAACGGAGGAGATGAGCAGTAGAACGACTCAGTTGTTGGACATCTTTAGCAAAATCTTTGGTCTGGAGATTAATTTGCAGAAGTTGGCGGTAATAACTTTTGGGTTACAGATGAGGAGCGGGGTCGGATAGCGAAGCTGCTCGATTGTCCGTTGGGGGATCTACCGATTACCTACATAGGCCAACCGCTGGTGGCAGGCAAGCTCAGACAATCGAAGTGGGGCGTGGTTGTTCAGAGGATGGAGCACAGGCTGGCAGGATAGAAAGTGGTTACTTTATCTATGGTGGGAAGCTGGTGTTACTGAAACATGTGTCGTTGGCCATCCCCATTTTCTTTTTCTCAACCAGGTTGATGCCAATATGGATTAGGAAGAGGATTGAAAAGCAGATAAGAAGGTCTTTCTGGTCAGATAGGAAGCAACAGAAGTCTGGTATGCACCGGGTATGATGGGAGGAGGTTACGAGGGCTCAAGATCAAGGGGGCTTGGGTGTTCGGGATGTGGCTTGCATGAACAAGGCTTTGTTGGCAAAGTGGGTGACGCGAATATGGGGGTCGTCTGAGGACCTGGCCACGCGACTGCTGCAAGAGTTTTACATAGTGAAAAGAGGTCTGGTGGCAAAGGGCAACTCGCTTTGAGTCATCTTTATGGCAGGGGGTGCATGAGGTGTGGCCGCTTGTGACTGATAGGCTAACACCTAAGGTGGGGGATGGACGAAGCTTCAGATTCTAGAGGGATGACTGGACGAGGGATGGCACCCTTGAGAGGCGGCTCCCGAAACTATTTGTGATGGCGGTTTCAAAGGAAGCGGCTCTAAGGGAGGTGGATAGGTCAGGAGAGTGGAGGCAGGGGTTTGTTGCGATCCTCTCAGATCGAAGGAGGGAAGACTTGGTTAGACTACAGGCATGGCTCCTACCCCAGAGGATTTCTTTTTGACCAGGGATCATTATGAGTGGGCAGGTACCAGATTTTCAGTCAAACATTTTTATGGAGAGCTCAAAAATGGTGAAAAGGGTCAAGATCAGGTTCTTCGCCAAGACATGAAGATTATTTGGGCAAGTAAGATTCCGAAAAGGATAAAGATCTTCTTATGGTGCCTGCGGAGAGACAGACAATGTGTCAAAGTGAGGAGGGTGAGGATTTTTGGCCTACAGGATGAGGCATGTGACAATTGTGGAGAGCAGACAGAGAATTAAAAGCACCTCTTCTTCACTTGTGTGGCTTCGGCAAAGGTGTGGAGCGAGCTAGCAATATCGTGGGTGGGAGTTGCTGGCTCGGCGTCTTTTTGGGAATTGATAAGGAGGGTCGGAGGTAACTCCTCGAACGACATCGCTAAGCCGTTTGCAGTTCTTTAGGCAATATGGTTGGCAAGAAATGAGTGCATCTTTAGAAATCGGAAATTTTATTCGAAAAATGTAGTGTCTCATTGTAGGGCTCTAACGAGCTTCTGGGAGTCCAAGTAATGTATTTTGTAACTTCTATATTTATATTAATATAATTTGTTTGCGGTGACTCCCAGCTCGAGAGCTCACCCTCTGTTTCATCAAAAAAAACTCAGTTGTTAATGCTAAATGTTGATTGTTCGCTGCAAACTGCTTAAAGGTATGAGAAAGGAAATCATGAAATTAGAACAATAACAACTTAGAAACATAAAGGGGGTATATTTAGCATATATTTTTTAAATCATGTCACATATTACGTATAAACAAAATGTTGAGTTATATCGGATAGCAAACAAACAAGCAAATGAGCACAATAACAAGTAGTATTTAATAATACATGAGCCTCCAAATTATCGGGCTTGGTATCTAAAAACATATAGTTTTTAAAGAACGGCATCCATAGTAACTATAATTTTGAATGAAAAAAGATGAAATAAAATAGATTGGAAACAAAAGTTTCTAGCTGAACTAAAGAAAACCAATGTCACCAATGTCAATTGGAGTATGCCATGGATCTGTTACATATACCTAGTAAGTATCAATTATTACATGCAAAATATATGTATGTAGACTTTGCTCGATGAGCTCTCGGGTTGTTTAATCTCTATAACCAAAAGGGGAACGAAGCCTCTCGTTCAAACAAATTGATCAAAAGTTAAAAAAGGGTGATATTGAGTAATATTGATGGTATCGATCTATATCAAATGATATCAAGGAAAGTGTGTACAAATTTTTTAAATTTTGATTGATACACTATATCTCACGAGATATTGATTAATGTCCTGTAAAATCGTATTCATGCTATTATTAAAACCCCTACCCATCGACACCGACAATGTTTAGTACCATGTTGATTATGAGGCCCGATTATAATGAGAGAGAGGTGAAGGAAACCATTGAAAAATGATCTAAAATATGTCCGAGCATCATAGTTGAAGCTAGATGAAATTGTTGTCCCACCCTCTTCAGGCAAGTATATATCTACATGTCTCTGAATATTATGTTACATTCTCGAACCAAGCTCCATCAATTCTGAATTTTAGTACAATGTCAATATGTTATTTCTGTGTATTAAATTAATCCGAGCTACCATTTATTGGCTCTTCAAGTTGTGATAAAGAAGCTGATAAAATCAATAGAATGCAGACAAAATGCATTAATGAGGTAGAAAATATGTTAATCTTTGGTACACTTCTTTGTAGCTGTAACACTGTCTATAGTGGTGCGCACCATTGCAGAGTCAACACTATATTGCCTCTCCACCTTTAGCACCAACAATATCTTCTCCATTACGCTTGGGTCAAGTGGGTCAGATGTTACATCCTCCATCAACTCTACCCAAGAGGAGAATTGTCTTTCATTTGATGAGTTGTTAGTTGGTGTCTTTACTAAAAGCACTAACTCAACAATAGCTAGTTAAGATTACTTCTAAGCTATACGTGATAAAAATTTACACTCTACCTTAAAAAAAGTTTTTGCATCTATCGAAGTACTTTTTTTTTGAAGCCAAATAGGAGGGGGGAAGCACTCAAAGGTGCCCGCCCTTGGATGTATTAAAATAATTGAAAAGGCAAGTACACAAATCAGAAAAGAAATTACAAGAGCCAAGTCTCTACAAGATACTTCGCCAGAATGGAAACATTTTCCCTATAGAACCTTTGACCCGAGAAAAGCATATCATTCCTAGCCAGCCAGATAGTCCAAACGATGGCCACCGGTTGGAGCAACTCACTCCGAGAGCGCTGCTTGGCAAGAAGTAAAGTCTCACAGAAGGCGATTAGGCTCCCCGAGCCGACCCAGCCAAGGTATGAACCCTCCAAAAGCGATCTCATCTCGCGGCACTTGAAGAATAGATGATCAACATATTCAATCTCGTTGTCGCAAAGTAAGCACATGTTCGACACAGTCCCGAGCAGCCAGGCATAGCGGTCGCGCGTCATCAGTCTCTTGCGCCTGTGTAGCCACAAGAAGAAACCTATCCGTTCAGGGAGCCCCAGCCCCTACAGGAAACGACAGTCCCTATTCAACACAGCCGATTGCGAGGGAGGTGGTCGGCAGATCGCCGCATATGCCTTTCCGACGGAGAGGGAGCACCCCTCCACACCCAGTGGTCCACCTCCCCGTAGGGTCCACCAAGAGCCCGCAGAGAGTCCAACGGGAGTAGAAACTCGTCAAGACGTTGGTCGGAGAAGCTAGCATGAAACGACGGCATCCAGATCCCGTCAATCCAACACGAGGCAACATGGGCCGCCCACCAGAGCAAACAGGCGCGGGAAGCGATCAGAGAGCACTCCCCCGCCTGTCCAGTCGGTCCAAAAGGCGAAGGTCTGGTCATTGCCCAAAATCGGCTTAAAAAGCTCGCGGGAGCGAGGAAGGGTCGATAAGATACCCTTCCAGAAAGGCGAAGGAGAGTGACTCGGACCACACATTTCGGGACAGTCCACAGACGTCAAGTATATCCGGCGGATAAGATCCGTGCCGAGATCGTGATTGTTGCCCCATATCCTGCCCACCCATTTCAGCAACAGATCCTCATTCAGCATGGCAAGGCGTCTGACTCCAAGACCACCCTACTTAGTAGATTAATTATGATTTATTGATAGATTGGTTTCCTACTTCTATTCATATTCCATGATTCCTTATTTGACCTTTTTGTTTATTGTCTTCGCTGTCAAGATGTTTTATATATAATTGGAAACTATTCGAATAATAGAGTGTGATGTTATTTCTGAGAACCCTAAGCTCTCTTATATAGAGGAGAGGCCTATGGGTAAATTACATAAAATGGACACAAAGAAATAAAAATAAAGGAAAGATACATATAGAAAATAGAAATATATAAATATCTCTACACTCCCCCTCAAGATGGAGCATAGATGTCAATCATGCTCAGCTTGGATGAACACTTCTGGAATGGCCCTCTGAGCAATGGCTTGGTAAATATGTCTGCAGTTTGTTCTCCTGAACTGACATGTGAGGTAGAAATCAAGCCTTTCTGAATCATATCTCTAATGTAATGGCAATCCACCTCAATATATTTTGTCCTCTCATGGAACGCAGGATTGTTTGCAATGAATAGGGCAGCCTGATTATCACATTGTACTGCATGGGTAGAGGAACATCTATATGCAAATCCACTAATACAGCTCGAACCAACAACATCTATGTACTTGCTTGCGCCATAGCCCTATATTCAGATTCAACACTTGATCTCGCCACAACTGTTTGTTTCATGCTTCTCCAAGAAACAAGAGAGCTGCCAACAAATATTGCAAAGCCTGAAGTAGATTTTCTATCCTTGGGACACCCTGCATAGTTTGCATCAGCACACACGGATACAGAGAGAGTTTCTCCTCTCTTGAAAAATAGTCCTGCACTTGGAGAAGATTTTAGATATCTCAATATCATGTATATAGCATCCATAAGTACTTGTCGAGGCTGCTCCATGAACTGACTCACTCGACTCAGCAAAAGAGATATCCGGTCTAGTAATAGTAACATAAAGGAGCTTTCCTACCATCTCTTTATATGTCCTCGTATCAACTTCATTTGTATCATCATCATATAACTTCATACTAGGATCCATAGGAGTAGTGGAAGGTCGACACCCAATCATGCCCATCTCAACAAGCATGTGTGTAACATATTTTCTTTGGGTCATCACAAGACCCTGCGCATTCCTAGCAAATTCCAACCCTAAGAAGTACCTTAGGGTACCCAGATCCTTAGTCACAAACGGACTGCCCAGGAATTCTTTTTCCATCTTGATTCCCTGCTCATCATCTCCTGTAACAACTATGTCATCAACATAGACCATGATAACAACTGTACTTCTAGGTATTCTATGAACGAATAGAGAATGATTTGTATTTGACCTCTTGAACCCCTGTCGTTTGATCAGATCTGAGAGCTTTTGAAACCATGCCATTGGACTTTGTTTAAAACCATATATTGTCTTATGGAGTCTACAAACCTGCTGACACTCCCCCTCAGCAGCAAACCCTGGAGGTTGTTGCAAGTAGACTTCCTCTTGTAGATCTCCATACAAGAATGCATTTTTAACATCGAGTTGAAATAAAGGCCATTCACGTGCCACGGCAACTGAAAGAAGAACACGTAAAGTGGAGTGACGAGCAACAGGTGAGAACGTGTCCATATAATCAACACCGTAGGTCTGCGTAAAACCACGGCCACCAATCTTGCCTTCTAGCGATCAAGGCTTCCATCTGCATGATGTTTTATAGTAAACATCCATTTGCAAGTAACAATAGATGCGCCAGGAGGAGCAGACATCAAACTCCAAGTACCCTGTGATTGCAAAGCAGCCATCTCTTCCTCCATAGCTAGACGCCAACGACTATCTTTCAAGGCCTCCTGGTAAATCCGTGGAATTTCCACGACAGATAGAGCAACTGCAAATCTCTGAAAATCTCCCGTCAGGCGATGGAAAGAGACCTGGGAAGCAAGTGGGTAGGACGCACATGTACGCTTTTGCTTCCTGATGGCAACGGGTAAGTCGAGGTCCTCAGAAACCTCATCTTGTATTGATCCATGTACTGAAACATCTCCAGACCCATCGTTAGAAACCATGTTATCAGAACAAATCTGGGGCATGTTGGATGACCGACGATGTCCATGAACAGAAGCTGGCTGATGGGTATAGAATTTTTAGCAATGGTGGAACAACAGTCACAGGCGGTTGTGTAGTAGGGGTGGTGGAAGTGGTGGTGATGGTGGTATGACATGCAGAGGAGACAACTGACTCGTAGGAGGAGGTGGCACATAGATCGCAGGATCAGATTCTGAAGAAGTCAGCATGTCACCTATAGGAGAGAAGAACATTACGGATTCAAAGAATGCGACATCAGCACTGATAAAGTATCTCCTACGTAATGGATCGTAACACCGATATCCCTTTTGAGTTCTGTAGTACCCCACAAACATGCATTTGACAGCCTTAGGAGAGAGCTTGTCAAGACCTACAGTCAACTGGTGGACAAATGCAACAGAGCCAAAGACAGGGGGAATAAGAGAGAACAACTCCTTATCAGGAAATGCTATAAAGAAAGGAGTTTGCTCACCCAAGACCGACGAGGGCATGCAATTTACCAGATAACAGGCCATAAGTATTGCACCACCCCAAAACGAATGTGGAGTACAACTCTAAATAAGTAGGGTCCGAGTGATGTCAAGTAGATGACGATGTTTCCTCTATGCAACACCATTTTGCCGTGAGGTGTAAGCACATGATGTTTGATGAATTATACCACGGGAGGAAAAGAACAACGAAAGTGCACGAGTACAAAATTCCAGAGCATTATCAGTCCTCACAAATTTCACAGAAGAAGAGAAAACATTCTTCACTTCATTGATAAATGTTTGAATCACACCTCCTGCTTCAGATTTACTCTTCAATAGAAACACCCAAGACAAACGAGAAAAATCATCTCCTGCAACAAGATAAAACATGTGTCCCTGGTGATCAGGGACACGACTAGGACCCCAAATACCGATATTAACTAACTCAAAAAGGGAGCTACTACTCTTACTCTGATGACTAGGGAAAACGGACCAATGATGTTTTCCCAACTGACATGCTTCACACTGGAAGGACGGTCCTGGAGAAATCTGCGGTAAAATACGATGCATCATCTGAAGAGGGAGGTGGCCAAAGTGAAGATGCCAGGTATATGGAGATACTGGTCCCGTGGAATGGAGAGATGAGCCTGCATAGGGAGTACGGACTAGATGATACAAACCTCCATACGCAATGCCACAGGATGTCCTGAAAAACAAGAGACAATGGGTCAAAAATAGCTCGACTGTTCAAATCCTTCGTAATCTAGCTAATGGAAATAAATTCATGAAAAAATCAGGAGCATATAACACATTCTACAGTCGCATAGAAGGCGACAAACTAACTTCCCCATGTCCTGTGATCGAGGAATGAGTCCCATCGGCTATCACCACAGTCCGTCCTAGAGAAACTTGTCTATATGCAGTAAGCTGCTCTCTGTCTCTACATAGGTGATGTGTCGCCCCTGAGTCTATAATCCATTCTGTAATCGTAGGTCCATCACAAGAGGTAAGAGCATAAAGACTATCTGAAGTACTGGTCGTAGCGGATGTACTGGCAGATGCAGAGGCTGCCACAACTGAATGGCCTCCTGGAGCTGTGTCAGGAGGCATGATGTTCCTCAGTCTGGCTATGAGGTCATCAAATCTCTGATCCAAGGAAGAAGGTGCAGGAGACTCAACCTGTTCTGTTACCCGTGCCAATACTAGGAAATCATGCTTCGAATAGCATGTATCCTCGGAGTGGCCAGGACCATGACAGTAAGTGCAGGGCTGACGAATCCGACCCCCTTGACCGCGGGGTCCACATCCATGAAAAGTAGATGAACCGCCTCTTCCCCTGGAGGCAGCCATTGCCGAGGATGTCTGGCTAGTAGTAGAGAGCTCTGGATAGTGATATGAGTAAGTCGGCGGAAAGCTTCCTCCATAAGAGGAACAGTTGCATCTGCAAGGATCTGAGAGCGAGCAGCATCATACTCCGGATCAAGTGTAGCAAGGAATACAACAACCATGGTAACATTCTTGTATGTCTTCTGCTGCTCAAGAGTGGCCATCAAAGGCATGAAGCTGTGGAGCTTCTCAAACATCCTTCGTAAGGATGTGTACAGTGAGTAAAGAGGTCGTCCATTCTGTTTTACTGTAAAAATATCATGCTGCAGTTGAAGAATCTTGATCTCATTTCGTGCCTGCGAATATGTCGCTGCGAGAATATCCCACATTGCCTTCGTCGTGGGCTGATGCAGCATGTCATTGGCGATCTCTATCGTCAATGTCTCGGACAGCCAAACCTTAGCATATGCATCATCCGCCTCCCATGAGGTGTGAATCCATGTTTTCTCTGTCGGCTCATCGTCGGTAAGGATATGTTTCTTACCGTTAGATTTCATAAGGTTCATGAACTGCATCGCCCAGAGCTCATAGTTCATCCCGTCCATCTTGACAATCGGTGCCGGACCTCTGAAGGCACTTGTGGCGGGTACGTCGACTTTGTTGTCTGACATGATGTCGGATGAAGATCACAGGGTATGTAGACCAATAGAGATATGTCTACAATGACATATGGGCATTTGATTGCATATGTAGACCTATGCAATCAAATCCATCAACTTAGGCGTACGGAAAGGAAGAGGGGGCAGGGGCAAGGGCCGACGGCCTAGGCGGAAGCCAAGGGTGGGCTAGAGGGACGGCGCGCCCGGGCTGGAGAAACGATGGCGCTCGAGAAGGAGAGGCATCGCACCCGGGCTGGAGAGGCAGCGGCGCCCGGGGAGGAGATGCGGCGGCGCTGGGGAGAAGAGGCGACGCCCGAGGAGAGGCGGCAGCGCCGGGAGGAGAGAGGGGGGGCTAGCGGGTAGGGTTTAGGTTTAGGGTATACGAGCTCCGGTATAGGACTGTCGCTCTGATACCATGTTGGAATAATAGAGTGCGATGTTATTTCTAAGAACCCTGAGCTCTCTTATATAGAGGAGAGGCCTATGGGTAAATTACATAAGGTGGACACAGAGAAACAAAAATAAAGGAAAGATACATAGAGAAATATGTAAATATTAGAAACTCCTCTTAATTATAAAACAACCCCCTCACCCACGTACCCCCAAATCAAATCAATTAGTACTGCAATTACATATCCTTTCCACTTACTAGAAGGAAAAGAATTAACTATTTACTCACATAATTTCTGAGTGCATCTTGGAGGTGTTTCACCAAACTTTTATCTTCAGAAGTTGGGCTAATGTGCGAGATTGTGGAACTTGCCAGCTTTTCCTCCAGATCTTTCTTCTCTGTACGAACCTATTAACAATCATCCATAAAAGATTAAAAGCACAAAGATCAGAATCTAGTGATATCATTTTCCTATTATTACTACATGAACTATTGTTAAAAAAACAACTGATGTATGATTCATGTCACATCTACAAGAGATCATTTTCCCAATAGAGAAGCAAATATGGAAAAATCTACTACCTCATTAAGCTGTCCTCTAAGTTTATCCAGCTGCCTCTGGTGGGACTCTACCTCTTCCAAGGCACAGTCAGCATTGAGTTTAACTTGTTCAAGCTGAAATGAAAATCAAAACCACCATACCTAAAAAGATATACTTTAAATGCCGATCCAAAAAGGCAGAAATAGTACTTCTCTGTTCAAGTGCGAGCTAGTTAGCTTGGCCTCATCTTTTGTATAAGATAGCTCATTAAGAATATCTCTTTTCTCCTTTTCCAAGCTTTCAGAAAGGTGAAGTAACCTCCGTTCTAAACTTGCAGCATTCTCTTTGGCGTTAATTGCAGACACTTCAGCATTTTTCCGAAGTTCAACTTCTTCTTTAACTTGTCTCTGGGACAGTACCAAACAATGTTTTCAAGAACAAAAGATAAAACAAGGTTTTGGGTTACCCATCAAGAATGGCTATTTCAGAGAATGAAGAAAGCAGGACATAAAGTTATTTACATATTTCAGAAAGCATTTTTAGGCAAAAAATGAAGAAACACGCAATGGTGTCTGCCCCAAGTAAATTAGTTTTAATGGAGAGAGACCGGGGTAGGAGTCATGACTCGAGGAGAGTCTTGCCGTGGAATAGAACATCTTCAACATTTTTTTTTGAAAGGAAACCATGGGTAAACTCCCAAGATGGGAGCTACCGCCAGAAAATTATATTAAAAATAGGGTAACGATACATCAGCGAGAGGCCCAGAAGTTATAAAGGGCTTTACCATTAATAGATGCATTTTCCGGGTAGAACACTTGGTTACTAAAGATGTTGTCATTTCTCCCCAACCATATAGTCCACAGCCCAGCGAAAGCCATCGAGACATACACTGACGATCCCAGCCCCACATTCCTGATGGATTGCCAGAAAGATGTAGCATCCTCCCACCTCAGCCAAGAGATGTCGAGATCTCTCCACATCTCGGACGAGCCCTGACACTTAAAGAAAATATGCTCCGCATCCTCCTGCTGAGTATGACATCTGTCGCAGATCACATCATGGTCCCCAAAGATCCTTGTGCGTCTAACCTTATCACAATACGATCCCTAATCAGGCACCAAAGAAAGATTTTCACCCTCAAAGGGATCTTTGCAGCCCAGATCACCTTGAGATCATGAACAAAATCCAAGTCTAGCGGTTCCGAGTTGCAGCTCAGATATTCATAGATTGCCTTGGTGGAGAGCTTCATACCAGCCCAATCAAAGTGATCCCTGCACTCGGCGTGAGAAGGAATAGTGTCAGACGCCGCAGGCAAGATAGATTGCAACTCAATAAATTCCTCCCATCTTTGTCCCGGTAGATCGTTCACGAACAGAGGCGCCCGCGTGCCAGTCCCACCACGCGGTCAAGTGTCCCACCACGATCAGCAGACAAGGCATAAAGACGCGGAAATCTTGCGCACAGCCTTCCCTCCCCCGTCCAATCGTCCTCCCAGGAACGAAAGGTGCTCCCATCACCCACCTTCGGAATCAAGAACCAGGCGAGAGAAGGAAAAACGGACCGCACCCCAGCCCACAATGGAGACTCCCACCTCAACCTTCCAGCTTCGAGTTCCCCACGAACACGATAAATCTTACGAAGGAGGCGAGCCACCAGAGACGTGGAGGGGCCCCAGATGAGAGGCACCCACTTTCCCAGAAGAGCCTTATTCATGCAATCAACGTCTCGAATGCCCAGGTCGCCGTCCTCCTTCCTCTTCGTCGCCTCCTTCCACTCAATAAGGTGAAGACTCGCCCGCTGCTGCCTGCTGTCAGACCAAAGAAAGAACTTCATCATCGCCTCAATCTTCTTCCGTAACCCTACAGGGAACATCCGCGTAGCAAAAAAGAACATTGGGATCGCTGAGAGTACATGCTTCAATAGAACGAGTTTTCCCCCCTTGGATAAAGTGGACGCCTTCCAACCAGCCATCTTTTGCTCCATCTTCTGTAGCACCGTATCCCAATCAGATTTCTTCAGTTTCCCATCAGTTAACGGCAAGCATAAGTAAGTCAGCGGCAGTGAGCCCAGGGAGCAGTTCGTTTTGGAGGCCACTGCCTCACTCTCCCTGTCATTCATCCCGAAAGTTACCACCCTAGACTTCGAGTTGTTGGCCACCAGGCCAGAGAGCTCACCAAAGATGTCAACCAGCAGCGTCGCATTCTTCGTATGTTCCTCCGAACCCCCAAGCAAAATCAGGGTGTCATCCGCATACTGAAGCACCGGTATCGAGATCTCCTCCATATGGAACCCAACACACAGGCCAGACTCCTCTGCCCGCTTGAATAAAACAGCCAAGGCATCTGCAGCTAACACAAAAAGCATCAGGGCAAGGGGGCAACCCTGTCTCACCCCTCTTTTGGGCTGAAAGGGACCACCCTCCGGGCACCATTAACCAAAACAGAGAAAGAAGTCATTGTAATGCATCTCTTCATCCACCCGATCCATACCTTCGGGAAACCCCTTCGCCTCAACGATGTCCACAAGAAGCTCCAGTCCACGTAGTCATAGGCCTTGGAGAAGTCAATCTTCTACAGAGCACATTTCACCCTTCGACCTCTTCCAATGTAAGCAAATTTCAGACGCCATCACCAGCCCATCCGTCATCTGTCTCCCCGAGATGAATGCACTCTGACCATGTAAGACGACCGAGTCAATGACCACCTTTAAGTGGTTTGCCATCGTCTTGGCGACAATCAGGTACAAGGCATTTAGAACATCTTCAACATAAAAGCGATCCATAGCAAAGACCATACTTCTCCTTACTATATAGTGCTAACCATATTACCCAAATGGTCGTCAACGGGAGAAGGACTTTGTTGGTGGGGTGATGCTAGCATTGTGAACCAAGTCTCCACGTAACTAATCTCAAGCTCTTGCCAAACAGGTTTAGTTTTCTCCTAGGCAATCAAAAGATGATCAATAATCTTCATCGCTCCAACGCAAAGCGAACAACCATCATTTCCTCTCACGGAGAACCTACACCAACGATCTCGTGTCATGAGACACTCGTTGCACATCGACCACAAGAAAACACTGATGAGAGATGGCACATTAAGCTTGCTTCCAAATAAGTTTGCAATGATGGACAAGAAGCTCAGGCATCGGAGTTGGTGGTTTTTCCACAGCTTTGTAAGCTCTTCTCACGGGATAACCCCCAACTCTCCAAATCCAGTGATCCCAACCCTCCACTAGACCGTCAAAGTGGTTAAAAGACTCAAAAAACTCCACAAGATCCCCCGTCTGTTTGTTAGATAAGTCGGTTAGAAAAGATGGCATCCAAATTTCACTCTCCCAATCCACTACCTAAGTCTCGCGACCAACAGACACGACAAATAGGCACGGGAATCGGGCCGCCAAAAGCCCACCAACAGTCCAATTGTCTGTCCAGAAGGCGAAAGAACAACCATCTCTAAGAATCTGGTAAAAAAATCAGGGAATTGTGGCATTAGAAAATAATATCCATCCAAAAAGCTGAGGTGGAAAAGGAAGGGTGATGCGCCATGCAATTCTGAGTACAGATACATAGATTCCAAGGAGTATGCAATGTGGATTTTCACCTCTGCCCCAAATCCTTGTGATCCACTATAAACGGAGAGCTTTGTTCATGGTATCCAATCGATAAACCACAAGGGCACCCTATACCATGGGAAGCGTGATTGTATCCAAGTCAATCAAGTGAAACCTGAGTTATCCTGCCCAGCTTTGTTCCAAAAAAAATTATGCATAATCAACTCAAGGTGACAAAGAACAAGTCTCGACGACTTAAAAATGACAAGTATTGTTGTGAGGACAACCTTCACAAGCACCGGACGACCTTAACGTGAAAGCAACGAGGTCTTCTAGTTGGTCGATTCTTTCTCCATTTTCTCAATGATAGGAAGCCAATCTGTATATCTAAGTCTACAGCATGTCAAAGGAAGATCTAAGGTGGATCAGGAGGGAACCATAAGATTACCCAATCTATACTGCAAGCCTCAGTGTCCATGTCCAACAAGCCAAAGGGAACCGCTGATGATTTTTTCCTAATTCATATTTAAGCCAGATAACTCGCCAAAAATCTCAAGAGCACCACAGTCATTCCCATCGCTTCTTTTCCTCCAATCAAAAATGGTGTGGTCAGTGCATTGTGGAAAAGGGATAGAAATTTCATCGTGAGAGTAGCCATAAGTGACACCATATTGGATCGATTGCCCAACAATACATGGTAGTACATCAGCACCTATAACAAACAACATTGGAGCCAATGGGCATCCATGTTGAACCCATGTGGGGTTAAAAAATGCCTTTGGAGCGCCCACTAACAAGCATCGAATACGATGTCATAGTAACACATCTCTTCATCCATGTAATCCATAGATCTGGGAACGCACATCATGTCATTACCGGCCAAAGAAAGCGCTAGTCCACCATGTCATAGGCCTGGGAAAAATTCACCTTCTAAGGCCATTTGCGTGTCACCTTTTCCAATCTGTAATGATCTTCGTAGCAATATCCAGTTGTCCCTAGTCTGTCTCCAACGAGTGAAGGCGGATTAAACTTGAGAATGATGACATTCATAACCACATTAAGCATGTTCGCCAGTTTCTTTGTAGCCACCAAGTAAATTTTGTTTAAAGGAGCAATTGGGCAGAAATCCCCCACCCTTTTGAAAACCTCCTTCAAAGGGAGAACGAACACGAGATTGTAGGAATAAAAATGATGGCATAAATACTAAATATCAGATAATGTTTTCAAATAAAAAAGGCAAGACAATATGAGAAATTGCATTTCGTGCTTGTAATATTAGTACTCTCAATGGCAAGCTCGAGGAATTAACAGACAATGATTAGGAGGAAGATTCAAATATTATTCTACCAAGTTATATAAGGAGTAAGAGAATATGGGAATCGAAACTATTGACTTTGAGATATTGTTACGATCCCAATTTCAAATCATTGAATCCTCTCATTTATCGAATGCAAGAGTACTGAGAATACTTTAAGGTTAAGCATATGACATCTCGATTGATCATTACAAGACAATATTAGCCAAATCCTTTCAAAAGTCTATTAGTATTTCTCAATATACATCTTATTTACCAAAGAAGATGATCGTTGGTGGAATACATTTCATCTGAATGTCTCACAGGTGACATCCATCATTCGATTTATCATATAAATATGTGGAATACCTTTAGGAGGTTATACATTGCATGTTATCCTCCTATACACTCCAACGTGTCGGTAAATGGTCATTGGTAAGTGATCAACCTATTGGACTACCAAATGCACATAAGATAGATATTTGTCTCTGGTCAAAGAACGATGCTTGTGTTGTGACAGATAACTTCCCCTTTTCAACCCACATAACATATGGCTACTATTCATGTACTAATCTTGATTGCTTTTCACTAATAAAAGAATGTTGATAAGTTCAACATTACAACTTATATGATTCATTCCCTGCCCCAGCTAGATAAAACCCACTCTCAAATATTACAACTTCTGTAAGTCCATGGTCCACTCTAAAATGCATGTCATGTGACAATTAGTAAGTGCATAAGTTGTATCCGATGCCCTGGAAAGGTTGCAATGTTAGACGGGGCCGAAGGAGCACTAATATCAAGTCCTATGTCAAAGACCAATGCAAGAAAGAGCCATCATATCAAGCAAGGAAGACCGCATCGATATCGAATCGTTTCGGTCCGCCCGATATCGGTGGAAATGTCAGAAATGACTCAAAAAAGGCACTTTTGTCGTTTTTTGCAAAAATTAAAATCATCTAAGATATTAAAACAACAAATAACCTACAAATACACACTTATCTCACACATATTGGCCATTTATAGCCCATATATTGGACATGTCGGTCATATCGAATATATCGATGTTAATGTTTATTTCTGACCTATAGATATTGGAAATGGATCCCATTCAAGTTCTTATAACATTAAATAACGTACAAATATACACTTAGATGACACATATAGATCATTTGTGAAGACTATGATCCTTATATTGCACATATCGGTCATATCGAACATACCGTTGATACAGTTAGTTGTTGACCTATATATATTGAAAATGGAGTTCATTCAAGTTCTTAGATCACTAAATAACTTACAAATATACTCTTAGATCACACATATCGATCATCTATGAAGCTTATATTGCATATATCGATCATTTCGAACATATCGATATTAGTGTTGATTCTTGACTTATAGATTTTTTTTAAGAATTGACTTATAGATATTGGAAATGGATTTCATTCAAGACTTACAACATGAAATAACTTGCAAATATACTCCAAGTTGAAGAATCATTTGTATGCACCCTCCTGTCGTGCCATACCCTACCAGTACATGGGGTCTTGCTGCCTGGTCGGCGAGCCTGGGGGGGCTAGGGGGCCTAGGTTGGCCCCCCCTTGTAGGGGTGCGGGGGAAGCGCCCCTGACCCGAAACAAAATATATATAAACCATTTTGTGTTTTAATACTAGGTATAACTAGATATGTGTTCTAATATTGGGTGTAGCTAGATAAGTAGTGTAATCAATCTTGCATGAACAATAGCATAGAGATATCGATCGATATCCAGGATTTTTCATACTGAATCCGGTCATTTTTTACCGATATGGCGATATATCGCCGATATCCCTATAAAAAGATATACTAGATGATTTCGATAATCCTTCCTTGTTGAAACCGATATATGGGCAAAATATCGCCGATATATCGTCGATACGGCCTTCTATGATATCAAGTCCTATGTCAAAGACGGTTGTGCAAGAATTATGAGGAAGGTCAAGCATGATTCGGAATGTATCTTGATGTGTTATATCCCTTCACTAGAAATACATTGGATTTTACCTCGCAATGCACAGATAATGCAATGATTACAATTGTGGAATCGATTAGTCCAATATCTCTGTGTCAATCTAGTATCGTAATGTCATTTATGCTCTAGCTTAAAGGGGAGTGTTGAGAGTATTTTTACTCCAAGGACATTTCTATTAAACTTTTTGTTTTAGGTTTTCTTATGTACTTTCCTGAGAATCTTATCTTGATAAGAGATAATTGGGTTGTATGTTTTACTGTAACATTTCATTCTATTTTTCAAAAGCCCCTTCTAAGTGGATCCCAATCACTCAATTTTTAGGATTATAGAACAAAATTCCTTTGTTAAGGTGGCATTTAGATTTGCCAGTTGGGTTGAGTTAGCAATTATAGTCCTACCATGGTGAAGCCCAGTTTAAAATACCGGTGCTTCCATACCCATACCTGGATGGCCAATGTTTTCCCTCGGACAATACACAAGCTTGCGAAATGGGCCAACTAGTCCATCTGATTAGTCAATGTCCTACGGTGTGCAGACTTCATAAGGCTATCTATGGCCTTAAGCAGAGCCCCAGAGCTTGGTTCCAGAAGCTCTCAGACCTATTTGAGAAACAGGGGTACAGACATTCTAACGTGGATCATTCCATGTTCGTACAGAAGACACCCAGAGGTATTATTGCTATTATGGTGTATGTAGACGATATTCTAATTACAGGTGATGATGAACAGGGAATCCAAGGGGCAAAAGAAATGTTGGGTCGTGAATTCGTCACCAAGGACATTGGGGTTCTTAGATATTTTCTGGGACTGGGGTTTACCAGAAATCCTCATGGGTTGGTAATGACCCAGAGGAAATATGTCACCGACCTGTTGAGTGAAACAGGAATGCTTGGTTGCCGACCTGCAACTACACCTATGGATCCTAGTATGAGATTATATGATGATGACACTGATGAGGATGCATCACACTCTCCATGAACCGGAGGATGCATCAGTGAGATGATTCCAGCTTCCTTAACTATTTATAATCATAGTCCAAACTATTTGGAGTTTAGAAACGAGCTCAATAAATGTATTTATTTCCATTCCCATCACCATTTCTCTTTCCAAATATTTGGACATTGAATTAAAATCCATCTGTTTCATCATTCCATTGGAATGGAAGTGTCATGGTAGATGATCTATTGAGATAGGTTTAACCCTGAGAATTCCCAATACTCATATATCCTACACATTAAAAGACTTTAATATATCTGAAGTTCAAACCCCAGTTTGACTGTCTTCCTCGGAGCATATCAATAGACTCTCGTTCGATAATCAAGTGAAAACGTTAATCATATACTCTCTAAAAGCATATACTAATATCTCAAATTTCTGTCTTATTTCATAAATAAGATGGCCACGCGTGGATTTCATTTTAACCCCAAATTATCTCATGAGTGAGCTCTGTCTCCCAGTTCATCAACTATGCACCTGGGTGATTCATTTGAGAGAACATACTTGTCATACATCTTCACATGGACACCAAATCGTTGGTATAGGTATCTTGGTTAGGTTACCAACCTATTGGTCTATCAAATGTGCAAACTCAGACATATAGATGTATATTTATCTCCGATCAAAGGATGTGTGCATGATCATGATAGTTACGATTTAGATCTTAGTTTATCTTAATATCATCAAGTTAAATCTTTGACTTGATTATTACAACACATCTGAATCATGCTTCCCATGCAGACGATATGCATCAAGAAGTCGATCAGAAATCGATCTTCAGAGAAAGATTGTCATCTCTTTCTCAGACTGAGAATCTTTATTGAACATCACGAGTTAAGTCAATTATCTCCTCCCAAGTGCATGGTATTTAATATCGCGTTGGTACATAACCCTAATTTTACAAAGGAACATTAATATTAAGTGCATTCACAATCATTCATTTCAGATGGACATGATAAAATAATAATTCTTATTACAACAATGGGTTGCTAAGACTCTACAAGTCCAATAATGTTATAGCATGTGTAACGGATAGCAGGTGATACCACAACAGGTGTTGCAACAGGTAAATCCACGATAGGAAGCGTTGTCGCATGTGGCACATAGAAGATGCAACATGTGACATGCTATGGTGCCCCCACCCATAACAAGTCACGGTCCATAGCAAGTCGCGGACATAATGTGTAGAATTCAGTTTTCAACACTTTTATGTGGACTTCATATCCACTTAAGCTTCTATAGTAGTTGAGAGGGCCCTATAGTTGTCTTGGGGACGTCTCTACCTTATTTCTCTGCTCTCCACAAATCTAAACCTGTCATATTTTGAGAGCTACACATTAGAGAAAAGTTATGGATGCAACTTTTATGCCCTAACTCCACTCCCCACATCCGTGTGAGGTTGCGAAGAAGCTCTTCGGCCCTTCCCTCTTTCTCCAATGATTCCTGGTGTGTACTAGAGCATAGGAGATGCTACGTGGTGCAATGATAAGCTTCCTCTTGAAGAAAATTTGTGGATTTGGTCTATCTCCGTCCTTTATCTTATTGGCGTGTTCATTTTTGTTGATAGACCAATAAGATGGGTTTAGCTTGTGTAACCTTTCATGGAGAACAATTATGTCACCATTGTGGTAGAGTTATTTTGGATCATGTTGACCCCGTGATTTTCTCCCCTTTCATTTTTAGGCGTTTCCATGTTAAAATCTCTATATGCATTATGGTTGTTTGTGGTTTGTGATTTGATCACATTTTCGTTCGTGGGAGTTGTTCATCTTTATCATTTAGTTTGAGGTTTTATTTCCACACTTTTGCAATATAGATGGATCATATTTTTTTCCTACAAGTGGTATCAGAACTTCTATGACAGATAGCAAGATGGATTTTGGTTCAATCCACATGATTGGCTTTAAAAAAATAAGATGAAAGGTCTCTTGTATGTGAAGTTCATGCACATCCATATTTTCTCCACCCAAAATCCCAACACCAAGTCGAATGAAGAATAGGATTTTGACCATGAGCAAGTATGCATTTTTTCATATATATTATCGATGAAAACATCTACAATCACATTCAATACGAGAGCCATGCTCGAGGCCTGTGGTTGAAGCTTGGAAGTCTATATACCTCCAAGATAGGAAGCAACAATTTATTTCTTATAAAGAAGTTAGTGAACTTTAGATTCAAGAGGGAAGTTCTTTGATTGAATTTCTTAATTATGTTCAAGACATCGCAATTCGATTAACGATCACAAACGCCAAATTCGAGGGGGAGGTTTTAGGCTTTGTTATTGCTTGCTACTTTGCTGGATTCTTGATAAAAATCAAGTTCATATGCAAAAGTTATTCAATGTTGAATCCATGGGTCTTATTGCAATTAAAACATACATAAAAATTAAAAAAACATTTAGACACATACGCTAAGGATTTATATGTAATTAGAATAAACCACAAGGTTTGAAGTTAAATATTCCATCTATGATGGGGTACATTTGCAAATATTGATAACCGGCTAAACTTGGGAGTAAAAAGTCTGAGAAGGTACATTATGGGCATGTTGGGGACTGAAATGCAATTCCCCCACACTTGGAGTGAGACTATGAAAATAGCCGACCCACATGCATATAGCAGGTGATGGGCATGCTCAGTTGTAGGTTGAGCGAGCAAGTGGCTCGGGCCACGTGGACTACTAATGTTGCTTTGGGCTAGGCATGGGCCTACTGAGGCTCCAAGGATCGGAGCGAGGCTCGGGCTTGGTCTGGACTGTAGATCAAAGCTGACGAGGCTTAATCCAACAATACATGTACATCCTCAGGAGGTCTACTCTTCTACAAGTGGTAATGCCCCAACAAAAATCTGGTGGCCTCTCTGTTGCTGCTATGATGTCCTCTAGCATCTCTGAAGGTTGGGGAAGGCATCTAATGCTATGGTGAATGCGGTGGAGAGTCGCAGATTAAGTAGAGATAGCTGGACCAACGAGTCAACGCAGCCTTGTTAGAGTCAAAGCTTTGAAGCTTCCAATCAGTGCAGCATCATGGTACATGCTGGGGTTAGAACTATAGTCAAAGTGAGTGTGATGTGAACTGGGAGTAAATAGGATGGAAGGATTGTTGAGTTGGAGTGGAGAAGATGAAGGTTGTGCTTGCATATCTATATATAGAAGTCCCGCTTCCTATGGCTCTGGAATGTGACAATCAGGCGGCTCTATTCATTGCAATTAATCCAGCATTTCATGAACGAACCAAGCACATTGAGGTTGATTGTCACTTCATACGTGACATGATTCAGAAGGGGTTTATAGTTACATCTCATGTTAGCTCAGATCAAACTGCAGACATCTTTACCAAGGCATTACTTCGAGGATCGTTCCAGAAGTGTTCGTCCAAGCTGAGCATGATTGATATCTATGCTCCACCTTGAGGGGAGTATAGAGATATATTATTCACTTCTATACTTTTCTTATATTTTTATTTTCTGTTGGACTCTTTATGTATTTTACCCATAGGCTGCTCTCATATATAAGAGAGCCTAGGGCGGATGGAATAAACAAGTTTTCTCCTTTTCCCAACATGGTTTTTTTGTTGGTATTTTTCTTAAAGAATAAATCTGAAGCGGGGAATATTATCATCAATTTCATTAATGAAATTCGTAATGTTTTTTCTGCATCTGTTAAGATTGTGAGAAGTGATAATGCCCTGGAATTATGTACTCATACCCTATGCAGTTATTTTTCATCTCAAGGGATTATCCACCAAACATCTTATGCCTATACTTCCCAACAGAATGGGGTTGCTGAAAGGAAACACCATCATTTACTCGATGTCACCAGGTCGCTTCTGTTCTTACGGCATGCTATCTTATTAATCGAATGCTGTCATCTATCTTAGGTGAGAAGATTCCCTTCTCTCTTATTTTCCTGACAAAGAATTGTTCTCCCTTCCCTTACTCATGTGTTTGGCTCGGTAGCCTTTGTTCACCAGTTGTCTCCCGAGACAGACAAGCTCTCTCCTAGGGATGTCAAGTGTGTCTTTGTCGGGTACTCCAAAACACAGAAGGGGTACAAGTGTTATGATCCATTGTGCAGGAGGTATTTAGTCAGTGCTGATGTCACCTTTTTCGAATCTGTCATGTACTTCTCCTCTACAGGTGATCAGCTGGTTCCCTCTGACACTACTGATGCGATATATATGCCACCACCACCACTACCACCAGCACCGCTATCATCTCCTACACCTTCTGTCACCGTGCATGTTTCACCACTGCCATTCCATTATACCCGTAGGCCTACTTCTGCTCATGGTCATCGCTCATCATCCAGCTCGCCTGAGGTATGTTCTGAAAATATTACTATTGATGGATCTGATGATCTTCCTGAGCAGGATGTGTTACAGAGGCCAGCTGAGGAGACAGATGATTTAGATGTACCTATTGCTCTATGAAAGCAGAAGCGGAGTTGCGCGTCATATCCTATAGCATCTTCTGTGTCGTTTGACCGTCTCACTGGAGAATTCAGGAACTTTGTTATTGCATTGTCAGCAGTGGATATTCCACGTAATTATCAAGATGCACTGAAGGATGTCGATGGCGCTTGGCTATGGAGAAAGATATGGCAGCTCTTCAGTCCATAGGAGAAGAAGAAATGGCAGCTCTTCAGTCCAGAGGCACCTAGAGCCTTGTTCTTGCACTTGCTAATGTGTCTAAAGTTAGCTGCAAGTGGGTCTTTACAATTAAGTAGAATGCAGATGGCAGCATTGACAGATACAAGGCTCGCCTTGTTGCTCGTGGCTTTACACAGACATACGGGGTGGATTATCTTGATACATTCTCACCGGTTGCTCACCATTCCACCCTACAGATCCTCCTCTCTGTTGCAGTTAGTCGTGATTGGCCGCTATACCAGTTACATGAGAAGAATGCATTCCTATACGGTGACTTACAGGAAGTCTACATGCAACAGCCACCTGGTTTCGTTGTTGAGGGGGAGTGTCCTACGGTGTGCAAACTTCATAAGGCTATCTATGGCCTTAAGTAGAGCCTCAGAGCTTGGTTCCAGAAGCTCTCAAACCTGTTTGAAAAACAGGGGTACAGACGTTCTAATGCGGATCATTCCCTGTTCGTACAGAAGACACCCAGAGGTATTATTGCTATTATGGTGTATGTAGACGATATTCTGATTACAGGTGATGATGAACAGGGAATCCAGGGGGCAAAAGAAATGTTGGGTCGTGAATTCATCACCAAGGACCTTGGGGTTCTTAGATATTTTCTGGGACTGGAGTTTGCTAGAAATCCTCATGGGTTGGTAATGATCCAGAGGAAATATGTCACTGACCTATTGAGTGAATAATATATCTCTACAGTCAAGTTGGTGGGTTGACCACTTGAATAGAGATTAGTCAACCAACTGACCAATCAGTCAGATTCGTTAGCCTAATCGACCAATCTTATTCAACAATCATTTATGTTTTTTTCTAATTTTTAAAGGTAAATTAAATCTTAGATGCTTACTGTTTGATTGTAATTCAATTATTTCCGGGACAAACGAATGGGGGGATGATAAGAATGTTAGAGAACGGCAAGAGGCGGTTGGTTTGCAGAAAGAAGAGTCGTGTGATGAAGATGTGTGTACCAGTGAAGCCTTTTGAAGCCCAAGTGGCATCGTTCATCAGTGATTGACGGGAAGATGTTTGCATTGTAGTGGTCAGGGCCATATGTGGTGCAAGAATGCATAGATCACTTTTGTTGCTTTGAGTACGGAAGTATCGGACATCGTCAATGGCGGTGTCTTGGGGGTGTTCTTGGAAAATAAGTAAACTGACAATGATGCAAGCAAGTAGCCTCGATTCTCATTGGTGAACTTAGCTCGGCACAATGTCGCTATGGGAGGTCATAGTCGGCGAAGTTATTGGCACCAGCTTTGTTGGTGATATTATTCGGTTGAGCAGTAAACAGGTGTGTGCAAGGGGCTCTCTTGCGAGGAGATCACAAGTTGGTGTGCTACAGTACGAACCTAGGAAGGAAGATAGTCTGGTAAAGACCTAGGCTATGAGACGGCACCTTTGATATGATCGGTCCCAAGGTACTACGCCGAAGAGGAGTCCCGATCACTTATCAAGGAAAGGACACAATTTGTGAAGGCTTTAGAGGATGTTAGGGAGCTTGTTCAAATCATTTCGAATGGCCTATCAAAAGGATAATTGTCGAAGTTTCTTGTGGAGAACAGAAGCTGCAAGGTGGCCCTACCCATCTCTTTCGTGTTCAAGGTAGGACATATCATGCTATCATATTATCATTGATGAAATGGTGCTCGGTCAGACGATGGTTGTATGGAGGTTGTCTCATCAGAGATAAAGGTAGCACGGGACTTGCTGGAAGTCAAAAAGGTCATGGAGTTTAAGAAAACAGGAAGAGAAAATGCCAGCGGCAGTGGAGTCGATGATTCACAAAAAATGGGCTGAGATTTTTGAGACCCAGCCAATCTCCTCACTGGAAACCGATCTCCCACTGCATGTTTTCACATTGCACCAAAACCTAATTGTATAGTCTCTAGAGACACCTTTTAGTGATGCAGTGGTATTCAAGTCAGGTTCCCAATTTTGAACCCCTTGTGGTCATTTTGGATCCTCGATTACAACTATAGTGACACGATTTGAATCAGCTTCAACTTTAAGCAAGGAAACTGTTGTCCATGACCAGGACTAGGACTAGCGCTTCCTATTTTTTGAGAATCTCGAGTGCAGTTGACTTATATCTGAACCTCATTGACACTACAGTTTCAGGCGTCGAAATGCCTCAGACGATACTATAAAAGCAAACATAGGAAAGTGACCCCTTATATAAAGAAATTCATTCAAAAGCAAATCTGAAGCTGCAACAATAGCAATAGGCATAGGAGGTTGGCGACATAAATCGAATCAGTATGGCGAGCCTCCTACTGGGATTGGAGGGCCGGCATATGACCTAATCCCGTCAGGGTTTTCTTGGTGGAGCCCCACTCTTGACGTGAAGCCATCACCCTTGCTCTTCTCTGCTTCAAGTAGCATCCCATTGCTCACGGCAACAAATGTTTTGCACAAGGAAGAAAAGAAAAGGGAGGGTGTGACCGGTTTGTTGGTGGTAACGATGGCATTACATCGAGTGAGGAAGCTTACCAAATCCTATTGGGTATCACAAGCCACCACTTTAGTGGAAATCGAAGTTGGGAACACACGTTTGACGAGTTTGAGTGTTGAAAACATAAAGCTATCGTCTATGTGCAAACTAGGTCCTAAATATGCAAACTTCAAAAAAATGGTAGATTCTCTTCGAAGAGTTGGGTTTTCAAGTCAGCGACGAAGTGGTTGATGAGGATAGGAATATTTATGATGACGTCGATGAATAATCGATCCACAAAATCTTTTGCTTATGTCAAAAAGAATGATTAGGAGGCGCGGAGTTAGTTCGGTAAGAAGTTGTAGAAAGCAGATGCATCTTCTGGCTCAAGAATTCAAGCAAAGGGACCCTGAGTTGGAGTTTTCAGATGGGTCGAGAGGTGCATTGATGCTAAACCCAAAGCGCACTAGGACTTATAGAGGATCGGACAGGTGGAGGCTCTCAACAACATGAAGCTGATCGAATGTTTGAGGGTTTTCTACCTAAGGGGGTTACTTCGGTTTTTAAATGAATGTTGTCTCGTGGAATATATGAGGACTGAGGAGGTCGAAGTAGCGCAAGGTAGAGGAGATATTTTGATGGTGTTTAGAGTTGAAGTAGCCATGACTCAAGAAACAAAAGTTTCTTAAGGAGTGGATGCTCGATTGCGAGAAGTCGAGGGAATGTGTATTCATGTCTTCAGAGCTATTGACTCGTAAGAAGATTAGGGAGGACTGATGTTGGACTAGAATGGAGATAGATTTATATTAGAGGGAGGAGGCTGAGGTCCATATTCCCTTCGTATTTTTCAGAGGTGTTCAGCAGACAACAAAGGTATTCTTTTTACAAAAGTATAGGAGTCGATGATATACATCAATGCATCACAAGCTTCTGGGTAATTGTCTCATTTAGGCAAAGGTTTCGGTCGACGACATGGATCATAGGTGGAGATTTCAATGTAACATTATGATCAGAGGGACACACCGGGGATGAAAAGCAGCTTTGATGCTAGATTGGTTAAGGTATTATTGTTGATTATTGATGTGCAATTAAATATCATTGACGTAACAAGTTGTCACTATACTTGGAGGAACTCCAGGTTGAGATCACGCACTGACCAGTTCATGATGTATGTTGAGGTGATGCAGTTATTCCCATTGGTAAGCACGAGGGATTTATGACATGCGCATTTATACTATACTTGTTTATATAAAGGCCTAGGGAAGGGGTCAGACCACGGCATTTCTTCATAATTACGTGCTTGTGGCTTTTGGAGGAGGGGTTATGGGAGGTAGTGGAGGATTTTGGGAGAGGTCATCCAATGGAGCATGTCATTGCCCATATTGCAATCGAGCTAGGGAAACTTCGAAAGCATCTAATTGGTTATAATAGAACTATTCGAGCACATCAACGAGGTAGAAGACGTACCGTACAAGAGGAAAAGACCAGATTGAATAAGCTCGAAGATGACAAAGAGTTGTCAGCGGAAAATATTGATGAAAGGATCAACTAACTCCAAATCATTCACTTGGAGGGTAGAATGAAGTGGACGCAAAGATCGCGCCAACGTTTGGCTTAAATAAGTGATGCGACTACACATTTTTTCCAATCCAATGCTGATGGGAGGTGAAAAAGAAATCTCATTCATTCCCTTGCGATCGATGGTCGGCAAGAGCACGGTGAGATGGGGTGGATAAGGCTTTGGTTGCGCACTTCTGCTCTTTGAGTAGAAGAGTCAACTCTGACGGTCGGGGACAGCACGATACAAGGGTTGCACAATCAAAACCACGAGGGAGCAAGACTTTATTTTAATGACCGCGAGGGTGCAAAAATATCAAAAACAGACGAGTAAATTAAAATAATCAATTAGGGATGAAAACCCCTTATTTGACAAATTCCACAATCCATGCTTGCAGCAGACATTATTGTTTATATCTCCCTTATCAACCACGAGGGTGCAAGACTTTATTTTGATGACCATGTTGTTCTTAGAGGATACAACACTAACAAATGGTTAGGTGTAGAGGGAGGAAGATTTTATCCTGAGAAAGTATACAATACTCTGAGAGATCATAAAAGGGTTTCATACAAATATTTTACTTTAGATAGATGATTCAATGGATATATCTTTTTTTAGGAAGGAGAGGGTGGTGCCCCAAGATGGGGCCCACCACAAAATTGTATATTAAAAGTTAAAAAATGTGTTGCAACACCTTACATTCTCCAAGATGTACACAAATCTCTACAATGTTAAATTACATTCTCAGTATAACAAATTTGCCCCCCCCCCCCAAATGGCTTCATTTCTCGTGCACCAAATCGCCCAAAGGAACGTAAAAGGCAATGTACTATCTCCGTGCCCAAAACCACATACGGATCTAAAGTCATGCCAAAGACTAGCACACGCAAAGCCAGCGATCTAAGAGATGTTTGCTCTGCACCAAATCTGAGAAGAGGAAGGGCACAAGAAGAACATGTGGTTCGAATCTTCCTTCGCCGACCCGCATCTGACACAAAGATCTACCTCCATTCCCAACACATGTCTCCGTCGATCCTGCGTGAGGATTCTACCTAGACGAAGAAGCCAAGAAAGACCTCGATACGATGTAAGAAGTGGATTACCATGACATTTTAGGTGGGTCAATACGACCAAGCATCTTCCATATGGTTTTGTAGACAAATATAACAATTGGTTTGTGGAAAAAGGATACACTCATACGTATGGAGTGGATTATCTTGAGACCTTCTCTCCAGTTACTTGCCTTTCAACCAAGTGCACTCTTATTTCAATTGTTGTACAATTATCATGGTCATTTCACCAATTGACTTAAAGAATGCCTTCTTATATGGCGACCTCCATGAAGAAGTTTATATGCAACAACTTCCTAGATTTGAGAAGGGGGAGTAACACAAGGTGTGTAAGCTTCGCAAAGCTATTTATGGTCCCGAAGAGAGTTCAAATGCTTGATTCCTAAGATTATTGTATTGTGCCTAAAATTAGTCGTTATATGATAGATTCACTCCATGTTTGTCAGAAAAACAAAAAGGGAACAATTGTGATGATAGTACTGCCCAACTGGTGATGATATTTATGGCATTAGCATACACTAAGAAGTATTTTGCGGACAAGGTTCAGATATGCAATCCAATCCAGGCAGTCGCATATGCGTATTTGGTACCCCGACTGAATCGCATATCCAATGTACATTCATTATGCGGCACGAGTGCATACGCAGACTGAATAAACCGCATGTCTGGCCATATATGTGGCCTATGGAGTGCATATGAGATACAACTTCTATGAATCATTTAGGTTCGAATATGGGAGATCTGAACTACCCTTCTCTTTTAAAAAATCAATACATTAAAACAAAGGGAAGCATTATGTCAAAAATGAGATGTATAATTTATTTTTATGATTGGGTTAGGTTACTTTACTAAAGAATCATGGATGGTGGGATTATATATTATATTATCTAATTTAAATTTTTTTATTTTGCATTGTAGTAAATCATCTAATATAAAATTAACTCTATTACCAAGTCTTACTATCACATTTGTAATATTTTTTATTAAAATGTAACATACCACAATTCGCATATACACATGTATACTCTGCATAAACGCTCAATCGTTTTAGACTGCCTTACCAAATGAATACCGGATTTTGCATTTTTGAACGCTGCTTGGGGAGCACTTCTTTACAAATAGTCTGGGAGAACGTTAATACTTTATTGACATTAAAGCTGCTAGAACTGCTTGTGGCATAATTCTTTCACAAAGAAAGTGTGTTGCAGATCATCCGCAAGAAACTGGGATGTTACATGCAAAGGTAGAATCCATCCCTATGAATCTCAATGTGTGCATATTTGAAGATTCATCTGGAAACATTGATTCAAGGCATATAGGTGCTTATTAGGGAAGTTAGTATATGTTACTGTTGCTCATCCAGGTATTGCCTTTGTAGTCTATCAGACGAACATGTTTGTGGCCAAACCATGCCAAAGGCATCGGGATGTTGTAACAATGATTATAAGACAGTATGCCCTAGGAAAAAACTTCTATTTACATGTCGCAAGTCCTTTTTGATGTTTTGGCATATTTAGACACTAAAAATGTTAGATGTCCAATGACTGAAAATCCACAACTGAGTTCTGCACGTATATTGGCGGTAACTTAGTCACATGGAGAAGCAAGAAGAAGATGTTACGCGCACTAGTCCAAAATCTAGTATACGGCAATGGATCAAGCCACCATTAACCTAATGTGATTAAGGTATGTACTTAAGGACTTGCACCAACTGGATTTGATCCCCATGATCATGAGATGCATAATATGTTCATTGCAAATAATGTAGCCTTCTATGGATGAATCAAGCACGTAGAGGTAGAGGTAGATTGTCATTACACTCGAGACACGGTCCAAAATAAATAGGGATTTTTACACCCATAACCCTGAGTAATTATGCAATTACAATCATAACCCTGTATAATCGTGAATTACATAAACAAACCCCAAATAGTCACTCCGTCTCACACCCATAACCCTCCGTTAAGTTTTCTGTTAACTCAATCATATCACCGAGTTAATTTAACCATGGTCTATCCAACTGCTTTTAAAAAAAAACTACTAGCATCTCTGGTGGTCAGGTCGGAGGGACCCTTCCAGGGAGGAGCGGAGCTCGCAAGAAGGAAGGGAGGGCTTGCAGGGGCGTGGCTCCCGGGTAGGAGGCGGGGTGGCGGGGGAGGTCAGGACTTCATCGGGGCTCGCATGCGCGGGGTGGGGGTAGGGCTTCCCAGGCAGGAGGCGGGGAAGGTCGGGGAAGGCAAGCGCTCGGGGTCGTCCTGGGTTGGAGGGTGGGCACAGGAAGGGTGGGCCGTCGGGGGTGGCGAGGGAGCAGGGTGTGGGGGGGGGGGGGGGGGGGGTCTCCGGGCTGTTCTGGGCTGGAGGGTGTGCGCGAGAAGAGTGGGTTGTCGGGGGAGGAAGGGTGGGCGGGGGAGCGGTGGTGGGGGGTCTCGGAGTCGTTCTGGGCTAAAGGGTGGGCGCGGGAAGGGTGGGCCGTCAGGGGTGGGCGGGGGTGGCGAGGGAGTGGGATTTTTGGGGGGGGGGGGGGGGGGGGGGGGGGGGGGGGAGGGGGGGGTCTCGGGGTAGTTCTGGGCTGGAGGGTGGGCGCGGGAAGGGTGGGCCGTCGGGGGAGGAAGGGTGGGCGGGGGCGGTGGGAGAGCGGTGGTGGGGGGGTCTCGGAGTCGTTCTGGGCTGGAGGGAGGGCGCGGGAAGGGTGGGCTGTCGGGGGAGGAAGGATGGGTGGGGGAGGTCGGGGCTTTGTTCCGCAGGGGAGTCTCCGAGCCATCCTGGGCTGGAGGGTGGGCAGGAGAAGGGTAGGTTTTCGGGGAGGAAGGGTGGGCGGGGGGTCGGGGGAGGTTGGGGCTTCGTTCTGGGTCGCGGGAGGTCGGGGCTCTACCTCGGCTGCCTGGGATCGGCGAAGGCAGGTTGTCGGGTGGAGGAGGTGGTGGTCGACGGGGAGGAGGGGAGGGGGAGGAGGTGGTGGAGGGGGAGGTAGGAGGGAGGATTGTACTTATTTATAAATAATAGAGCTTAAAGAGTATAAAATATAAAATGTTTGACGGATACCGTCATATTTAACGTGGATGGAAGTTAACTCGAGGGTTATAGGTGTAAGAGTTAAGACTATTGAGGGTTCTGGATGTAATTCACGATTATACAGGGTTATGATTGTAATTGTAGAATTACTCAGGGTTATGAATATACCCAGATTCCAAGTTGAACTAGTCATCTCAGATAAGCAAATGCCCGATATGTTCACAAAACCCCTGAGTCATTCTTCCTTCGCTAAATGCAACTCTGAGCATAATGGACATTCATGCTCCAGCTTGAGGCAAAGTATTAAAGATTTATTTATTAATATCCTTGCTTTATGTAGTAAAGGGCACTTATGTAACTTGGTACGCCTCTCTATATATAGGGATACCCCCAGTTGAATTAAAAAAATGGCAAAATGGCAAAACCTTCTCTTACTTTAAGTCGGGTCGGTTACAAGCTTACAGCCTACATGGATTCTTATCAAATCCATGTCAAGATCCACCTATTTTTTACAATGGATGTCGTCTACCTAACGCAGTCCCCCTTAAGGGAGGATTTGAGCCCTAGCCTTTTCGGTGGTAGGTGAACTGCTCTACCACCCGACCATTGGAACTAGGTTCTCGAATAATCATCCCCCAACTTGAATTAATCAAGAAAATTATCGATTGGAAAAAGTGAATGATCTATGGTTCCAAGGAATCCTAGGCTTTCTTATATAGAGAGAAACCCCATGGGTAAAGTACATAGAAGTCCAGAAATAAAACAGGAATTAAGAAACGGTACATAACATCATAATATAAGTCTCTACACTCCCCGTCAAGGTGGAGCATAGATGTCTATCATGCTCAACTTGGAAGAACATCTCTGGAAGGGTCCTCTGAGCAACAGCTTGGTGAATATGTCAGCAGTCTGATCCCTGAGCTCACGTGAGATGTAGATATCAAGCCTCTCCGAATCAAGTCTCTCGTGTAGTGGCAGTCAACTTTGATATGCTTTGTTCTTCATGGAATGATGGATTGTTGGCAATAAACAACACTGCCTGATTGTCACACAGAAGCTGCATGGGTAAAGGTACGGCTATATGTAGATCCTCTAGTACAGATCGAACCCACATCATCTCCACGCTTGCTTGAGCCATGGCCCTATATTCAGATTCATCACTGGACCTTGCCACAACGATTTGTTTCTTGCTTTTCCAAGAAATCAGAGAGCTCCCAACAAACACGGCAAATCCTGAGGTAGACTTTCGATCATTAGGGCACCCTGCATAATCTGCGTCTGCACATGCTGAAATAGATAAATCTGTGCCCTTTCGAAATAGCATCCCTGAGCCTGGAGAAGACTTTAGATACCTCAGTATCATGTATATGGCATCCATATGAACTTGTCTTGGTTGCTCCATAAATTGACTCACCCGGCTTACTGCAAAGGCAATATCGGATCGAGTTATGGTAATATAAAGGAACTTACCCACCATCTCTCTATATCTCCTCTTGTCTACTTCTGTAGTGTCATCATCATACAGCTTCATGTTTGGATCCATAGGAGTACTTGATGGTCTGCATCCAACCATTCTTGTTTCAACCAAAAGGTTTGTAATGTACTTCCTTTGAGTCATCACCAGACCCTGTGCATTCCTGGCAAATTCCAACCCCAGAAAGTATCTTAGGGTTACAAGATCTTTCGTGACGAACTGACGGCCCAGAAATGCTTTTGCCCTCTTTATTCCATGAACATCATCTCCTGTAACCAGAATATCATCAACATAGACCATGATGACAACCATACCTGTAGAAGACTTCTGAATGAACAACGAGTGATCTGCATTTGATCTTTTGAACCCTTGTCGTTCAATCAGATGGGAAAGCTTTTGGAACCATACCCTTGAGCTCTGTTTAAGGTCATAAATCGCCTTGTGAAGTCTACACACCACATGCTTCTCCCCCTCAGCAGTGAACCCTGGTGGCTGCTGCATGTAGACTTCCTCCTGCAGATCTCCATACAAGAAGGCATTCTTGACATCAAGTTGAGATATAGTCCAGTCGCGTACCACAGCAACTGATACAAGAATGCGAAGAGTAGAGTGACGAGCCACTGGAGAAAATGGATCCATATAGTCCACGCCATAGGTTTGTGTGAAACCTCGCGCGACCAGCCGTGCCTTGTAGCGATCTAGACTGCCATCAGCATGGTATTTGACCGTGAATACCCACTTGCAGTTAACAATGGATGCGTCAGGAGGAGCATTAACCAAGCTCCATGTGCCGCAAGATTGTAAGGCACGCATCACGTCTTCCATAGTCAGTCGCCAGCAATCAATCTTCATAGCGTCTTGATAGGTCCGTGGTATGTCCACGGAAGACAAAGCCGCAAAAAATCTCTGAAAGTCGCCTGTGAGGCGATGAAAGGACACATGTGAAGCAAAAGGATAAGACGCACAAGTCCGTTTCTGCTTCTGGATAGCAATGGGAATATCAAGGTCGTCGTCCATTGAACTGGATGGTATAGTCTCCTCCTGCAATGAAGAATCATGCACATGTACCATATTTGACCCGTCAGTAGTGATGACATTTGAACATACCAGAGGCGTGATGGATGCTTGACGTGTAGCCTGAGCAGGACCTGACCGACGCGTATAGAATTTTGGTAAAGGTGGAATAGGAGGTTGTGGAGGTGGCGGTGGTGGAGTTGGTTGTGGTGGTGGTGGCGTGGCAACTGGAGTTGGAGTGGACTCAGGTGAACTCAAACTAGGAGGAAGAGGAACATAGACGTCATCGTTAGTAGTGGACGAGACCAGCCTGTCACCTGCAGGGGGAAAGTACATAACGGACTCATAAAATGTGACATCAGCACTGACAAAATATTTCTTGTTTATAGGGTCATAACAGCAATAGCCCTTCTGAGTCCGAGAGTAACCTAGAAAGACACACTTGACAACTATAGGAGAGAGTTTGTCAAGTCCAGCGGACAGGAGATGAACAAACGCAACAGTACCAAAGACACGAGGAGTAAGTGAGAATAATTCCTTATCAGGAAATATGATAGATAGAGGAATTTTCTCACCAAGGACGGATGATGGCATACAATTGACCAGGTAGCAGGTTGTAAGGACAGCATCCCCCCAGAAATTGATGGGAGCACAACTCTGAATAAGAGGGTTCAAATAATGCCAAGAAGGTGACGATGCTTTCTTTCTGCCACGCCATTCTGCTGAGATGTGTAAGCACAGGTGGTTTGGTGAATAATCCCCTTAGACGAGAGAAACTGATAGAGAGACCGGGTGCAGAATTCCAATGCATTATCTGTGCGAACATATTTGACAGTAGAAGAAAAAACATTCTGCATTTCATTAATCAAATTTTTAATATGCTTCAAATTTATTCTTTAAAAGAAAGACCCAAGATACACGAGAAAAATCATCACCACAACTAGATAAAACATGTGTCCCTGATGATCAGGTACACGACTTGGATCAATGTGAAATAACTCAAACGGGGAGCTATTGCTCCGACTCTGACGACTGGGAAAGCTAGACCGATGATGCTTTCCCAACTGACACGCTTCATAGCGAAATGATGAACTGGGAAAGATCTGAGACAAGAGATGTGGCATTTTCTGGAGCGGGAGATAGCCAAAGCGAAGATGCCAGATGTACGGAGATACTTATCCGACGGAATGATAAGAGACGTCAGCATAAGAGTTCTGGACCAGCCGATAGAGACCATTCTGCTCAGAGCCACAGCCAATCACCCTGCCCGTTAGTATGTCCTGAAAAATAAGAGATGAGGGGTCAAATATAGCACGACAGTGCAAATCCTTCGTAATCTGACTAATAGATAACAGATTCATGGAGAACTCAGGAGCATGTAGAACATTCTGTAGATGCAAAGACGGCGATAAAGAAACCTCCCCTGTCCAACCAAGGGGGAATGAGTACCATCTGCTATCAGCACTGAGCGGCCATGTGGGATGTCCCTGTAGGACTCAAGTCTCTCTCTATCGCGGCAGAGATGATGGGTGGTGCCAAAATCTATAATCCAATCAGATATATCATGAGTCATGACAAGATGTAAAGGCAGTAGCACTACCTGATGTACTAGCAGCAGCAGACGAACTGGCAGAAGATGTAGCAGCAACATCTGAAGGTCCACCTGGAGGATCAGTAGACGATTGTGGCATAATATCACGTAGACGTGCCACAAGCTCTTCGAATCGGTTATCTGCAGTGGATGTTGACTAGGGCAATACATGCTCGGCTACACGCGCTGATGCTGGAAACCCATGCTTAGAGTAGCAAGTATCCTCCGAGTGGCCTGTGCGATGGCAGAACGAACATGGTTGGCGGAAGCGACCTCGTCCACGGGGTCCACGTCCACGATCAGAAGACTGACCACCTCTCCCACGCGATACTGCCATCGTCGATCGGGGTGGAGTAGATGTGCTGGAAGAAACTGATATGCGACTGAGCCTCCGGTAAACATCCTCTCTTGGAGGAATGACTGCATCGGACAATATCTGAGAGCGGGCTACCTCGTACTCAGGATCGAGGGCTGCAAGAAGTACACCCACCATGGTAGCATTCTGAAATGTCTTCTGTTGCTCTGGAGTCGCCGTGAGTGGTATGGTACTGTATAGTTTCTCGAACATCCCTCTCAGGGATGTGTACAATGAGTGAGTGGCTGACCATTCTGCTTTATAGTGAATATATCATGTTGGAGCTGTAACATCTTGATCTCGTTCCGCACTTGGGAATACGTAGCGGCCAAAATATCCCACATTGCCTTGGCAGTAGGGCTGATGGAGGACATCATTGGCAATCTCCATCGACAGTGTGCCTGACAGCCAAACTTTGGCATAAGAATCATCAGCCTCCCAAGAGGCAAAGATCCCAGTCTTCTCTTCCGGCTCATCCTCGATACGTATATGCTTCTTACCGTTTGACTTCATGAGACTCATGAACTGCATCGCCCAGAGCTCATAGCTTGTCCCGTCCATCTTGACTATTGGCGCATGACCTTTGAAGGCCCCTATGGAGGGCATATCAACATTGTTCTTTGACATGTCCCCGTAGATGAAGAATTAGGGATTGTAGACCAATAAAAAGTGTCTACAAAGACTTGATTGGATTTGAGTGCATGTGTAGACGTTTACGCACTCAAATCAATGGAGATAGAACGGCCTACGAGGAGTGGGCCCTTCGACGAGGAGAGGGCCCTACGGCAGCGAGTAGAGTCCTGGCGGCAAGGAGGGGCCCGGCGGCAAGGAAGGGGCCCTACGGCGGCAAGGAGGGGCTCGGCGGCAAGGAGGGGCCTTACGACGGAGGGGCCCTACGGCGGGGGGCGGTTGTGAGGAGGGGCCCGGCTGTGAGAAGAAGGGGCCCTACGGCGAGAGGAACGGCGGAGAACGGCGAGGAAGGGTGGGGGGCCCTCGGCGGCGGCGGCGGAAGGGAGATGGAGGAGGGGAGAGGCGGTGGTGGAAGCCTAGGGTTAGGGTTGAACCCTGGGCTCTGATACCATGTTGGAAAAAGTGAATGATCTATGGTTCCAAAGAACTCTAGGCTCTCTTATAGAGAGAGAGACCCCATGGATAAAGTACATAGAAGTTCAGAAATAAAACATGAATTAAGAAACGGTACATGACATCATAATATAAGTCTCTACATTATCCAATAACTCAAGAGTATCCATCACCAAGCTAAATAAATAGAGGTTCAAATAGCTCTATAATCATCCCGGTCTACATCCTTAAACAAACCATTGCTTATATAAATATTCTACATAGCTTTTAGAACCTTATCTATGTTCCCAGATTTTTCATATGACCTTTAAATATATCAAAAGTTCCCTGAAATAAATAAAATAAGTCCATTTCCATCATACATCTTAGCGCTTGAATCCTCTCATTTACCAAGTTGTTCAACATGAAATGAAACTGCCTCTTAATTATGCCAAAAAAATAACTGGGTCGTGATGTTGATCTTCCAAATGATTCAAAGTATGAATTAATAAAATAATAACTTGATATCTAAATGATTTTATTGCTAATGGTCAACGTTGGCCAAGAGTAAGGCTGCATGCAATAGACACAGAAGTAGTTGAACCCTTTCTTAGATGCCAAATATTAGTGGGAAGTTAGCTCATCCGGGTACCTTTAACTCAGGATCCTAGAGAGAGAGCATTGATCCAAAGTTAAAGGTTATCATCACGTGACCAGGAGGTCTAAGATTAGTCATGGAGGAAACTGCTTGTAAAAATGCACGGTAACATTTGCAACAATAAATCTAATACATCCAACTCTTTCTCGGAAACCAACCACGCTAACATACATGAACTGGGGTTCGCTTTGTTATAGTTTAAAAAGCTCCAATTTTAAAGCCACTGTCGTGTTTGAGTTAAATAGGCAAACCTTTATTCTATGCACTAACATCAAATTCATAAAAAAACAGAACAATGAATAAATGAGATGCTATGGAATAAATCAAACCTCAAGTTCGCTGATTTGTTTAGTTTGTGATTTACAATTTTGCAAAGATTCATCAACCTCCTTCAATAATCGCTCTTCCAATGACTTTTCACGCCCTTTAGATGCAGCAAGTTCTTGTTCAAGAAAGCAAACACGATCTTGAAATTTCTGTTTATCCTCCTCTGCAATAAAATTAATTTGAGCAACACAAAAAAAAACTTTAAAAGTGGGTAAAAACTCATCATTGAAGTAGCGTATAACGCAAAGGTCATTTAAAATTTTAAAACTATCGCATTATATGTGATAAAAAAAGACTAGAGAATAAAATAGTAATGTACTTAATCGTTCAAATGTTAAAACTTTGACCTAATTACAATATATTTATAAAATGTAACAGAATTCTGCATATGATTTGCATAGGAAAGAAATTAAAAGTCAAAAGGAGACAAAATGGGAAAACGTATAATTAACATGTTTCACAAAAGTAAACAATCCAACTTCAAATTGACTTCCGATTTGTTTCCTGTTGAGATATTTATATCGCATTATCTTTATTTTGTAGTTTCTTATTTCTTTTATCTACTCTGTAATTTTCCCTTAGAGTTTTTCTCCTATATAAGAGAGCTCTAGGGATATGATGAATAATAACTTTTCATTTCACAACTTCCACATGATATCAGAGCGATGGTCCTGTACCAGAGCATGTGTCCTAGATACCCACACCACCAAAACCTTAGTCGATCGCGCGTGCACCCGGCCACCGTTGCCGCCAACCGATCCCGCGGCAGCAGCAGCCACTGTTGGGCGAACCCACGGCAACCTTCGTCGGTGCTCTGCGATGAAGCCCTAAGGGCATTGCCCTTCGTTCGCTCCTGCAACCCTGGTCGTCTTCTAAGGGTTTCGTCTTCTATTAGGTCTATTTCGGGGTTTTTAAGGTGTGATTTGATCCCCTAAAAAACACCATATCTACCAGAGGGCCTCCAACTGATGGAAGAGGTTGTGGTATGAGTATACACTCACAACCATCTTCGCATATGGCAGTGTAGACGCAAGTATTCCGAATTGCAGACCCAGACTTGGAGATTGTTGTCACCATGTCAGACAACAAAGTTGTTTCATCCCTAGGTGCCTTCAAAGGTCCGGCACCAATCGTCAAGATGGATGGAACAAACTATGAACTTTGGGCCATACCATTCATGAGCCCGACGCAGTCAAATGCAGATTATGCTACGTGCCCCAAGGACAGGAAGTCCACTCCAGGCTTAATTATGTTTGTAGATAGCTCACTGGTTTCATGGAAGCTTTCATGGAAGCGTAAGAAATAGACATTTGTGGCTAAATCTAGCGTTGAATCATAATATAGGGTCATGGCCCAAGGGAGCATGAAAATGATGTAGGTCAAGTCTGTCATGGATGACTTATCTATTGAGGTACATCTTCCTATGCACCACAAATGTGATAACCAAGCCGCTTTATTCATAGCTAATAATCCAGCCTTCCATGAAAGAATAAAGCACGTCGAAGTAGATTGTCATTACACTCGTGATATAGTACAGAAGGGACTTATTTCCACCTCTCATGTTGTGTCGGGCATTCACATTGCAGATATGTTTACCAAAGCTCTCGCGAGAGGTCCTTTGCATCGTTGTTGGTTCAAGCAGAGCATGATAGGCATATATGCTCCAGTTTGAGGGGAGTGTTGAGATATTTATATCTCATTATCTTTATTTTATAGTTTCCTGTTTCTTTTGTCTACTCTAAGTAATTTTCCCTTAGAGTTTTTCTCCTATATAAGAGAATTCTGGGGCCACGATGAATGATAACTTTTCATTTCACAACTTTTCACATTTCCGATATACAAAAAACTAAACTTACAAATTTACGTTTTCAAATGTAATATGTAAAAATTTAGGAAACAAAATTCCATTATTTTGGAAAAGGCACGATTAAGAAAAAAAATATCCTTGTGTCTAAACAACACGACTAATGCTACTAGAATTTCAACCAAATTTTGTTTGCATCCCATATTTTGCTGCAAAGGGTAGACTTGACCAAAATCCAGTGATTCACCCCATGAAATTCTTCAAAAGTGACAAATATCAACAAAACAACTTTGTCAAGCACTAAAGTCTCACCTTAAACTTCCACTACTTAAGAACCCCAAAACTTCCGTTTAGAAAAGATGAACATTGCACAATGCTCAATCAACATATTTGAATTATGTTATCTTCTCTGTATAACATTTGACAAGGCGGCACCATCAAAATTAAAATCATATTTGCTTTTCTCTTAAGATACGTGAGAGAGAACCCATAATCTTCAAAACCCTTATGATGCACCATATCTTTCTAATTCGTTGGCGTATTTGCATCTCAAGGCTCGTTTTGGGGGGAAAGGTGTCTTTAGCTTCTAGCGTGATGACCATACCAAGGATGGACCCTTGTGTCTGCGGTTCCAAAAGTTGTTTGCTTAGCATTAGACCAGAAGGTCCAGGCACTTGGGATCATAGAGCTTTCATCCTGCTTTTCATATCTGATCTCTCTAATCGAAGTCTTGAGGCTAAAAAGTTTGGGATGGCCCTCGAAACCATAATCAGTTGATATTGGTCTAGCCAGTCAGTTTGTCAAGTCTAACCTCGCTATCGCTCGTTACTCATTAGTGTCTCATGGATCCCCTAGATGATTGTGATTCACCCTCCTATTCTAGATATCATTGGACATGGTGTGACGAAAGTTCTTCTGTTGAAATCCTACAAGATCCTTTGCGAGAGTATAGTGATAGAGAGACATCCGCTATTGTAGTAATGGAGATACATCCTCCGTTACCTCCTTAGGGTGACATTTTGACACCGAAGAAGCAGCTTAATGCTTTGGAGGTTGAAGCACTAGTGCATCCACACCGGTGATGAGCTACAAGTGGAAGCGAATGAAAGGATCGCAGGCGAGGAACTGCCAAAGGAGGCAGTTATGATTTTGGTAGATTGAGCAAAGGTATTCGTGTTTCTTGCAAAAGAGAACTTGGACTAAGCTAGATATTTGAATCGAAGTAATGATTGTCAAATTAGGAAGGAGCCAGAGAAGGTGGCATTTCTTGTTGACGTTGGGGTTTCTTTGAACCATACTCAACACATTTACCACCATAAAGAACCAACTGGTACCTACCTGAAATCAAAATATTAGCAAAACTCATACAACCGTAGGTGCACTAAAGACATATTTCCTTCATATTACAAGAGTTGAAAGGAATTTTTAAACGAAACGAACGGATTTTCTAATTATAAGGGATGATGGGTTCTTTCTCTTAAAAAACAAAGGTCATGGTCTTGTTACAATGAAGAAAGATCCAAAACTAGAAAGTAAAATCCTGGCAGTAATCAGTCTTGTTAAAATCATACGACACTCCGAGGCACCAGGGGTTCCAAAATGCTTGAGGTGCTAGGCACTTGCCTAGGCACCCGCCTGAGAAAAGCGAGGCGCTATACATGTGTGTGTGTCTTGAAATATTATTTTAAATATATGCATACATATGCTAAAATGGATTTGTGACATATACGTAAAGATCGGATTCGTAATGATGCAATCGAAAGGAAAGTGAGTGTATCTCCGATCGTGGATGAGATGCATGAAAATTGCTTAAGGTGGGTGGGCCATTTGCAAAGGAGGTCGAATGATGCACCAGTTAGGAAGATGCGAGTGTCGGGATGTTGAGCCGGCTAAGAGAGGGCGAGGAATGCCCAAGAACTGTTAGATGAGACTATCCAAAGGTAATCTTATTTTTTTAGATCGAAGCCTGAGATGACCCAAGAGAGATCTGAATGGAGGCAAAGAATCCGTGTAGCCAACCCTACTTGATGTGGGAAAAGGATTTGTTGTTGGTGTATAGGTGCATGCATAGCTATTAAGCAAATATTTAGATTTCCTTGGGCGTTCTCTACGGGCGATTCATTGCATTTCCCGAATCCAATGAGAAGTTGACAAGGGTCGCTACATCGTTGCTCGTATGTAGTTCAAAATTTGCAAGGGTTCTCGCATGGCAAACGCGTGCAAGTAAATAAGTTAGTTATGTTGCATTGTTTCCTAGATACAGTCCAAAATTTGCAATGGTTCTCGCATGACGGACGCATGCAAGTAAAGAAGTTAGTCCAAAAGAGGTTGCAAAGGAAGTTGCGGATAGGTAGTTGGAATATTGGCACTCTAACTGGCAAATCGCTAGAGATAGTAGATTACGATGGAAAGAATAAAACTCAGATACTATGTTACCAAGAGATAAAATGGGTTGAAGAGAAAGCAAGAAAGATCAAGAAGGCATGCTTTAAACTTTGGTATTCAAGTAAAGATAAGGGCAAAAATGATGGTGGAGTGTTTTTCACAAGGAATTGAAAATTAGTGCGATTGAGGTGTAAAGATTCGCAAATCATATTATTTTAATGAAAATTGAAGCTCAAAGAAGATTCTGAATATCACTCAGTTTATGCACCACAAATTGGTTCAAATGAAAGGATTAAACAAGCTTTTAGGAGGATTAGAATCAGATTATGCAAGGAATCCCACAAAAAAAGATGATTAGCCTAGGTGGAGACCTTAATGGACATGTTGAAAGCAAGCTTCATGTATGCTATTGTCCATGGAGGCCATGGCTATATGGATAGAAATGAAGAGGGAAAATTCATTATGTATTTTGTATCGGTTTATGATCTTTCATACCACTCTCTTCAAGAAGAGGGATGAGCATTTAATAACTTATAAGAGTGGCTTGATTAGAATCAAATAGATTATTTTACATTGAAAAGAAGAGGTCAGTTGTGTTGCAAAAAATGCAAAGTAATTCCATGAGAGCGTTTGACAACCCACCATCGCTTGCTAGTCATGAATGTGCAAATAAAAGGGCCGGTAAAGAAAAGGAGAGTTTTCAAGATCACTAAAACTAGATGGTTGAATCTTCATTTGAAAAAATCAAGTTTCAGAGAGAAGATTGTAGAAAACTTATCGTGGGATTGTAACGGAAGTTCAAACGAGATGTGGAAGGTGGTAGCATCTTGTATCCGAAGCGTATCCAAAGAGATGCTAGGCAATTCAAAGGGGAAAAACTCCAGGCCAAAAATAGGCTTGGTGATGGAGCGGAGGGGTGTAAGAGAAGCTTAAATTTAAAAGAGCATGCTTTAAATCTATGTTTGAGGATCGAACAAAAGAAACTATCATTAACTACAAAACAGCAAAGAAGGAAGCAAAGAAGATCGTAAGTGAGGTAAATCAAAATCTTATAATTTTTTGTGCAAAATCTCGACTCTAAGGAGGGCCATAAGGATGTATTCATATTGGCCAAAGCAAGAAAAAGAAAGGCCAAAGATCATTCTCAAGTAAGATGCATTAAGGAAGAGGAAGGACATGTGCTTGTTACTTAGAAGGATATAGTGACTAGATGGAAACGGTATTTCCAAAAGCTTTTCCTTGAAGAAGGAAATAGAGAGATCATTTTGGGAGTTCTAGCTAGCAATGAAAATTATCTAAATCGTGCAAGCTATAGAGGAATGCAAAGTAGAGGAGGCTTTGAAGGTTATGAAACCTGGAAAAGGTGTAGGACATGTAGATATATATTTTTATATCTATGTATCAGCCATATATTTTCATGTTCTCCTATCTACTTTATATAATTTGCCCGTAGACTTCTCCCAATATAAGAGAGCTTAGGGCCTAAGGAATAAACAACTCTTTCTATTTTCCCAACATGGTATAAGAGCAGCGATCTTAGACCGGAGCTCCTGTACCCTAACCCTAAACCACACCCCAAGCCTCTCTCTCTTGCGCGCGTGCCTAAGGCTTCTGTCGCCCCTTCCCTGCAGGCCTCCACCACCGCCGCCCAGCCCTTGCAGGCCTCCATCGTCGCCTCCCGACCCTTCCTGCTCGTCACTAGGCCACGCGGGTGCCATCACCTGTAGCCAGGCTCTGCGGATCCTTTCGCACGTAGCCAGGCCGTGTTGGACTCGTCGCCAATCGCCAAACCCCCGCAGACCTACAATGCAGGGTCTTGTCTGAGCAGCGTGGGATCCCTTTCTTCGGGCATGTCGTTGCCTGGCCCTGGATCTATGCATCGCCTAAGGTCTCGATCCCCTCCTTCTTCAGTCGGTCGGTTGCACTTAACCTATCCAAGGGGTGTCGCCGCATCTTCTTTTTTACAAGGGGACATCGCAACCGAATTTTTCTTTGATAAGATTGGTTGCATAAGCCTACATATGCAACCAAATCTCTCTATGTCGGTATAGACAAACACTTGTCTAGTCTTCAATCATAGTCTTTTTCAGTTGTCATATCAGAAAGCAAGGTTGATATTCCCTCTACATGTGCCTTCAGAGGTCATGTGCCTATAGTGAAGATGGATGGGTCAAACTATGAACTGTGGACAATGCAGTTCATGAGTATGATGAAGTCTACAGGTAAGAAACATATTCTTACCAAGGAAGAATCGGCTGAGAAGACTGGAATTAATGCCTCATGGAGGCGGATGATGTATATGCCAAGGTTTGGCTTTCAGGCACGTTGGCAATAGAGATTCCCAATGATATACTCCAACAGTCACAGCCAAGGAGATGCGAGATATTCTTACCATGGCCTCAAATTTCAACGAAATTTGGTCGAATTTCTGTCGAATATCGATATCCAGTCGAAATCGAAATTCGACCGAAATGACCAAAATGACCGAAATATGGGGGTGCTAGTACAAAAAATGACCAAAAATTTCGGCCGAAATTCCAACGAAATTCCATCGAATTTCTATTTTGGTCGATACCGAAATGGTGAACGAAACCGACATTTAAGGCCTTGATTCTACTGCTACTTATTCACAGGCAAAGAATGAGACAAGATTCTGCAACTCTAGCATGATATCTTTACTATCAAGCAGAATAGACGCCCCCTTCACTCGCTATATACACCCTTGTGTGGGATGTTTGAGAAGCTATATAGCTTCATGCCTCTCACATCTACTCCCGAGCAACAGAAGACTTATAAGAATGCCACCACGGTTGGTGTGTTCCTGTCACCCCTAGATCCTGAGTATGAGGCGGGCCGTTCATAGATTTTCGTAGACTCTATTATTCCTCCTATGGAGGAAGCTTTCCGCAGGCTCATTCAGATCACTATTTCATCTTCTACTACCAGTCAGACTTCTTCAACGATGGTGGCCTCCCGAGGTCGAGGAGGCTCTTCTCAGTTTCGTGGATGAGGACCTCGCAAGGCCTTAAATGTCGGTTTCGGTCACCATTTCGGTATCGATCAAAACAGAATTTCGATGGAATTTCGGTGGAATTTCGACCGAAATTTCGATCATTTCGGTCATTTTTGTACTAGGGACCCCCATATTTCGGTCATTTCGGTCGTTTCGGTCGAATTTCGATATCGACTGGATATCGATATTCGACAGAAATTCGACCGAATTTCGCTGAAATTTGAGGCCATGGGACCTCGTGGCAGAGGTCGTGTTCGTCAGCCCTGCACATTTTGCCATCGCTCTGGACATACCGAAAATACATGCTACTCAGACTCTAAGCATGGATTTCCTACCTCTGCTCGAGTGGCTGAGCAGATTGAGCCCCCGGCTGCCTCCTCTTTGGATCAACAATTTGATGACTGAAAGCCCGATTGAGGGCATTATACCTCCAGCCAGTCCCGTTATGACTCCCTCGTCCTCTGAGAGTCATTCTAATGTAACAGCTTCAGCCTCCTCCGGTACCTCATGTAGTACTTATGCACTCACTAACAGTAGTGGATCTGATGTTATAGAATGGATTATGGACTCTGGTGCCACACATCACTTGTGTGGAGACAGGGATCAACTTACAGCATACAGACAGGTTCCTCCAAGAAGAACTGTGGTTATTATCGATGGGACTCACTCCCCGATCACTGGTCAAGGTGAGATTAGTTTGACGCCCTCTATGCATTTACAAAATGTTACATGCACCTGACTTCTCTATGAACGTGTTATCTATTAGTCAGATTACGAAAGATTAACATTATCGAGCTATATTTGACCCGTCTTCTTTTGTATTTCAAGACATCCTTACAAGCAAGGTGATTTGGTCGTGAGCTATCGCTTAGTTCGACCTCCATATGCTGCATTTTCTCTCTTTCTTGTTGGGGATGTCTTACCCTTCACATGGCACATGGGCTTTGGTCATCTCCCACTCCAGAAAATGTGTCGTGTTCTGCCTCAAATCTCTCCTCACTTATCCTTTCACCGTGAGGAATGTCAATTAAGAAAACATCATAGGTTTGCATTTCCCAGTCATCAGAGTCGGAGCAGTAGCTCCATTTTTGAGTTGTTTTATATAGACATTTGTGGTCCCAACCGTATTCCTGATCATCAGGGGCACAGGTTTTATCTTTTTTTTGAAGCTCAAAAGAGGGGGAAGCACTCGACGGTGTTCACCCCAATATATTAAAAATAAAAATAAAAAGAAAAAGAAAATAGTTTTTACAGAGAAGGTAGAGAAGCAGAACAAAAGGACTACCCGAAAAGATAGCCACAAGCATTGGATCCCCCATACAACCATAGTGGCCTACCCCTGGGACCAATCCTCCAGAAGACGCTTAGCACGCAAAGAAATGTTCTCCCTGTAGAACCGCTGAGCCGCAAATATTGCCTCGTTCCGCCCAAGCCAAATGCTCCACAGCCTTGCGATCGGATCAAGTAAAAGCTTCCTTTCCCTACCCTAGAGTTAACCAAGCTCTCGCACAAGGCAGGAAAGGAGACGGCGTTAACCCAAGGAAGATCATCCCAAAGAGTACGAACAGGGCCGCACTCGAAAAATAGATGAGAAATTGTTTCCCGCTCCGCATCACAGAGGCTGCACATCGATCCAACGTTCGGAAAAATAGTTGCACACCGATCACGAGTCAATAGGCCTTCCCCTACGAAGAAGCCATAAGAAAATGCCAATGCGCTCAGGTAATTTGAGGCCCCACAAGAATCTACAGTCACGCACCAAGATATCGTCATCGGCATTATGGGTAGGAGCGAGAGCTGAGTACGCCTTACATGAAGAGAAAGATCCATCCTTCCAGGCCCAGTGGTCACGCCCAACATTCGGTTGAGGAGCATCAACTAGCTGAGCCATTAACGATAGAAAATCATCCAACCGATGATCCGACAGGTTCGCAGCGATCCGAGGGCTCCAGCAGCCGTTCGGCCAGCACGAGGCCACTGACGCCTCCTTATCCTCGACCAATGCAAAAAGATGCGGAACATCACGTTAATAGCACCCCTTCCGGACCAGTCATCGGTCCAAAAGCGAAATGAACTCCCGTTGCCCAACACTGGCTTAAAAACGAGCAATTTTGCCTAAAAACATTCGTCACTCCACGACAGAATGGAGAAAGGCGGCAAAGCAAATTGCCCCTATAGCTGCCAAGCAAGTCCGCGCCCAGCAATTCCCGCAGAACATTTAGCATAAAATTCTCCTCATTCCCCCACACGGGAGAAGCCCACTTAAGCCAATAGAGCTTCACTAGCCAAATCCAGTCGCCTGACCCCCAAGCCCCCCAACTTCTTGGGCCGAGAAACAACCTCCCACCCCACGAGGTGAACCTCCCTTCTCCCTTCCCCCTTTCGTCCCCACAGGAACCCATGCATACACCTCTCCAAACCGCAAGCGAATCCCCTTGGGCATACCACGGACCGAGAAAAAATAAATAGGAATAGAGGATAGCACCGCTTTGAGAAGAACCAGCCGCCCACCCTTGGACAACAAAACCGCACGCCATCCCGCGAGGCGGACCTCCATCTTCTCCACCACAACCTTCCAATCGCGGAGTCTAGTACGGCCGACAGCTAAGGGTAGGCCAAGATAGACAAACGGGAGAGTAGAGGGCCGGACCCCAGGAGCTGAGCGCATTCCAGAACCTCTGCCTGTGACATGCCGAAGGAACCACTTTAGACTTCGACGCATTAATCAAAAGTCCCGAGACCTCACTGAAAAGTTGCACAGTAGTGGCCATACCGGACACCTCAGCGGGACCCCCCTCAACAAAGTATAATGTGTCGTCAGCGAACTGAATAGATGGGACATGGAGCTCTCCCCAATATAACAACCCCGAGTCAAGCCCGCCGCAGCCACGCCGTCAATCATACGAGGCAGAACATCAGCGGCCAATACAAAGAGAAGAGGGGCAAGAGGACACCCATGTCGCACCCCCCTCCTTGGCTGGAAGAATCCCCCCACCGGGCAGCCGTTCAGCAAAATGGAGAATGAGGCCGTGGATACACACCGCCGCATCCACGATATCCACATCGCAGGAAAGCCCCACCGCCTCAAGACCGACACAAAAATCGCCAGTCAAGGCAATCATACGCCTTAGCAAAGTCAATCTTCCAAAAGGATCCCCTTAGCATTTGACCTCCTCCACGCCGCAAACCAGCTCCGAAGCCACAGCGAAACAATCAGAAATATGTCAGTCACGGATAAAGGTCGCCTGCATAGGCGAGACAAGCGACGCCAGAAGGGGAGCAAGTCTCCAGGCCAAGACCTTAGCATTATTAAATATATCCCATTCGAGATAGAGATCGGACGAAAGTCCTCAATGCGATTTGTCGGATGGGCCTTAGGGATCAACACTATAAGGGCCTTATTTATCTTGTCGAACACACGATTGCTGGTGTAGAACTCATGTGCAACCTCCAAAACATCACCAGCCACCAGGTCCCAAAAATCGCGGTAGAAAGCCACAGAAAACCCATCAGGGCCCGACGCGGCGTCGTCATTAAGGTCCTACACCGCGTCTTTAAGCTCCGCCAAAGAGAAAGGCCTGACCAAGGTCATGGCGTCGGAGTCAGAGATAGAAGGAGCCCCCCCGCCCAACCATCGCCACCGGCGAGGCGACCTGCAACCAAAGGCATTCTTGAAATGGCCCACAAAGGCGTCGCCCATCTCCTTGTCCCCAGTTATGAGGGAGCCATTCACCAGAAGAGAGCGGATGGAATTGAATCGTCGTCTACCACTAGCCACCCGGTGAAAGTAAGCGGTATAAGCATCCCCCTCCTTTATCCATCGCAATCGAGAACGCTGCCGCCATTCGATTATGCGTTTTTTGTCCTCCGTTTGACTACATCAAGGGAAGCGGCACGCTCCAGGAGTTCCTCCGACAACAAATCGCGCTCATTCTCCATGCGATCCAGCCGCACAATAGTATCCTCCGCTGCCTTCCTAGCCGCCATACGGGCAAGGCGCATATCCTTCTTGAATGAGGCCAACAGCCTTCTCAGCGAGGCAAGTTTGTGGTCCAAACGACGAGCAGCGGAGCCCTCAACTGATACCTGGGTCCAGTGATTCCTGACCAAATCTTTAAACCCTGGCTCCAATAACCAGCACCTTTCATAGCGGAAAAGACCCCGGGGATGAAGCTCATCCCCAGAATCCCAAATAATTGGACTAGAATCCCCAGGTTTTATCTTATTGCAGTGGATGATTTCTCTTGTTTGTCCTTGGTCTTCTTATTAAAGAATAAATCGGAAGGTGGAGATGTTATCAAAAATTTTCTAACTGAAGTAACAAGTGTATTTGCAAGCTCGGTAAAATTTGTAAGAATTGATAATGCCTTGGAATTTTGTACTCATCCCTTTCCAAGTATTTTTATCCCAATGTATTATTTCATCAAACTTCATGTGTCTATACTTCCCAACAAAATGGTGTTGCAGAGAGGAAGCATCCTCATTTGCTTGATGTTGCAAGGACCCTTCTCATTCAGAGTCGTGCTCCGCATTCTTTTTGGGGTGATGTTGTTCATACGGCATGCTATCTTATTAATCGCATGTCCTCGTCGGTCTTAGGTGAGAAAATTCCCTTTTCTCTTGCCTTTCCGGAGAAGGAATTATTCTCACTTCTTGTATTTTTAGCTTGGTTGCATTTGTCCACCAGTTGTCACCACAGATTGACAAGCTCTCTCCTAAAGTTGTCAGTGTGTCTTTGTCAGGTTTTCCAGGACACAAAAAGGGTACAGAGGTTATGATCCATTACGCATGAAGTACTATGTTAGTGTTGGCATCACCTTTTTCGAGTCAGTAATGTACTTTTCTCCTACATGTGATCGGTCAACTTCTTCCACATCTGATGATGAAATATACATGTCACCACCTCCATCACCACCTTCCTCACCAACCCCACCACCACCGTCATCACCACCACTACCACCACCACCGTCATCACCACCACTACTACCACCTCCACCACATACTACGGTTCCAGTTCCTCCTTTGCCACATCACTATACCCAATGGCCTACTTCTACTCATGATCACCGCTCCTCATCTAGGACACGTGAGGTATGATCTGAATACACAATTTCTAACGATGGGTCTGGAGATCTACCTGAGTAGGACTCTTTCCAAGGGACGGACGTGGAGGTTGCTGATTTTGGACTTACCTATTGCGCTTCGGAAGCAGAAGCGCAGTTGTGCATCATATCCTATAGCACACATGGTCTCCTTTGATCGCTTGATTGGCGATTTCAGGAAATTTGCAATTGCATTGTCAGTCGTGGCAATTCCACGGAATTGTCAGGAGGCTATGCAGGATAGTCGGTTGGCATTTAGCTATGGAAGAGGAGATGGTTGCCCTTCAGTCGAGACTCGAGAGGTACCTGGAGTCTTGGCCCAGCTCCCCCTGGTGCATCTATAGTGAGTTGTAAATGGGTTTTTACGGTGACGCACACATATGGTAGCATTGACAGGTACAAGGCTCGATTGGTTGCACGAGAATTTACTCAGACATATGGGGTGGATTATCTTGACACGTTCTCCCCAGTTGCTCAACATTCCACCTTACGGATCCTTCTTATGTTGTGATTCAAGATTGGCCCATGTTTCAATAAGATGTCAAGAATGCATTTGTATATGGTGATCTTCAGGAGAAAGTCTACATGCAACAGCCGTCGGGGTTTGTTGTTGAGAGGGAGTGTTCACAAGTATGTAGACTTCATAAGGCAATCTATGGCCTTAAGCAAAGCCTTAGATCTTGGTTCCAAAAGCTCTCAGAATTGTTTGAGAATTAGGAGTTCAAACAGTCGAATGCAGATCACTCTCCTTTTACATAGAGAACCTCCAAAGGTATGACTGTTATTATGGCGTATGTTGATGATATACTTATTACAGGAGATGATATGCATGGAATAAAAAGAGCAAAAGAATTTCTAAGTTGTGAATTTGTTACCAAAGTTCTAAGAGATCTAAGATACTTTTTGGGATTGGAGTTTGCCAGAAACCAACAAGGGCTTGTAATGACTCAGAGGAAGTATGTCAATGATTTGTTAAGTGACAAGCGAATGCTTGGATGTCAACCTGCGACTACACTCATGGATCCAAGCATGAAGCTTTATGATGATGATATTGATGAGATGGACAGGAGACGATACAGAGAGCTAATGGAAAGCTTCTTTATGTTACCATTACCAGACCCGATATTTCATTTGCAGTGAGCTGAGTGAACCAATTCATGGAACAACCTCGTCAAGTTCATATGGATGCTATACAGATGATACTAAGGTATCTCAAATCATCTCCAGGTGCAGGACTGCTATTTAAAAGGGGCGATTCGATGACTATTTCAGCATGTGCAGATGCAGGCTATGCAGATGCCCCAAGGATAGGAAGTCTACATCAGGGTTTACTATATTTGTTGGAGGTTCTCTTGTCTCATGAAAAAAATAAGAAGCAAACTGTGGTCACTAGATCTAGTGCAGAATCTGAGTACATAGCCATGGCCTAAGCAGGTACATAAATTATATGGTTAGACCAGTCCTAACAGATTTATATATAGATGGTACCTCTTCCCATGTCGCTAGAATGCGACAACCAGGCTACCTTATCATTGCTAATAGCCCTATTTTCATGAGAGGACAAAGCACATTGAGGTTGATTGCCAATATATACGTGACATGATCCAGAAGGGATTCATTTCTACATCTCATATTAGCTCAGAAGAACAGATAATAGGCATTTTCACTAAAGCCCTACAGAGAGGGCCTTTCCAAAAGTGTGCTCCATCTTGAGGGGGAATGTAGAGATATATTTTATAAATGTGTATCGGTTATTTATTTTCATGTTCTTCTGTCTACTTTATTTAATTTTTCCATAAGCTTCTCCTTATATAAGAGAGCCTAGAGCCCAAGGAATAAACAATTCTTTTTATTTTCCCAACAGGACTCATATAGAAGTATGAAGAGTTTTAGATGAGCGCGGTTTGACTAATTTTACGAATTTATTCAATATTATTTGACGAAGCAAGAAAATACATGAAGATTGGAGGAGAAGCATCGAAGTACCTCTTTCCAAAAGAAATGTGACATTCAAAATTGTTCGAATTATAGAGGTATCAAGTTGATGAGTCATACTATGAAAAATTGGAAACGTGTGTGATTGAAAGAAGGTTGAGGCAAGTTTCCAAAGTAAAAGAAAACCAATTCGGATTCATACCAGGTTGCTCAACTATTGAAGTCATCCATTTTTTATTTAAAAGAGAGAGAACTCCTGAGGCAGGAGTCACCGCAGCCACGTTTTCATTAAATAAAGGGAGAGTACATTAGCTTGAAGACCAAAAACTGTAAAGAGCGCTAGAATATAACCAACATTCTCTGAATAAAATCTATGGTTTTTAAAGATCAGCTCATTCCGACCAGTCCATATGGCCCAAAGTACTGCAAACAATTTAGAACAGTCATCCGTCGAACCCATTCCCACTGCACGAACCGACCTCCAAAACGCATCTAAGTAGCTGGCCTCCACCCAAGGTATCCCGCCACCCTCCAAATCTGAGACGATGCCGCGTACCCGAAGAAAATGTGGTCCGCATCTTCCACTGCACCCTCACACCTATCATCCACTTATAGTGGAGAACAATGGAGATTTATAAAGCTATAAGGAAGAACATCCATATGATTTTTATTGATTTGGAGAAAGCATATGATTTTTATTTATTTTAGAGAAAGCATATGATTCTGTCCCACGGAAGATATTATGGAGAGTTTTGGAGAAGAAGCAAGTACATGTCCTATACATTAACCTCATAAAAAATATGTAAGATAGGACTTCATCTTGTGAAAGGATTCAATCTGGGAAGACTGATTATTTCGACATCAATATTGGTCTGCATCAAGGTTCAGCTTTGAGTCTATTCAGAAGCGGAAGCGGAATCGATAAACAAATAATAAACATAAGAACGCAAAGATTTACATGCACCCTACTCCCTAAGGAGGGGGATGAAACCACGGAAGAAATCCTCAAAGGGGCAGATATTCTATTAGAATTCTCAATGAGTTTAGGGGGTGAGGGGCTCCTTATATAACCTCTCAGACAGACCGGAGTACCAACGCTCATCCATTTGAGACTAAACATGAATGGGGTAATTGGATCTTGGTGAGATACAATTACCCACCTATTACATTCTCCAACACTGCCTCTCAAGCTGGAGCTAAGAAAGCTGCAGCTTGCAAAAAGAATGTATACAACACATCTTCACACGATACATCACAATAAGAACACATGTCCGTTGTTGGTAGAAGATCTCACACGAGGACGGGTCTACAGCTTTCAGGTCACCGGAACGTATCTCTACCACGCATGTAGAGCCGATATGATATCATGTCACCGGAACGTATCTCTGTCGTGCATGCAGGTCACCGGAACGTATCTCTGTCATGCCTATAGAAGAATCGTTGTAGAAGAAGTCCAACGTAGGGTACTAGTTAGGTCGTAAAAGAAGTATACGTCCTGACGAAGAAGTCGATGCTCGGTAAAGACGGATGATCGTAGTAGTAGTCTGGAGTACTAGTCTGTCAGTCGTGAATGGATAATATTAGTTGTGAAGAATACATTTCTGACTCCCCTTTTCTCCCATACTTGATGGAATAAAGAGCATATAGCATCAAGTTGGGAGAAACAAATGAATAACATATACATTTTTTTATCATTCATTCTCTTTCCTTTGTGCTTTTTTTTTGCTTAGCCACCATTTTTTTGGTTATTCTCTTTTTTTCAAATGCGTATGGCTTTTCTTCTTTCTTTTTGCAAATATTTTGCATACGGCTTTTCTTGTACGTGCCTTTTTCAAAAAAAAATAAACATGCCATCTTCATTTTTTAATGACCTTTCTCTCCCCCCCACTTTTTTCTCATTCACATTCTTTTTAACCAACGGCCCCACGTAGGGTCTTTACATCACTAAGCCCATATGGGCAGCTATACGTAGGGTTCCCAACATGGAAACCCTCAATCATCTAAGAGAATAGTGTCGTTGCCTCTGGAGATCTGGGATGTGGCGCTCCACGCTCACCGCATCGGGGTCTTCTGCACCACCGCGCAGGTCGTCCTGGGGGAGGAGATCTTGGCGCCTTGGAGATCATTACCGCTGGTGGTTCTGAGGCAGGATCTGGAAGAGCCCTCGCGCGATCAGCTTGGCCTCCCCAAACGGAACCTTAGGGTTAACCCTATTCAGGTCCGCTTGGGACTTGCTCAAGAAATGCCTCGCCATACCCATCGTCGCCGCAGAAACAGCGGAACAGGCTCTTCCTGCCATCACCATGGAAGTAGCAGATCGTGGTAGACTAGTAGTTGCCTCCTATGCGCGTTGCTTTCAAGTGAAGTCGGGGGGGGCTAAGGGTCGGAACCGAGACAGCTGGAGGGGTAGGCCTCCCTATGCGTGAAGAAGCACTTCTTGGTCTAGATCGTACGAGGAGCACTTGGGAGGAACAAAGGGCTGGAGGACGTCGTCGTTGTAGGTGTGGGGTTGGTTTCTGACTGGGAGGGGATCCCTCTCTCGGAGACGAGGGAAGTAGATGCGCCGGTCTTTTTCTTTTAGTCTGGAAACTCTTTCGAGGCTAGGGATTGCAAATAATCTTAATCTGTAAATCAAAACGCATTCGAATTTCGAACGGGAATAAGAACATGAAAACTCTGAGAAACGAACCCACTCCGATACCATATTGAAATCTCAGAAGCGGAAGCGGAGTTGATAAAACAAGAAATATAAACATGAAGAACAAAGATTTAACGTAGAACCCTACTCCCTAAGGAGCGGGATGAAACCACAGGAGAAACCTTCAAAGGGACGGATATTCTATTAGAATCTCAATGAGTTCAGGGGGTGAGTGGCTCCTTATATAGCCTCTCAAACAGACCGGAGTCCCAACGCCCATCCATGTGGGACTAAATATGAGTGGGGTAATTGGATCTTGATGAGATCCAATTACCAGCCTATTACATTCTCCCAACAGAGTCCATTCCTTTTCATTTTGATTGTGGACGAGTTGACTACTCACAAAAATCAGAATGAGATACCTTGGGGTATGTTATTCACTGATGGTATTATGTTAATTGAAGATACCTTAGGGTTGGATGGGTCGGGGGCGGGGTTTTTTAGTGGAACCCAGGCCGATTCGTTAGTGACCGCATTTACGGAGGAAGAGGTGCGTAGGGCGGTTTGGGATCTGAATGCAGACGGGGCTCCTAGCCCGGATGACTTCTCTATATCCTTTTACCGGGAGTTCTGGGATCTGCTGAAGGGTGACATTTTGGAGGTTCTGGCTGAATTCAGGGGTGGCAACAGGGGGTTTTGAGAAAGTTAACAGGGCCTTGATTTTTTTGTTGCCTAAGAAAGACACCCAGTAGGGGCTGGGGACTACAGGTCGATTTTTATCTCTAATGGCATTTATCTCATTGTCGTCAAGGTGTTGGCGAGCAGGCTTAGGGTTGTCTTACCCTCTGTAGTCTTACCGGCACAATCTGCGTTCATTTCAGGTTGGTGTATGGCGGATGGTATTGTGACTGCTTCGGAAATCTGTCGTGAGTGGAAGAGGTCTACAAAGAAAGGAGTGGTTTGGAAGATTGACTACGCTAAGGCCTACGACTGTGTCAGTTGAAGATTCCTGTGGACAGCGCTGCAGAAAAGGGGATTTCCGAAAGAATAGATTGCTTGGGTTAAGAGATGCGTCACCACTAGCTCCTGCTCGGTATTGGTCAATGGGAGACCGGAGGGAGGATGGTTCCAACCGCAGAGGAGGGTGCGTCAAGGATGCCCCCTGGCTCCCCTGCTTTTTGTGTTGGTTGCAGATTGTACAGTCTTGTTTCAGGTTTTCAGCGGGCGGTTGAAGAGAGTTGGTGCAAGGGTTTCAGGATGGGGGACATCTCCGTTCCGGTATTGCAGTATGCGAACGACACGCTGATCTTCGTGGGGGGGACAGAGGAGCAGAATCACAATGCGGATATTTTGGTGGATATGTTTGGCTGCTTCTCTGGTTTGCAGATTAACAGGCAGAAGTCAGTCCTGGTTCCAATGGGGATGGATGGCGAGGAGAGTAGCAGGTTAGCGGCGTGGGCAGAAAGCCTGCTGGGGAGATTACCGATAACATATCTGGGATTGCCACTGGTTGAGGGCAGGTTGAGGAAGTCCGATTGGGACTATGTTCTTCGGAGAATGGAGGAGCGGTTAGAAGGGTGGAAGGCTACCACTCTGTCCAAGGGTGGGAAGCTTACATTACTGAAGCAAGTTCATTCAGTCATTCCGATTTTTTTCTTCTCAACGAGATTAATGCCTGTTGGTGTCAGAAGAAAGGTGGAGGCTTTGATGAGATCTTTTTTCTGGTCAGATGGGAGGCAGACAACGAGGGGGTTGCACCTGTTAGCTTGGAAGGATCTTGCGGTACCTGCCTCGGAGGGGGGCCTAGGCGTCAGGGATGTGGATTCTATGAGCAGAGCCTTGTTAGCCAAATGGGTGGTACGCATTTGGGGTCCATCCGATTCGCCGGTTTTGCGGTTGATGAGGGAGATTTATGGTGTCACAAGGGAGTTGGTGGCTGTGAGGAAGCGCCATGAGTCTTCATTATGGAGTCAAATCCGTGTCGTGATTCCGTGGCTCAGGCCTCTCCTTCGGCCGAAGTTGGGGAATGGTTTCCGTTTCCGTTTTTGAGAAGATGACTGGACGGCAGAGGGGACGTTGGCCTACCGCTTTCCTAGGTTGACGGCTTTAGCCATTGACAGGGGGTGTGGGTGGCGAAGGTGACTGACTCTGGATCGTGGGCGCCGAGGTTCCTTGCGGTTCTCTCGGATCAGAGATTGGAAGAATTTTTGCGGCTACTATCAAAGATTCCCCTTGTCGGGGAGATGTCGGGCGACCCCGATCATTTTGTGTGGGCAGATGGTAAGTTCTCAGTGAAGACTGCATATCGGAAGCTGAGTGATGGTATGGTGGAGCGCGACGAAGACCTATGTGCTGACTTAAAGGTGATTTGGGCAGCTAAGATTCCCACTCGGGTTAAGATCTTTCTTTAGTGTCTAAGGAGAGACCGTCTATGTGACAACGTGAGAAGAGGCAGACTGCTGGGTGCGACAGATTTGATGTGTGACAGATGCGAGGACGACGTGGAGGATGTGGACCACATTTTCTTTGGATGCAGGTCTTCGGCCAGTGTGTGGGATTCGTTGGGGCTTCCGTGGGTTCGGACATCAGATGCAAAGCATTTTTGGAGATCTATTCAGGCGGTCGGTCTTGGGTCATCTGGGGATGTCTCCAAACCCTTTGTTGCGCTCTGGGCTATTTGGCTTGGCAGGAATGATACCACTTTCAATGGGCAGCGGTTTTACTTTGAAAATGTACTTGCGCACTGTAATGCTTTGTACAATTTCTGGATTTCCAACTGATGTACCTTCTCGTTAATTACTGAATACTTTGGTGTGGTGACTCCCGCCTTGGGAGGGCTCCCCCGTTTTCTTATTCAAAAAAAGAGATGGAGTAAATGAGAAGCTTGAGGTACGGAGACATGCATTAGAGATAAAGAATTTCTTATGAGTAGGGCTAAGACTAAATATATGTAGTGTTACTTTTGATGGAAGCAATGGTGAAGGAATCGAGGTGAAGATCGATGACGATCACATTCAGAAGAAAATTTTTTTTAAATACTTGGGATCTATTTTGCAACATGATGGGGAAATTGATGGAGATGTTACTCATAAAATAAATGCAGGTTGGCTAAAGTTGAGAGAAGCATCTATTGTTCTATGTGAAAAGAAATTCTTATGAAAATCAAAGGAAAGGTTTACAAAGCATTCGTGAGACCTGCTATGCTCTGTGGATCTAAATGTTAGCATGTGGACCATAGACATATACAGGGCAGTTGTGGAAGTAAAAATGCCAAGGTGAATGTGTGGACATACACGTAAAGATCAGATTCGGAATAGTGCAATCAGAAGGAATTTTTTTATGTCAAAACGGGTGAGTCACCATGACAGGGATCACCGCCTGTTAAAAATTCATTTAAAGAGTTCCGTGATACATTACCGCGAGAGCCAGAAATTATATAAAGCGTTACATTTGGACATTACATTCATGCTGTAGAATCTCTGACTTTTGAAGATTAGCTCATTGCATCCAAGCCATATAGCCCAAAGCGACAAAAGGCTTAGAACAATCGTCACTAAAGTTGCCGTCGAACCTCCTGACGGAGTCCCAGAAACCATCCATCCAATCTCGCTCCACCCAAGGGATTGCAATCTCCGCCCAAACACGCGCGGACGACAAGCACTTGAAAAATAGGTGATCAGAGTCCTCGGTTGGGTCACCACACCTGTCACACCGGATGTCAGAAAGACGAAGAATGCGCCCCCTCCTCACCTTGTCGAGAAGCCTTCCCCTTCTCAGGCACCAGAGAAAGATTTTGACCCTTTTCAGAATTTTTGCTGCCCAAACAACGTGCATATCCAGGCGGAGCTCATTGTCATGCTCCTCAGCCCTCCTCGCTAAATAAAGGTAAGCCTTTTTCACCATGAAAATACTGCCTCCCCGGTGGAAATGGTCGCAATCTTGTGAGAAAGTGTCCCGTCGCGGCAGCGCAACCAACAAAGCAAGATATTCTTCTACACGTTGGTTCGGGAGATCGGCAAGGAAAAGTGGTGCCCACGCGTCCTCCACCGCCACCTGCGAGAGTGTTGCCTCCTTCATTGCCACCAAGGAGAAGAGGCATGGGAATCTAACCTCCAAGCTGCCCTCGCTCGTCCAGTCGTCACGCCAAAATATGAATGTCCCACCATCACCCACTACAGGTCGGAGTCGTGGCGCCAAACCTGGCACAACCGCCCGAATACCCGCCCATAACGGAGCTTCATACCGCACTCTCCTCGATTCCAGGTTGCCTCTGACACCATAGGTTTGCCACAGAAGTCTCACAACTAGAGAGGTAGACGAGCCCCAAATTCGGATGGCCCATTCAGATAGCAGGGCCTTGTTCATGCATTCCACCTCCCTAACCCCGAGGCCTCCCTCTTCGCGCCTCTTGGTGACATCCTCCCAACTAACCAAGTGCAGACTTGGTTCCTGCTTTCTTCCTTTGGACCAGAAGAACCTTTTCATCAGGGCCTCAATCTTTCTTCTAACAACGACCGACATCAATCTCGTGGAGAAGAAAAAGATAGGTATGGCGAACAAGACGTGTTTTAGGAGGATCAGCTTCCCCCCACAAGAAAGTGTCACCGCCTTCCAGCCCGCAAGCCGATGTTCCATGTTCAGCACCAGACCATCCCAGTCCGTCTTTCTAAGTTTATCAACGACTAACGGAAGGCCCAGGTATCGAATCGGCAGGCTCCCCACCGAACACTCCATTAGCTCCGCCAGGCGCGCACGGTCCGCGTCATTCATCCCAAATGCGACAATGATCGATTTGGCCTCATTAATTTCCAAACCCGAGAGTTCACCGAAGATGCCAGCCAGCTGCACGAAATTCTCGTTCTGCTCGTTGGTACCACCCAGGAATTGAATTGTATCATCTGCATATTGTAATAGAGGGATGGAGATGTCCTCCCGTCTGTAGCCCTCACACCAACCCGCCATAGTAGCTTGTTTGAGAAGGACGCCCAAAGCATCCGCCATGATGACACATAGCATAGGGACTAACGGACACCCCTGCCTCACCCCCCACGGCGACTGGAAGAAGCCCCCCTCTGATTTACCATTCACCAGGATCGCGTAAGAGGAGGTGGTTACACATCTCTTTATCCAGACCATCCACTGCTCAGGAAAACCTCTCCTCCAAAGAGAAGTCTATAAGAACCTCCAATCTACCGAATCATGGGCCTTAGCGTAGTCAATTTTCCATAGAGCCCCTCTTGCTTTCGAACGCTGCCAGTCTAGATAAATCTTCGTGGCCATAACGAGGCAGTCTGCCATTTGTCCCCCCGGGATGAAAGCAGATTGGCCCTGAAGAAGCACTGAGCCCAGCACTCCCCTTAGCCTATTCACCAGAATTTTGACGATGATGAGGTAAATCCCATTCGAGAGAGCAATAGGCCGGTAGTCCTCCACTTGCACGGGGTTGTCTTTCTTCGGAAGCAAAAACATCAAGGCCTGGTTGATCTTCTCAAGACCTTTGTTTCCTTCCCTGAATTCATCAATCACGGCCAGAACCTCCTCCTTCAGAATATCCCAAATTCCATGTAGAAGAGGATCGAGAAGCCGTCCGGGTCAGGGGCACCGTCCGCGTTCAAACCAAACGCCGCCTTCTTGGCCTCCTCCACCAAGAAAGGGGCCAGGAGACCCTCAGCCTGCTTCGACGACAGCACCTCCACTCCCGACCCCAACGACCCCCATCCGCTCCCCTCTCCTCCTCGAAGCGGCCACAAAATGTCTCATTAATGCCCAACCAATAGCGGCCTCCCTCGCAAACCGCTCCCCGCCCACGTCAACCTCGTGGATGTGATTCTTCCACCGCAGGCCCGATGCCGTGGAGTGGAAGAAAACCGTGTTGGCATCACCCTCCCGAAGCCACTTCTACCTGGATCTTTGGCGCCACTCCACCTCTTCCTTCCTGTCCTCCAATAGGAGCTCCTCCAGAAAGCCTTGTCTCTCCTTCAACTCCTCCTCAGACAGCTCCCTTTCGTCATCCAGATGATCCAACCTAGCGACCCCGTTCTGCACCTCCGCCCTCCTCTCCCTGCGCCTCGCCCTGACCACTCTCCCAAAAGACGAGAGGAAAGCCCTCAAAATCGAGAGCTTCGCCGCAAACCTGGTGACCACCAAGCCCTCCGCCGCTGCAAACCCGGTGACCGTCGAGCCCTCTGTCGAACACCCTCTCCATATATCTTTAACCTTCTCCTGAAATCCAGGCACTTGTAGCCAACTCTTCTCGAAGCGGAAACAAAATCGATGCATGTCGCCCTCCTCAGACGACCAAAGGATGGGTGTGTGGTCGGAAAGAGAACGAGGGAGAGCCCAAGCGTGTGAGAGAGGAAACCTCGCCGCCCCGGCCGGGGAGAGCATGAATCTATCCAGCCTGGAGCGCGATCTTCTGTTACGCCAAGTGAAAGAGCATCCTGCAGCATCAATGATTGGCATCCCCAGGCCATTGGCCATCTTGTGGAACCCTTCCGAACCAGGGTCCCTGTCGCCGCCGCCCTGCGACCGACATCGAGGAGCAGGGTGACGTTAAGATCGCCCCCAATGATCCAAACACCCGCCCCAGCTGAGGCACCCAACTGACCGAGCTCGGCCACCAAATCACTCCGATCATCACTGCCCGGCCCATAGACATTTGTGACGAAGAGCTCCAAGCCGTCCTCTTTCCTGCAGAGATGCACCGAAAGGCAGTGGGCGAACTTCAAATCTTCCACCAAGTCAAAAGGGTCCCCCTTCCACGCTGAAAGCAACCCTCCAGAGGCACCTTGTGTGCCCCGTTCAGCCATCAGAAAACACCCACCACCATCCAGACTTCCAACTCGGCCTTTGTTCCCTCCTGGCTTCTGCAACTTCGTTTCCTGAAGGAGGAAGATATCCGCCCCGCGTCCGCTATAAGGTTCCTCACCCCCATCTTCTTCTCTGGTCTCCCTAGCCCCCTGACGTTCCACGAAAGGATCTTTATCGACATAAAGGGCGATGCTGCATCTTTGGTGGAACTAAATCCAAGAGTTTTTCCACTACCACGTCCAATACACATAAGCGGTTTTGGGAGCTCCATGAGGTCGAGGTCAAAGTCAAGACGTCGGGTTGAGTCGCTCGCTTCCCCATCCTCCTGCTCGGCCACGGCAAGCATTACCGCCATTCACTGCATCCTTGTTGTGGAAGATTTCCTCACACCCCAAATCGAGGTGTCTCCTTGGCAACCAACCCAGGTACCGAGTAGAGAGCTACCTCGTCCATTCCACTGGAACTCGGACATGGCACCGCTTCTTCGAAAGCACCCTCCCTCCATGGACCCTCTGCCATCTTGTTTATGGTCCCAGCCAGGTCATCCCTTCCGTTGTGCCCCTTCCCCTTATCTGTTGGTCTGATCCCCTCGAGATCAGGGATGAGCATTGGGTTGGGCCGGCCCGGCCCAGCCCGAAGCCCAGCGGGCCAGCCCAAAAAGCCCGGCCCGGCCCAAGCCCAAACGAACATTGGGCCGGGCTTGGGCATAATTTTTAGGCCCGAAATTTTTTTTGGGCTGGGCTCGGGCTTGGCTTGGCCCAGCCCGACCGGGCCCAAGGGCCCGATCTGAAGCCCGAACCCTTCCTGTATCCTACACGTATGGAAACTTTCACCTATCATGCACACTCTATTCATGTCCCATGTCTTCATACAATGTTTATAAATCAAAAAAGTCAGATGCGGGACATATGAGTTGATGATCATTGTATTTCATTTCAGAATTAATTTTCCTTAATTAGTCTATGGCTTAGCTTCCGGTGGTTATTCTTGATTTTTTTAGGTTTATTTTTTTCATCAAAATATTTTCTATTATTGAATCTTTACCCAATATGGGCATTATGCCCATTTTTTAAAAATGTAATGCCTGGTGCACATGTTGTTGTTAACTGTGTAAGCTTAGCTCACTCTTTCAATTCCTGTAACGAGAGACGTTTATGGTATATAACATTGAGTAAACCTGTATAAAATGAGACATCATCTCCGGTAGAATTGAGTTTTAGTTGTTTCACAAGTAATATGGCATATGTTTTAAACAATTTTAGCTTGTCTAACTTAAATAGAGATCGACTTTAAACAAAAATTCAAAGTTAAGAATATATAATGGGTGGATATGGGTCGGCTCAGCCCAAGCCCGGCCCATAGGAATTGGGACAGGCCTAGGCTTGGGCCGAACCAAAAAAGATTTGCGGGCCTAGGCCCGGCCCAAGGCCCGAAGTTTTTAAGTGGGCTTGGGCCTGGGCCCATGCTCATCCCTACTCGAGATCCATCGCGCTTTCCTGCGAGAACCTCATGTGTGCCCTCTCCCTGTTTCGTTCATGTCCCTCAACCACCGGCCACGACATCGTTGAGCTCGGAGCCACTATCGAGCGCTTGAAGCTCCCGAAAAAACATCCCCGCAGAGCCTCGATAGAAATCGCCTTATCGGTTAGGCCCGCTTTGCTCGAGATGACCATCGTGTCTGGATCCATTATCGGTTCAAGAGAATGGGTGCCCGGGTTGATATCCGGGTATGCCTCCGAAACGACCGACCCGACAAGCTTATCCACGTCGGCAGGCAGAACATGCACCACGTTAGCACTTTGCCCCCCCACAGAGGCATGAAACTGTGAGGGGATCTGAGCAGCCGCGGGAGTCCTAGAAGGCGGAGGAACAGATGGACCCCCTTTCTCGAAAAAGAATTTGAAACGCCAAAAGGTAAAAGTTGAAGAGACACCCCTACGTTTCGTCACGCATCGTTTTCCGAGCGCGGTCCAACTTCTCCGGCCGCAACCAGGCCAGGACCCTCCCCAATCTGCCTCCCGATCCCCCCCCCCAACCGCCCCCTACCATGGACTGTTCAAGCTCGGTCATGAACGCTCTGCCCTACCGCCGAGATCTCGATGGAAAAACCCCTCCCTCCCACATGAACCCGCCTCTAGCTGAGAAGCTCCAAGGGCAGCCCTCTTACCTTCAGAATAGGTTCGAGCGGCTCCCCCGGACTGGTGTCCGACGACTCCAAAGCTTCAATCACCACCTCCCCTCCCAGCATTGTGTGCAGGCTACGCGGGTTGCGCAAGGTTAGATGTACACCGCTGATGCTAATTTGCTTCGCGGTCACAGGTTGCCGCAAACCGTCCGAGGTCGTCAATTTGCGCCACCGCAGCCCCGTCCAACTCTCCTTGAACCACCTCAAGAGTTCTCTGGACTCCGTATCCATGAGGCCTCTCGCCAGCACCCGTGTCGCGGTAAGCGGGACCAAGTCTCCCCGAAACAGTGCTGCAGATATCAGGCCCACGTCCGATGCTCCAATGAATAGGGCCTCGCCAGGCTCGCCTCCCTCACCTAGCAGCAAGCACGAGCCTCCCCCCACCAACGTCCTTGGCCACCCCAGAGAACGAAGGGCAGCAGTTGGCCTTGTGCGAAAGGCCACTACACCGGAAGCAATGGATGGCGTCTCGACACTGCCGAGCCAATGACAAAGCGATCCGCATCTGAAATGGTCTCTCCCGAAAGGATTAGCAAATGCCCTTTTCGCATCAGCAATCTGCTGATGACGACGACGCTCCCTTCATCTGCATACGGTCACCCAGCCGACATCACCGCCTTCCTCCCTGCCTTCCTCACCCATCGCCCTACTTTCACAGCGCCTAATCAACCCAAATTGGATGCAGCTCCGATCGAGGATGAGATGCGAGAAAACTGCATAAGGTGTATTGGCCATTTGCAAAGGAGGCTGGTTGATGCATCAGTTAGGAAATGCGGGTGTTGGGATGTTAAGTCGGTTAAGAGAGGGCGAGGAAGGCACAAGAAGTATTGAAATGAAACTATCCGAAGGGATTTTAGTTTTTTGGATCTAAGCCCGAGAATGATCCAAGATAAATCGAATGGAGGCAAAGAATCCATGTAGCTGACCAAAAATACGAAAAAAAGGCTTTGTTGTTGTTCTTGTTCTGTTCTTGTTGTTATATGCATGCATATCCATATGTAATTAGGGAAACGGGAGCCAACACCCATGTGTAGGTAACTTTCCTACACCCTCCCTTTTCCTCTCTTTTTTTATTTTTGAATTGAATCACTCGAGGATTTAGATTACTGTGTATCACGAGACGTCATTCAAATTTTAACTTACTTCGAGACTTCAATGTATCCATCAAGATAGTCAAATTTTAATGATTTCAGATTTGCTGAAATTGATCCCTTTCGATGGACATGTTAAGAATGCATGTTTTACACGAAATTGAAACATATATTCCACTTAATATTCTATTTAAATCCTCTAATGATCCATTGCGAAAAAAATCAAAAAATCAGAGGAAAGGAGTGGGTGTAGCAAAGTTACCTACACATGAGTGTAGGCTCCCAAATCCCCTGTAATAATATATATAAATGCATTTATGTATGTAAGAAATCGACCATGCGAAGGCGATATATTAAAGAAATAGAATAAACATGAAGAACATCGGGATTTTACATGGAATCTACTCCCTGAGGAGCAGGATGAAACCATGGGAAAACGTCACTAAGGGTTGATTCTTCTATTGAATTTCTCATCTGATACTCATTTGTGTTTTTCTATAGCATGAAAGAACAAAATCTCATGGAGGGTGACTCGACGTTGAGAGCACGGGAAGCATGTAGGGATGGACCTACTCCAAGGAATGTACGATGCTAGGATTACATGAAGTTCGAGCTGTTAATGCCCTTGATCACCACGGTGTTATCGCAATGATCCTCGAGTACAATGATCAGATGGCAAGGCCATAAAGGATCCCCATTCTTGGCCATGGAAAGGAAGGATCTTGGTAGGTAGGGAGGGTAGAGGTCGACATCTTCGCACCCCTCTCCTCCCCCCCCCCCATGTCTCCCCTTCTATATCAAATCTTACTCTAATTGCCGATCAACCCCATGCCAAGATCAAAGATCGAGCACTTCTTCGATCAATAAGGGATTCATAGATCTGTTGTACATCTTCCCAAAGATAGGGGATTATCAATAGAAGATTATTATCGAGATTGTGAATTCTACATTTAATTTTGAAAAAATAAATTGTTGTATATTATTTTTTGATAAGGTTTTTATCAGTTGTGCCCTCTTCAGATATTGCAATATCAATCATGTCCCTCCCTTTTTTTTGGAATATCAGTTAGCCGACCCTACTTAACATGGGAAAAGGCTTTGTTGTTGTTTGCTCTTTCTCTCATTTAATAAATTATTTGGGGCGTGCACCTTAGAGTGCTTCCCCCTCGTTTTGGATTTCAAAAAAAATCACCAGTGCGGCAGTGCCCCTCAGGTTAATTGTTGCCCATCCTCGTCCATATGGATGTTAACTTTGAAGATACAAGCATAATTAGATAACATATAGAGGGTAGAAATATCTTTTTCTTTCCCTTTTCTTCTTCTTCCTTCCACTCTTCCTCTCTCCCCCTCCAACCCTTCCTCCTCCTCCGACCACCTCCTCCTTCGCCCCTCTCCCTACAGGCCCTCCTCCTCCGCCACCCCTCCCTCTTAGGCCTTTCTGATGGTGTAGCTTTACATGATCGAAGTGATGGGAATGATGTTTCACGAATGGACGGTGGTCCAAGTGTACACAGCTGCAGCTATAAATGGTAGTCGATGGTGATATTCGAGGGGGCAAAGATGCTCTGATACTACTCCTCATGTTCGAAGCCCTACAAGAAATAGAGATGGGGTTTAGCTAAAACCTGATCTATCAGATGATGGCTCCTGATCGAGCACCATAAGCAAACCCCTCTTCCTCGAGGTGTCATTAATCAGAAAACAAGGTTGTTGCTAATCAGAATCAAAGGTGCCCATCTGCTCAGATTCGTAAGGGGCAATTTGGTCAATGGGTAACTTTGAAGATACAAGCATAATTAGGTAACATATAGAGGGTAGAAATATCTTTTCCTTTCCCTTTTCTTCTTCTTCCTTCCACTCTTCCTCTCTCCCCCTCCAACCCTTCCTCCTCCTCCGACCACCTCCTCGGGCTCCTCCTTCGCCCCTCTCCCTACAGGCCCTCCTCCTCCGCCACCCCTCCCTCTTGGGCCTTTCTGATGGTGTAGCTTTACATGATCGAAGTGATGGGAATGATGTTTCACGAATGGACGGTGGTCCAAGTGTACGCAGTTGCAGCTATAAATGGTAGTCGATGGTGATATTCGAGGGGGCAAAGATGCTCTGATATTACTCCTCATGTTCGAAGCCCTACAAGAAATAGAGATGGGATTTAGCTAAAACCTGATCTATCATATGATGGCTCCTGATCGAGCACCATAAGCAAACCCCTCTTCCTCGAGGTGTCATTAATCAGAAAACAAGGTTGTTGCTAATCAGAATCAAAGGTGCCCATCTGCTCAGATTCTTTTCTCTTCCCCAAATCCTACTACCTTCTTCAACTTTTGTGATACCCCATCTGAAACCCAACGTCATCTTCTTCTTTAATCATACCCATGAACTCGAATCGGCCCCGTGGTCCCCATTGACCAAATTGCCCCTCACGAATCTCTTTACTTATTTTGTCTCCTCGTAGATATGTCCCCCATGGCCAAATTGTGGCCATGGTTTACCTCTAATCCTATCGTCCACACCTATTCAAGAATCCAATTGCAACACCAGATTTGGACAAGCAAGAACAAAATAAAGCATTATTTTCATCAATCGTCGACCTCAGCCATCATCAATTTCCAAGAACATAACAAACACCTGCAACAAACAAGGGTCGATCTTCGAGATTTGGCCATCTTCAACAGTTATTTCTTTCATTTATCAAAGGTCGCAACCGAGGACAGCACAAGTGATGCCTATACGCTGAAGGAAGCTGACGTGGACCTCCCCATGGGGATCCAAGACACAGAGGTGGCCAAGGAGTGCTCGAACATCGTCATCCTGGTGCTCATGGGAGAGCTAGGGGTGAAGGGGGGATGTTTGGACATTTATGTCCTTCTTAATCTCATCATGGTTTATAAAATCATAGTTAAGTTCAACTCATTGACATGTAAACTAATGAAAGGGCACAAGTGATAGAACGGCAATAAGTCAAGGGCCCAACTAATATTCGAAAAAAGGAATGGGCATGACCGATATTACAATATCTCATGAGGTCACAACCGATAAAAACACTTTTGGATACCTACATCCCGGTTTGGATTTTTCAACTATGACGAATATCCCTGGCTATACAATAGCATCCATGGCTTTCTTTCTTATTTTGGGGAAGCAAGGAAGAGGAGAGGAGAAATGTATTATCTATTCCAATGGCATCGTTTATATTTTTAATATGCTTTAAGGGGGTAAAATAGCAAATTTTTAAAAGTTTCCATCAAAGTTAAGGGAGAAAATAGATGGAAGTTAAAACAAGGTTATGCCATGCAAAAGTTGAGCATTATTCAGAGTTCTCCACGTAATTCGTGGTTATTCAGGGCCATGGGCGTAAATATGAAACTACTCAAGGTTGTGGGTTTAAAAAAACATTTTTGATGTATTATTTGAATGACTGTAGCTCAAATATTTTCACCATGGCAACAGCTAAACTTTCAGGGAAAAATGTTACCTAGAGAAAAATATCCCTGGGTAATTGGAAATTGTAATACCAATTCTAGGAGGCATGTGCTTAGGATACTCGCTTAGAATAAACCTCTAAGTTTTCTTTTTCCTCTTCTTCTTCTAATGAAACTTTAGAAATCTACTAAGCGCTAGTGGCCATGCTTCGCATTGAAAAAAATACCATGAATCCAAGTCAAGTCGGGTCAATTCTACAGATGCAGAAACATAATAACGAAGAATGCTTGAGAAATTCGGGAAATTTTTACCAATTTTGTACAATTCAGAATTCAGCGCCTTCAACCTAGATTGGTACTGAACGATCTGCTTCTCGCCACTGTTTAAGGCATCCATGAACTCTGACTTGACCTAAAACAAGTTCCAAAAAACTATTAACTACTTCCCTAGAAAAAAATATATCAAAATTAACATATTTTCACCCTGGTGGTTGGGTTTCAAGCGGCTTTTAAATTGAGTTAGATTACTGCATTTTCTTTGTCAAGAGTGGTCACATGCTTGTTCAAGAGAGTTTAGACGATCGATTGAACTCATCCTAATTTGAGTTGGATTTCAAAATAATCAAAAGCAAAAATCTGCACATATATTTTAATCGTTGGGGATAAAGCTATTCCAAAAGATAAGTTATACCAGTGTAATAAATAATATGGTTATACCTGAAGGTGATTGAACTATCTATCATGCCAAATGTACTCTTACGATTTTCTGTTTCAAAAGAAAAATTTTGTAATATATATAGAAATATCTCACTATTTTGAGATATAAATGAAACAGAACACGAAGTACAAGAATTTTTTATACTGTATAGCATGTTCTATGTTTCAATGTAAGTTGCAAATCATACTTATCATGCAATAGGAAATGTGAGTTGACAAACATGTGCACTTGGCTTACAAGTACCGGTTGACTGAATCAAAAGAAGACGAGTATCATCAAGTGCGGCGTGAATCTGGTTGGTGATTGTTAACCATGTACGTGTACTTGGGGTCACGGATACGGTTGTGGAAATTAAGTGATAAATCTTAAATTGAAATTATATACAAACGGTTGTAATTGCAGACTTGTGCCTATTCAGAATACGGCTAGGTATTCATATAATAAGGTTGTTATACAAGTTGCAGGAGAAGATGCATATGTACACCTGATATAAAGATTTGATTTTTGAGTAAATGAAAGTGTGATGAAGAAAAGGGCAGACCAGGTATATGCTCAAGTGTGACATTTACCGCTCAACATGATTTCCAAATTCTAGGGCGTCCACAGAAGTCATAAGGTGTTGCAACTTGCAACTGGTCGATACCATGGACGAATCCCTGGACTATATTAAATTCTTAGGGGCCTTTTGGTTGGGGGGATAAGGTAGGAGAAGACATTTCCTGTTCATTTGGAGGGAGAGAATAAGGAGGAATAATGAGATGTAAGTGGCAGAGAGGATAAGGAGGTTATGTTATATAAGTGGTAGTTATTTGTATTTTTTAAATGGGAGACGCAAAAATTGGAGGAATAAGGAGTGGAGCCTTATCCCTCATCTTGACTCCAAGACCAAAACATTGATTGTCTATGGAGGGATAAGAAATTGGAAGAATATTGACGGATATACCTCCTTATTCTTCAAATGAACACACCCTTATGGATCAAGCGAAAATTAAAAAAACTGGGTAACGATGGGAATATACGATGGGAATATACACTTGAAAGCAAATGTTTACAAAAGGATCAGTGCATTTTTTTACCCTCTTTTTTCATTACTGAGCACATTCAGGGTTAGATTGCCATAAGTCATGACCCAATCGCTAGTTACTTCACCGCGAGGTAGACTTTGGTTAGTTTTGTTTGCAACACTTTCCAGTTTTATGATAAACATTTTATATCAACTTTATGAGTACTTGTATAATATTCTTTAAAATACTTTTGTGAATCGAATCAGCGGTTGTGGTTGTTGTTTTACCCAGTACTGCACTTGCAATTTAGTTTCTAAATGTCCATTCCAGATATTGAATTACTGTTTAGTATAGGGTCCAAAGTTCAAGAGATCCACAGCCTGGTGTCAGGTAATCAAATATTGATATCATAGAGAGGTTTTTTTGGAAGGAAAAAGCACGGTACTGGACAAGGGGACATCATAGAAAGGATATTCCAACAGTATATCTCTATCACATGGTTATAAGCAGTACTCAGAAATTAGGGAATGCGTTAGGACATTGTAATCTCAGTACTTGACCATGAGAATAGTTCCACATGTATTGAAGTACGAAGATAGTTATTCGTAGAGTCACGTAAACGTTAATCAGTTGCCTCGACTGTATTATAGGACTATAGCAAACTTTGACTTAGTCAAATAAAGATAATGATGGTCGTTGTTGTCTAGTAAAATGGCGATAATGATGGCATGTTCGGCAGATACCACAAGCACTAGCATAGAAGCTCAAGCTCGAGTTGAGATGACTTGGTTGCCTTTCCAATAACAAAACTAGGTATAAACCATCTGCAAAGCCAGTGTTAACTTCAGAGGTAACCAGGCTAAAGCCAGTAGATGATGTTGTACGTATATTTAGGATAATATTTGCACTGGAGGACTATGAATCTTCTTAGAAAAGTGCGCTTGTTGGATATGCACATAGATGGTGGACAATTATGTCTATGCAGTTAGCACAACTCATTACCTAAGAATCTTTCCATAAGTTGTTTCACGCTTAAGTTTTTAACGTTCACCATGTATAGAAGAAGGAAAAGCTTGATGTATTGTCATAGGGCTTTATGAAAGTTTGAGACTATGTGCTCATTATTCCCTTTTTCCCATGCATACCAGGAGGAGAGTCTTACGAAGTTTGTCAGCTGGCTGTGGATCAGTTTAAGAGATAACATTGCAGAATTTCAACAAACCACTGGGAGAGAAGCCATGGGCATCCCTTCAAGCATATAATTGGAAAGAAACATCAAAGGTTGTCGAGTTTGAGTCCAAATCGGTGCCAACTCGACTTGTTCAGCTGGGTAGACACCCCTACACCTCTTCATCTAGGATATCCAAAGCACCGAAAGTCCATTCTCCTCAAAATGATTCACATGAAAGACCAGTCTAGAATTGCATAACACTTTGCAAATCAGTTCTCCAAAAGAAGCCTTCCATCTCACATCTCTCCCAACTAAATACCATCTTCATGGTCTTTAGAGAGTTGTCCTGCAAGAACCTTCCCAAGATGAAAGCAAACTAACATGACTCGCTAAGTTTTTTAGACCGCCTACAGTATCAAGGTAAAGCCACTCACAATAATGAGGTGGACAAAATTAAATAAAGCATTCAGTATGTAGTCCCTAACTTGATCAGGCATGTCTTTTCACCATCAGGAACAAGAAGACCATGTTAACTCGAGCATGGATTCCATACAAGAATCTCAAACGCCACCTGACCAATCTCTTAAAATCTGTGCGACTGGATACATTCTAAACCATCATTTCTTCCTATCAGTTCCTTTATATTCCCTGGTTCAACCAAACACGAAAAATCTATTTCCACGTATTCACCTCCGTCCAATCATTTCCCTTTACTACACTCGTAATCTGTTCAACCTAATGCAGTTTTAAAATAGCGCTTCCACACGAGTGACCTCATTCTTGCAATCAAAGAATTAGATATCGTAAAAAATCCATAGTATTCTTAAGTTGTCATCACTCCGAAGCAAAGTAGACATCCATCAATCCCGATTTGGAGGAAACACCAATGCTCCCCACAGAATAAAGTATTTCCAAGACATCACAGCATCGTCGAGTAGAAAAAGCGTCACCAAATAGAATTTTCCAGTTGTAGACAGTGGATGGCGAGGATAAATACCATCTGGCGGCACTGGTAGGTGCAGACCATTGGATGGTCAGGTTCATCATCGAATGAGCGTCGGTGAGGGGAGGAGACAACGGGTTCATTGTAGATGACAAGGCGCCGGTCTTCCACCACCTCCTCCTCGAGCGTATCCTCCGCCGCCCTCCTCTTCCTCTGAGGTGGCGGCGTTCTCACTATCATCCCGCCCGCTCGCTCGTTCTCCCGCTTCCGCTGGTCGGCCGCTATTATGGTCTCTCGAAAGACCTTTTATCTCCGTTGCAGTGGAGTTAAAATGGGAGCTATTATCAGTCTCTTTTTTCTCTTGGGTTGAGATGTACAATTCAATGGTAATCTATTTTTAAAGGATGCCTTCATATTTTTTTTACATTTATTATTTATTTTATTGTGAAAAGGCATGTAATTTCCCTTAAAAATAAGGAGACTCGACGTTAGGTATGAAAAAGAATGTGAATATATTTGTATCCGATCAGCTATCGTATTTTTTTATTATTATTTTGATATTTGTATCTGTATTCGTTTTAAAATGAACGCGAATAAGGATATCACTTTGGCATTCGCTAATATTCGCATTCGTATTCGTATATTCATTTTCGTTCATAAGTATAGTAATAAATTTATTTATAACTATATGTAATAATATTTTATGATTGCATTAACCGTTGTTAATATAATTGTTATGAAATTACTATATATGTTATATCAATTTTATGTGTAAATCATTCTAAACATGTATATTTTAGTTAATCTATTAAATATTTTTATTTTTTATTTGTATCTGATTCGTATCCATTTTACATTCTTATTCGTTTTTCATGATATGGTAACACATTTTTCACATCCGCCAATATTCGTATCCATATTCGTATTGGTATTTTAAAATGGATAAGGATATGATTATACCCATACTCGTATCTATATCCGATTGCTATCATCCTTACTCAGCATTAGGGATGCAAAGGAACGAATACAAATGCGAATTCAGGTCATATCATAACCATATCCATATTATTTTACGAATACGAATAGGAATGTTATACGAATGTCAAAAATCAATATTTATATCCTCAAAATACGAATACGAATACGAAACGAATCTTTTACGAATGAATATGAATATACAAACGAATGTTAACTTTAACATGAATATTAAATTATAAATAAAAATGTACCTAGATTATTTGGTGACCACTTCCGCATAACTTCCATCTTTTGTTTAACCACATTCCATGATTCAACTTGTGCAATCACATAAGAAAATGACAGAATGGAATGAACATTAAAAGATTAAGATGTTATACCAGATCGGTTGTAGTTGCGAGGGAGACGAGGGAGGCGCCTGCCTCTGGTTGTGAGGGAGGACGAGGAAGGTGAGGGAGGGTGGTTGCGACTGCGAGGAAGGGCGAGGGAGACGATGGAGGTTAGGTGCGGCTGCAAGAGTGGGGGGTTCGTTACGGCTGCGACGGATGGCTGGGAAGGTGAGGCAGCGGTTGCGGCAAATGTTGGGTAGGCGAGGGTGGTCGGCTACAACAGAGGGCAGAGGGAGGGCGAGGTGAGGTAGCGGCTACAGCGGAGGGAGAGGAGATGATCGGCACGGGGGTGGGGCAGGCGGCAGGAGGGCTGCAAGGGGGAGGCGGTAGTCGACAGGGGGTGGGGAGGCGAAGGACGCAGGTGGGTGGCAGGGGCGGGGAGCGCTGGGAGGCATTGGTCGGCAGGGGGAGGCGAGGAGGTGAAGGGCGATGGGATGGAGGGAGCAGGGGGATGCAGGGTGGCAGGGGGTGGAGGGGTGGCATAGGGTACAGGGGAAGGCGGGGGGCGGAGGACACAGAAGGCGGGGCGACAGGGGGAGGTGGCGAGGGAGACGGAGGGCGCAGGGTGTGGCGGCGGGCGACAGCCAGCACGAAGAGGAGGGCAGGGGGAGGCGAGGGCGGCGGCCTGGGGGGTGGGTGTGGGGGGAAGAGGGCGTCGGGGGTGGGGGCTGGGGAGGGATTTAGGTGGGGGCATATTAACCCTGAATTTTTTTTAGAAAATATAATACGAATATTCGTATTCGTAACTGTATTCGTAATTTTTTTTGTATTCGTATTAGTACTCACATTCGTTAACCCAGGATTCGTATTCGTATTTGTATCCGCAAATAATTCATTTAGAATATCCGTATTCGTATTCGTATTTTCCTGTTTTAGAAAAACAAGAACCGTATCCTCTTAAAAACGAATACGAATACGAACGTATACGAATATAACTGCATCCGTTTGCATCCCTACTCAGCGTGGTGGAAGGCATTGTAGAATTAAGTGATATTTTCCCACCATCTATTCTCTCCCTTTCTCATCTCTCTCCCAATCTCCCTCCTTTTTTTAAAGTCTAGTAGACCCTCTAATAACCACTTTCGGTTACACCTTTACTACTACAGCTCTTCTCTGCTTCTTATTTTGAATTAAATCTTTTGATTTCAGATTGGATTCAGACCCTTTTGGGGATGTACCTCAAGATGAAGAAGATAATTCCCACCACCTCCAGCAATAGGATAATGGATAGAATCGTGACATTTATACTGATATTCTTGACTTTGATGGATGTCGTGATTCAAACTAATCGCATCTTCAAATTGAAAAGATCTATCTAGCATCCAAAAAGTCCAATTTGTAATCTTTAAACTCAAAGGATATGCCTTAATTTGGTTAAAAAACTCCAAGATAAAGCATTATCATAAAGGCAAAGAGTGGATCAATTCATAGTCAAAGATGGAGAAGAAACTTAAAGCTAAGTCCTATTAGATAAGTTTCAACCAAAATTTCATATAAGGTTGCAAATTTAATGACAAGGCATTTCTAAGTGTCCAAGAGTACACAGAGGAATTCTAAATCATGGTGACAAGAATTTATCTCAAGGAAAAAGACGTACAATTGGGAATCCATGACGTAAAATTAGGAATCCATGTATTAAGATTAAATATCCAAGATGAATTAATATACATGTGTGATTGTAGGATCATTGATAGTGATTTTGATTGAACCGTTCAGCATGAGTATAATATTGCTAGGATCAAAAATCATAAAACCACATGTGTCATCACTACGTCTCCATCAGGCAACTTTACCCCTTCATGGGGCACCTAAGCAAAATCAATTCTTGCCCCCTCCTCCTAACATAAAGTTCTACATTGATTATACATGGTATTTCGATCATCGATCCATTGTAGGACATAATACATGTTTAAGATGCTTTTGAAAGTACATCGAGCGACTGAGTGCCCCGCCCCTTGGGTTGTAACTACTCACTTAATCTAGGAAGATCCCGACAACCATTCATGTGATCAAACCACATTGATGCAGATGAACATCCCACAATGAGTGTTGGGGACACCTTTCTTAATGATGGTTGTGATTACATGGACATTGATGGAGAGTCTTCTTTTTTCGAAAAACAAAGTGTACTTGTGGAGATTGCCATGCAGCTTGTGTTGGGGTTCCTTTGTATTTCAAAATATCTCCACCTCTTTAATACCACATGGACCATTTTAGAGGAAGAGCATGTGTTTATAAGTGTGGGTGTTCCCCAAGCCCATGTGGGCTTTTCAGGGGCATGTGAATTTGAAGGTCGTTGGGGCTAGTTTGCATAAAACACACACACACGCGTGCGCGCATGCCTCGCCACGCCACACCCGTGCATGTGATCGTGCGAGTTTAATTTTAAACAAAGATCTTTTTTCCAAGTTTTGCTTTAAGTCGACGCAATTTCCAATTTACGCACAAGTACCTAACACAATAATGATCTCGGAAATGAGACTCGTTAAATTCAGTTGAACAAACACCTTACCTCTTTTGTATATATGTTCATATAGCCATTTTGACATTAAACGAGCTTCCTCGATGATGTGGGCTTTTCAGAGGCATGTGAATTTGAAGGTCGTTGGGGCTAGTTTGCATAACACACACACACACGCGCGCGCGCGCGCGTGCGTGCATGCCTCGCCACGCCACACCCGTGCATGTGATCGTGCGCGTTTAATTTTATACAAAGATCTTTTTTCCAAGTTTTGCTTTAAGTCTACGCAATTTCCAATTTACGCACAAGTACCTAACACAATAGTGATCTCGGAAATGAGACTCATTAAATTCGGTTGAACAAACACCTTCCCTCTTTTGTATATATGTTCATATAACCATTTTGACATTAAACGAGCTTCCTCGGTGATGTTGGGTGCAACCAACAAAACCATAGAAACTCGTTATCATTTAATTTCTTGATGGGAGAAAAATGACTCTCTTTTTTGCTTCTTGTTAATGGGCAATCCATCTATATAAAGGATTGCATTCTTAGCCTTTCATCAACATAACAAGAAGCATTATGTTCTCCACCGCCATCTTCTCTCCACCACTTGTGTGCTTATTGTGAATTTGCGTAGGTGGATTTTTTTGCGCTTTGCTTTTCTGCGATGACGAGGGCCAGCGGACGTTCGACGTTGCTCTCTTGCTAGCAACGGGAGGCAGCATCCAGCTGGGAGATGATTGAATCTGAGAGCTAGGCTGCCATCAAGCTCTTGCATAGGAGCGGCGGAATATATCTTCACGACAGGGTCTTTTCGACGTGCCTCCATTCCCCATGCTAGATCTTTCAAACTAAGATTTCTTTGTTCTTGTTTTGATCATATTTGCCTGCCAATCTTAAAAACAAAATATCCTTGCAAACAATGCTAGAAAACTGTAGTTTTCCAACATTGTGAAGACAGAGCCGCAGATTTTCTATCTACTATTTAATTCCGTCTTTGTTAATTAAACTTCTGCTATAATGGATCATGGAGCAATGATGACTTTGGAAGACAATGTTAGTCTTAGACCCAAAAAATCGTAGGATTACATTTCCGTAAATGGCAACAAAAATGAGGTTTTGGCTCACCTCTCTAAGATTAGTCTCTGCTATAACTCGTCATGAGGAACCTGAAACTATATCACTCCTGTTGATCATGTTAACTCTTCCCTATTCTCAACAGGCTCAACTTACAATGATCCACTCTCTTCCCCTATCTTGTCTCATCCAAAAATACTTAAAGAAATATTATTTTCAAATATTTTAACTTACCATATGTTTTCAAATATTTTAACTTTAAATAGATTTTCTATCGATTTGTAAACTATTTTGCGAATATTTTACTTTATAAAGTTTGTATTTATTTTGCGAAGTTTTTTTAATTTCATTTCACGTTCTAATTTTTTTAGATAATTATAAATTTTTGTTGTTCATTATTTATTACACAATATTATTATACAACATATCTATTGCTTTTTATATTTATTTTGTACTTTTCTAATATTGAAATGATTTCTTATTATTCATTAAAGATGAAAGTATTTATAATATTTAATGTAGTAAATGACAATATTTTTAGTTGTATCTTTTAACGCGATAATCAACATTAATATTATTGATAGTACAAATTTTGATGTTTTTAGTAATGGTTCATTTTCATTAGGATTATTTAAGTGCAAGAATATGTTATAACGTTTTCTAGAAATTGTATATGCATAGTATTTAAAACTCTACTAAGAACATGTCTTATAAAGTTAGTTAATCGCTATAACAAACTATTTTTTATTTTTTTAAAATTATTTTATGTATTACGTAGTAATCAAATTTAGACGTGTTAATTTTTATTTCACAATATATATGATTTTCAAAAGTTTCAAAGGTGAAATTTGGAATTTTAATAAGAGTATTTGATGCAAAAATATCCAACCTAATAAAAACTCTAGCATCTTTAAAACAATGTAATGAGTAAAAGTAAATAAACAAGACTATTTATATGAAATTCTCTTTTAAAAGATCAAAAATCTAATATGAGTGTGTGTATATAGAAGAATTAAAAATATTTTTAAAAATTTAGAATGTCTCTATAAAAAGTGTTGGTAGTAGGTGGTACCCACGATGGGGCACCTACTATGGAGTTCGGCCCATGTGTTATGTGTATTAGTGTCGCGGCAGATGGTTTCGCTAAGAACAGAGGTCATAGTAGGTGAAATTATATCAAAAGAAGCTATAACATGTGGTGCTTGAAGGAAGTAAATAAATCTTTTATGAACTTTGCAACGAAGAAATGCAGGAAAATGACAACAATTTGCATATTCAAAGCGTTCATCATATGAATGCTAGTTTTAGCATAACAAAAACTTCATGCAAAGAGAATCCATACACTCGAGGAAACCATTTACAAACATGGTTCCAAATATTCTTATGAATATTAGGAAGATATCAGGATTATCTCTTGAAGCATGAGTCTTTAATGTAGGAGATCTCCCAGATCAAGTCCGATATGTACTTGCTTCTCTCGTGGACACGATGATGACTTGTGTTGCTTCTTACGAACTTTGATGTTCTTGTTCTTGAAGTTGCCCACCAAAGGATGAGACCAAGAAGATCTCAAGCTTTTGATTTTGTCTCATGAAATTGAAATCTCATGCACGTATGTGAAGCATGATAAAGAAGACGATCTTCTCTCTCACATGGCCACTCTTACGAAGAGAAGATATAGGCTTGATGGTGGACGGGTGGATCTATATAGAGAGACTTGGATGTGTATTTGAAAGTCTTTAACTCTCAATATTTCTCTCAATTATCAAGACAACTAGGGCTCTCAAAAGGCAAAGGCATTCATGTGTTGAAAGAAAGAAGCATGCCCTCTCTTTTATACATGTGAGAAACATCCTTTAGAGTCCTACTACTATAAGGGACTTCCACCGTGAAAGCCCTTGGATGATGATCTAAAGGAAATGATTTAATCCTTATTCAACAACAATCAGTAATGGATACCTCCTTTTAAATATCAATTAAATAAAGTAAAAAATCAACAATAAATTAGAGAGCCCAATTCAATCAGGACTCTCATGTTGTTGATGTTGTTGCTACATTATCTTCATGATGATCTAACTACCATCATTGATAATTTACGAGAGAAACCTCATAAATTCTGAATCTTGTTCATAAATCCAAATAAAAATCTAAATCCAATATACATTTAAATTCAAATGTGAATCATATTCACGTATGTACCTTAAAATAATTATATGAATCAAATTCATATAAATATTAATTATTATGAAACATTATTCATACTAACTAATTAATTATATTTATGAATCGTATTAAAAAATACCCTTATAGGAAATTGAATAAGACAATAACAATTATTGCCTTAATGTTGACATCGCATACTACGATACGAGTCCTAATCCAATTACAACTCGTGAGATACAAATGCAGATACCAGGAGATATTGTTAGGGAGATCATACTATCTATAAATAATGACTTTAAACTTGATAACTATCCATGTTCAAGATTTATACCATTTTAAGCAAAAATAAGTTACTTACGAATGTTGAGCTCGAGTTGAAATAATCCACACTCTAAGTAAGCTCAATGAAACACATCACACTCTCCATGAACCGGAGGATGCATCAGTGAGATGATTCCAACTTTCTTAACTATTTATAATCATAGTCCAAACTAATTGGAGTTTAGAAACGAGCTCAATAAATGTATTTATTTCCATTTCCATCATCATTTCTCTTTCCAAACATTTGGACATTGAAATTGGAATTAGACATTGGATTCAAATGAGACGAGACTTAATCCAATTAACTCTCAGTTCATTAAGCTAACAAATAGAGCCATTAAAATCCATCTGGTTTTATCATTCCCTTGGAATGGAAGTATCATGGTAGATGATCTATTGAGATAGGTTTAACCCTGAGAATTCCCAATACTCATATATCCTACACATTAAAAGACTTTAATATATCTGAAGTTCAAACCCTAGGTTGACTGTCTTCCTCAGAGCATATCAATAGACCCTCATTCGATAATTAAGTGAAAACATTAATCATATACTCTCTAAAAGCATATATTAATATCTCAAATTGCTGTCTTATTTCGTAAATAAGATGGCCACGTGTGGATTTCATTTTGACCCCAAATTATCTCATGAGTAAGCTCTGTCCCAGTTCATCAACTATGCACCTGGGTGATTCCTTTGAGAGAACATACTTGTCATACATCTTCACATGGACACCAAATCATTGGTATATGTATCTTGGTTAGGTTACCAACCTATTGGTCTATCAAATGTGCAAGCTCAGACATATAGATGTATGTTTATCTCCGATCAAAGGATGTGTGCATGATCATGATAGTTACGATTCAAATCTTAGTTTATCTTCATATCATCAAGTTAAATCTTTGACTTGATTATTACAACACATCTGAATCATGCTTCCCATGCAGACGATATGCATCAAGAAGTCGATCAGAAATCGGTCTTTAGAGAAAGATTGTCATCTCTTTCTCAGACTAGGAATCTTTATTGAACATCACATGTTAAGTCAGTTGTGTCCTCCCAAGTGCATGGTATTTAATATGGCCTTGGTACATAACCCAAATTTTACAAAGGAACATTAATATTAAGTGCATTCACAATCATTCATTTCAGATGGACATGATAAAATAAGAACTCTTATTACATCAATGGGTTGCTAAGACTTTACAAGTCCAATAATGTTATAGCATGTGTAACGGATAGCAGGTGATACCACAACAGGTGTTGCAACAGGTAAAGCCACGATAGGAAGCATTGCAACAGGTGGCACATAGAAGATGCAACATGTGACATGCTATGGTGCCCCCACCCATACCAAGTCATGATCCATAGCAAGTCGTGGACATCATGTGTAGAATTCAGTTTTCAACACTTTTATGTGGACTTCATATCCACTTAAGCTTCTATAGTAGTTGAGAGGGCCCTATAGTTGTCTTGGGGATGTCTCTACCTTATTTCTCTGCTCTCCACAAATCTAAACCTATCATATTTTGAGAGCTACACATTAGAGAAAAGTTATGGATGCAACTTTTATGCCCTAACTCCACTCCCTACATATGTGTGAGGTCGCGAAGAAGCTCTTCGGCCCTTCCCTCTTTCTCCAATTATTCCTGATGTGTACTAGAGCATAGGAGATGCTACGTGGTGCAATGATAAGCTTCCTCTTGAAGAAAAGTTGTGGATTTGGTCTATCTCCGTCCTTTATCTTATTGGTGGTGTTCATTTTTGTTGATAGACCAATAAGATGGGTTTAGCTTGTGTAACCTTTCATGGAGAACAATTATGTCACCATCGTAGTAGAGTTATTTTGGATCATGTTGACCCCATGATTTTCGCCCCTTTCATATTTAGGCATTTCCATGTTAAAATCTCTATGTGCATTATGGTTGTTTACGGTTTGTGTTTGATCACATTTTCGTTTGTGGGAGTTGTTCATCTTTATTATTTAGTTTGAGGTTTTATTTCCATACATTTGCAATATAGATGGATCATATTTTTTTCCTACAAGTGGTATCAGAACTTCTACAACAGATAGCAAGATGGATTTTGGTTCAATCCACATGATTGGCTTTAAATGAACTAACTATAGTTCAAGGAAAAATAAGATGAAAGGTCTCTTGTATGTGAAGTTCATGCGCTTCCATATTTTCTCCACCCAAAATCCCAACACCAAGTCGAATGAAGAATAGGATTTTGAACATGAGCAAGTATGCATTTTTTCATATATATTATCGATGAAAACATCTACATCACATTCAACATGAGAGCTGTAAAGCCTTGAACTTGACATATCTCAGATCATATATTAATAAGATCCGGCTCGTCAAGAGGAAACCAACAGAATTTGTTCCGTGTGAATCGGACGTCGTTTCGATTTGTTATGAATTTCGGAAGAAAGAGAAGTAAGGAGGATTAAGACGTCATTAACCCATAATGGCTGTCATTAAGACTAATTAAACATGATTAAAGAAACTAATGATGGATTAAAAACCGTTAATGATCATTAGCAAATACTAATCAATAGTTAACAAAAGATAAGCGTAAGCCGTGAAAGTTAAATCGTGATTAGTGAAACTTAATCATGATTAGTGTTAATTAAGCGGTATTAGCAAATCTAGAATCCTCTAGAATATTCTAATTAAGCCCTAAGTTTAAGATAAGTTTTGGCTAAAACCATGGGCCAAAACCATGAGCCGCTAAACCATGGTTAAGGTCTAAACCATATTTTTCTAACCATGGTTAGGGGTTTTCTGGAGCCTATAAATAGACCCCCACTAGCCATTCATTCTCTACGATTTCCACTACCACCACCACCCCAAGGGCTAGGGTCGAGGGGTCGGGAGGAGGAGTGGGAGGCGAGGAAGGAGCGCTAGTGAAGCGCTGCCGGGAGAACGAGAAGGAGAAAGGTATGATCCTCTCTTAGTTTGCTTCGTAAGCTAGGCTTTCAATTCATCCTCTGTTCTTCCAAGTTTTGTTCTTGATTCACCTTTTTTTCTGATTCGTTTCCTATTGTGGTTCGAGGAGAAATCTGTGTAACACCCTACTTAGGTTCAGGCGACTATGCACGTCAGTGAACCCTGTTATTCGTCACAGTTCACTCACCTAAGATGTGTGGTGTCTACCGATTCTCCATCGCTTATGTTTCTATTCTTTCAATTATGCTTTTATAGTTATTTTGATGGAGAAATCTGTGTAATACCCTACTTAGGTGCGGGCGGCTATGCATATCAGTGAATCTTGTGATTCATCACACATTTACTCACCTAAGATGCGTGGTGTCTACCGATTCTTCATCTCTTATTGTTTGAGTATATTCTTTCAGTTTCGTTGTTATTTTCATCTCGATTGAATTTATATAGGAAACTCTTTTCATTTTTATTTTGAAATATATCCCGATATAAGGGGAAACTCTATCGAAATTTTCCGAAAAAAAGTGCCGATATAAGGGGAAACTCTGCCAAAATTTTCCTAGAAATATCACCCGTATAAGGGGAAGCGCTGCTGAAATTTCAAGAGAAAAAATGTTATTGGCGTTCTTCGTGTTCTTCGTGTTCTTCACGTTCTTAGCATTTTTGAAACGAAAATGAAATTGATCTTTTCATGAGCCTTAAAACATCCTTTCTGAAAATGAAACACGATAAAGCCTTGCATAGGCGAGAGAGAGAGAGCTCGATTAGGTAACGAAATCCTTCCTTTTGCTATTGGATTTTCATACGAGATTATTGAAATCCTTGATTTTATGCTCTTTGTTATAAAGAACCCTAATTTGGCTATTTTTGAAAAAGTCTGAAGAGTTGCTTTGTGATTCCCACTAAAATAAGATTTAAGCATCAAATTGATGCGGTAGTTTTGAAAGTTAGGGTTTGGGAGTTAAGATAAGCATAAATACGAGTATATAGGCATGTGAATAATATATATGTGAGTCTACACTAAGTGTTGCTGATTATGCAAATCGAAGACTTAACAAAAGAATTATATCATGGGAATTGATGTGGTTTGAATTGGATCCTGAAAAGGATCGTGTGTCACGTTAAGGATGACTGGGAGTAGAACTACATGTCGATCATGCAACCTGTAGGTTTGTCGGAAGGAACCCGTGTTGGCGTTTCCCTACCTAGGTGGTACACGGTTGCCCTGTTATGATAAGTGCGCACGAAATAATGATTTGCAACGCGTGGTACAGGGAGCCAATATCTTCGGATTGAACGACGGAAGATGTGGTCGTGCCATGTGGAGGCACGGGTGGTTCAATAGCGTCTGGGTCACGATAATATGTATTTAAAGCCGCTAGGTTATATGATTAAATGTTAGCCTGAGGTTTTAAGCAACTGAGTCCTCGAGGATGGTGTGCTCATTTGTTTTCCGGGCCGAGGGTTTGAGACCCTGTTTAATAAAAGAAAAGAAAAATTTTCAGGGTATTATTGGAGGATTGGTTGAGGCGACGTGCGGCGACATAAGCTTGCCAAGATCAACACAGTTTCCAATCCCGAAGTGTCCACAGCTTCGGAGTCCAAGAATGGTGGGGTTCTCCTGGACTAATCCCTGACGTGGAATAGAAAGGAATATGACTTAAATTAATAAGAAGGAATGAAACCTTTTGTGATAACAAGTTTTGCAAAATTACATAATTTGTTTGCTTTTCTCTTCTTCGTTACTTAGCATTCGCTAATTTTTTATCCTATGATTTATGGAAAACCCAACAGGTGTCGGTGAGTCATCGCAAGGACTTTAAAAATCCAGCCAGCTTACATACTAGACATCCAGCCAGCTACAATAGCTTTTCTTTGTAAGGTAGTTAGTAATCTTTTGCATATTTCCTTCCAGATGACGTACATGTAAAGGGTTGTAGCGGGACAATGGATCATGTAAACTTTATTTTGTGAATGGTAAAGTGTTGAAATACTTCCTTATGAGTATTTTTATTTGCAGTCTGTTTCTGAATGTTAGTTGTGATTGCTGAATAAATTATTGGTGAGTAATTAGATCCGATTATATGAGGATCCGACAACCCGGAATTGGGGTCGCGACAAGAGCCATGCTCGAGGCCTATGGTCGAAGCTTAGAAGTCTATATACCTCCAAGATAGGAAGCAACAAGTTATTTCATATAAAGAAGTTAGTGAACTTTAGATTCAAGAGGGAAGTTCTTTGATTGAATTTCTTAATTATGTTTAAGACATCACAATCCGATTAACGATTGCACACGCCAAATCCGAGGGTGAGGTTTTGGGCTTTGTTGTTGCTTGCTACTTTGCTTGATTCTTAACAAAAACCAAGTTCATATGCAAAAGTTATTCAATGTTGAATCCATGGGTCTTTTTGCAATTAAAATATACATAAAAATTAAAAAATATTTAGACACATACGCTAAGGATTTATATGTAATTAGAATAAACCACAAGGGTTGAAGTTAAATATTCCATCTATGATGGGGTATATTTGCAAATATTGATAATCGGCTAAACTTGGGAGTAAATATCCTGAGAAGGTACATTCTGGGCATGTTGGGGACTGAAATGCAATTCCCCTACACTTGGAGTGAGACTATGAAAATAGCCGACCCACATGCATATAGCAGGTGATGGGCATGCTCAGTTGTAGGCTGAGCGAGCAATTGACTCGGACCACGTGGACTACTAATGTTGCTTTGGGCTAGGCATGGGCCTACTGAGGCTCCAAGGATCGGAGCGAGGCTCGGGCTTGGTCTGGACTGTAGATCAAAGCTGATGAGGCTTAATCCAACAATACATGTACGCCCTCAGGAGGTCTACTCTTCTACAAGTGGCAATGCCCCAACAAAACTCTGGTGGCCTCTCTGTTGCTGCTATGATGTCCTCTAGCATCTCTGAAGGTTGGGGAAGGTATCTAATGCTATGGTGAATGCGGTGGAGAGTCGCAGATGAAGTAGAGATAGCTGGAACAACGAGCCAATGAAGCCTTGTTAGAGTCAAAGCTTTGAAGCTTCCAATCAGTGAAGCATCATGGTACATGCTGGGGTTAGAACGATAGTCGAAGTGAGTGTGATGTGAATTGGGAGTAAATACGATGGAAGGATTGTTGAGTTGGAGTGGAGGAGATGAACCCCTGATGGGTCTTCTTCCTTGTAGGAAGAACAATGGACTGACTAGGGGAGGATATCTGGAGAAATGGAGATGGAATAGAGAGGTGCATGAAGATCCTGGAGGTTTAGCAATGATGCAGAGATAAATAGTCTGATCTCAGAATGTGTGTGTGTTTTGGGGAATAAATTGGAGAAAACAAGAAGGGGAAAACATGGCATACATGGGGATAAAAGAATGTGTTAGAGATGCAATCAAGGCATATGCTATAGCTTTTAAAGCTCATGGTTTTTGCTCGATACGACGATAAGGTAAGGAGTTGTAGTGGGCTATAGCAGCGTCGCGACACGGTAAGGACACCATGTATCTCATTAGAGAATATAATCGTTTTTGGTCAACCTATATCTCTCTATATTATAAAGGATAAGAATTGAACTTTGGGATTTTTCATTCAAGGGAAAATAGGTTATAATTGATGCCTCCTCGATGGTTTTGATTGGAGAGTTAGTTTATGAGACATCAATTTCAACCGGTTATAAGTTGCTATGATGATGTGGATGTCTACAATGGAGGAGTTGGCGAAGGAGAGGATGGAACGTGCTATTGATAGCCACCAGTATCAAGGTGTGAAGCCACGTGGAGAGACATGGGTTATTTGGTGAAGAACCACCAGCGGGGAGGTTAGTTCCTGGAGGAAGAACTGTCAGTGATTGACGATGAAGGATGACCTTATGATCAAGTGATTTGATAGTTAGGATGGAGGCACAATTGGGTTGAGGTATATCGTCATATTACTTAATGAGACGACCTTTTATGAGGCGGAAATGAGCAACAGTGGACCGTCTGATATATTGATCAGACAACTGAGATCAGTCGTGCTAAATATTAACTGAAGCGTGTCACATGGCGTGCCCAGAGGGTGCCAATGGTTCAATGAAATAAAATAAATAAATAAATAAAATAAAATCAAAGTAAAATATTAATTGAAGTCAACTAAAAAAAGTATTTAACATGAAAGTTGTGTATTTTTTATGAGCTACTAATGTAGAACTCAAAACTAAAACAAACCATATATACATAGTAATATTTTTGTAGGTAAAAAAGCATTTAAATGTTTTATATATTTTTGGTATTTTTAATAGGATTATATTTGCGCTATAATATGTCCACCATTAAGTTAATTTTAAGGGTTTTATAGATTATTAGAAAACACTTAAAATTAAAGGGATGCAAACTTAAATATGGACAATATTTAAAATAAGATTTGAGTCTTTATCTATTTACATTAATTAATACTAATTTAACATAGTGTATATTGTTAACTAAATCTAATTAAGGAAATTATTAATGGATTTGGTCTAGATAGAGGGCTAAAATCATAATATAGCGTTGATGAATCTAGGATTCATTAGACCATTAGAGTCTTACTTACCAACTCTACCGTAAATGGTATTATTTCTTCCAGGATCGCTAAATTGGGCATTCTCAATGAGGAGATGCAATTAAAATCCCATGGTAGCTCTTCACATTAGTGGTTCTCACTACAGAGAATAAGGGGAGAAGCATATTCAAGAATGACAATGGTAGCAATAGCAGTAGAAAAATGCAAGGTCAAAATATTAGAACATGGAGTGCTTTATAAAGAAGAAAGGGTACATAAAGTAGTATTGCTTTCATCTCAAGAAAAATAACAAAAAGGAGGTGACAAGTAGGAAAAAAATAATGAAAATATTTATTCAGCTTTCTAGCATGAGAGCTTCCTTGTCTATGATGAGGAGATGGCGAATGTCGCATAACGACGGTACTTCTTGGGTTGTTGACCATAGCTTGACTCTCCGTATCACCTCACATAGACATTTCTTTTTTCACACACATCTAGCGATTTTGGCATAGCAAAAAATGGGCAATGGTTCTTTGTCTCAAGTTTTTGGCTTTGGAAGTGTTGTACCACAAAGTGTTAATGGAGCGATGTTGACGCTAAAAAATGTGAAATATGCACTAAATATGCAAAAACTCGATGATGATGGATACCAAAACACTTTTGGTGATGGGCAATGTAAGCTTACCTGGAGATCTTAGTTGTTGCTCGTGGGAAGAAGTACATCCATAACTTTTACATCATGCATGCATTGGTTTCTCATGATGTTGTACATGTGACAGAAGATGGAAAATCCATTAAGTTGTGACATCACTGATTAAGTCACAAGAAGGAGAAGGTTGCAATGCCTAGTGAAGAAGAACTTGCTAGCATATGTAAGAAATATAAGTTAGAAACATGTAAACATTGCTTAGCTGGGAAGCATACGAGAGTCTACTTCAAGAGCCATCCACCATCGAGAAAGATGTAGGCATTGGAGCTTGTTTATGCATATGTTTGTGGTCCATTGAAAGCAATTTCTCTCGATAGTACACTTTATTTTGTTATATTCATCGATGATTTTTCCAAAAAGATTTTGGTATATTTCTTGAAGAGGAGGAATCAAATATTTGGAGCTTTCAAGGACCTTTATGCGCTAGTGGAGCGACAAATTGATATTGAAGTGCATTTGCATGATAATGGCGGTGAGTATATTGGGTCGTTTAATGAGTATTGCATGTCTCATGGTTTCATGCATCGAAAAACTCCACCTAAGATGCTACAAATGGAGAGAGTTAGATGTCTCCTTTATGTGGTCAAGTTGCCTAATGCATTTGGTGTGAAACTATTTTTGCTACAGTTCATATCATTAATGTCTATCCACATGTTCCCTTGGGTGGTGATGTCTCTGATAGGGTCTGACATGGAAAGGATGACTCATACAATCATTTTACATATCTTTGGATGTGCAACTTCTCAAGGATGAAATGTCCAAATTGGATGCAAAGTTGCAGCAATGCATCTTCTTAAGATATGGAAAAGATGAGCTTGTTTACAATTTATATGATTTTTGCTGATAAGAAGCTTGTGAGAAGCAAGCATGTGGTCTTTTATGAAGACCAAACCATTGAAGACATAAAGAAAGCTGCAGATTCCCTCAAGCATCTACTGATCAAACGATGTAGAGCCAGTTAATTTGCATAGTGATGGATGTGTAGTGCTAGGTAATGCAAATGAGCTTTTGCAAGATGAAGGAGAAGAGGATGATGTATCCCTATTCTCTACCCTTGATTACGTTGCATTTGCAAATGTTGTTGTTGTTGTTGATATCCATATTGAAGAGGGTCTTATCACTCCAACAGATATCATGCACATGAGTATGTCTTGTTGACAGATAGTGGGGAGCCCGATGCTATGAGGAAGCTCTACAGGATGTAAACATTGAAAAGTTGTTAGATTCCATGAAAGAAAAGTTGGAGTCTCTTCATGACAACCACATATTTGAGCTTGCGAAGTTGTCCAAAGGCAAATTGATTAACAAGTAGATTTTTGAAGTGTAGCATGATGAATACTCTACCAACCTAATATACAAAGCCAGGTTTATTGTCACAAGCTTTAACCAGAAAAGGGAGTGGACTCCTAGGAGATACTTTCTTATGTTGTCAAAATATCCTCTATAGCCTTGACTTAGAGGTTGAACAAATGGTTGTGAAGATAACTTTCCTCCACGGTGATCTAGAGGAGGAAATTTACATGTTGCAACATGAGGGGATTACAATCAAAGGCAAGGAAGATCATGTTTGCGGAAGCCTTTATAGCTTGAAGCAAGTGCCCATGCTATAGTACAAGAGGTTTGATTTGTTTATAGGAAATGTGGTTACTCCAAGACTACCGATAAATTTAATTGAAATATGAGAATAAAACTATAAACATGTTGGCCACAAACAACTAAAAAACAAAAATTAAAATTAAAAGAAGAAAGAAGCATAAGGGAACTTCAAGTCAAAATATGCTCCACAACAAAATTCGTGGATCTCGATGGGGTTCACAAATTTGGTGAAGGGTAAACTTGTAAAAATTGGAAAAACAAAAGGATAAAAACCAATTTTGTAGATAATTTACGGGTGTAATATAACTCAATTTTTTTCTATCTTTTCCTCATCATTTTCGTCTTAATAATATAAGAGGAAAATGGGGCTGCCCCGCTAGCTAACTTGTCTCCTCCCGCCCCATGTTCCTCATATTTTTTTATTTTTTTAAAATAAAACCGTGTAAATCCGTTAGTATATCCCTATATTATGTCAAATTTTGTGAGAAACAGAGACTCCTACGGCCTCTATCCAGATAGAGTGGATTTAAAAATGACTGTTTAGATGGAGGCCGTAAGAGTCTCTGTTTCGTACGAAATTCGAATGGCATAATATAAAGATATAATGATGAATATTCACGGAAGAAATTTTCAAAAAAAATAAAAAAACTAAGGAAAATAGGACGGAGGAGCTAAATTAGTCCCCCATGGACAACCCCATTTTCCCATAATATAAACATGGTATATTATTACATGATACTACCATATACTAGACACACTGTCTATTTTTTAAAAAAATTACGGGTCAAGGAAAAAATCGAGACGAAGGTATTTATAGGTACGATGAACATATACATGAACACTGTTTTTTTCTATCTTTATCGTAATGTTTTTTATTTTCATTTTTTTATAGTCACGTAGATTATATAATAAAGAAACTTCATAAGCAAAATTTTGTGTGAAAAAAGTGTAATATATACACAATATAAGAGTATTTTGAGTGTACTTGAAAACCAACTTCTCACAAATGAGTCCAATTCAACTTTAAATTATTTTCATATATAGGACATCTTAAATGGTTACCCCTGACGATGAGTAAGTTAAAAATGGAGATTCCAAATAAAAAAAATCCAGAATGCATGCATAATAGAAAACGACGGTCCAGTTTTATTGGTATCTATATAATATAGTATTTTTACATTTTCACATATATTTATTAGAGTAAATCACACAAAAGTCTTTGAACTATACACTCGATTTCAATGTTATACCCAAACTTTTAAAAGTAACAATCGGATACACAATCTATTAATTCGGTAACCATGTGATCTACCCTTTAAAGAAACGAGTTAACTCTGTTACCTTTTTGGTTGAATGGACAGAAATACCCTCTTTTTATATTTTTTCCTTCGTCAACATCGAGGCGACTCTTTCCTCCATTCCTTCCTCTCCTCCGCCATTACTTCCTAACCATCGCCGCTCTCTCCGCCTCCGCCACCCGCCTCCTCCCCCTTACGCTCCCCCATCTGCTCCACCCACCACGGCACTATTTTCCCCTCCCTCTTGCCACTTCCTCCATCTGGGTCGTTGTAGTGTGTCACGGCATGCACGATCGCCCTCGCCCTCTTCTTTGCGTCCCCACTTTTGAAGACTCTTGAGCCTACGAACACCCCATTGCAATACAACTGTCATCCACGCATCATCCGTAAGTCACCACTCCGCATGTGGAATTCAGCTTGGCATTCGAGATAGAGGTTCTAACAGTTTGCCTTGTGGAATCCATCTTGTAGTAATTGCCAGAAAACACAAGCACCATTGGTAGATGCATTGATGTTGAGAAGCTATTGATAAGAATGAGTATTAGTGATGACATCACGGTCTTATGTTCTGCCTGTATTTTAACACACAGTAGTGCTCGTCGTTCTGGTAATTTCCTATGAGTGAGGGAGCTATAATTCTTTGCACAGATTCGCTCGACCAATGTTACCATATTTGTAAAGGTATGTAGTCATTATTCATTGCCAGAAATAATATTACAAAAATTAATCCCAGAACGAGAACACCAAAACTAAATATATTGTTTTTTTTTGAAGAATTGATCTCCAGTACATACTCTAGAGACATGTAGCTAAATTTAATTATGCTTGTTAATGTGGTAGGCATCAAATGGGGGTAAGAACTTCAGACCCGGACCAATGGACTCGATGATCTAGACCTCCATGAAGTAGCCTCTACGGGCCTCGGCTATGACCGTGATAGTGACAATGTGCTTGAGGTCCGTGATGAGGCTGGGTTTGCTCAATCATGCCCCGCCCTCATGCAGATGTCTGTAGGGACACGATTAAGGGCCATGACTATGCAGGCGCCCACTTCCTCGATGATGCGAGCCTGCTTATATCTAACAGCATCCAAGATGATGTCGATGCAGAGGATCTTTACGAGCCATATCTTCACGGAGAAGGTAGACTTCTTCATCGTCTTGGCTATGGCCGCCGATGCCGTTAAGGACTGCCATGGAGGTGTTCTATTCAGAAGACATATCGGGATCGGGCGACTGGAACGTTCTGGGGAGCGCAAGGGGGACGGGGAGGGGAGGGGTGGGGGCGGGTGGCGAACACATCAAGATTGGTTGTGGTAAGGGGCAGTGGCAGAGGAGATTGCGATGGAGAGGAAGAAACAGAGGAAAGGGGTTGGGTGGATATTTACGAAGGGGGGAATTGTAAAAACAATAGGGTTTTGCCATTTTATACGAGTGGAGGATATTTCTGTCCATTCAACCAAAAAAGTAACGGAGTTAACTCGATTCTTTAACGAGAAGATCACATTGTTACCGAATTAATAGATCGTGTATCAGATTGTTACTTTAAAAGTTTGGGTATGATATTGAAATCGAGTGTTTTGTTTAGGGACTTTTATGTAATTTACTCTATTTATTATAATAATAATGAAGAAGAAATTAATTCAATTAAATTTACATTTAGTACTTATGGTTGATTGTGCTTATGTATACTTCGTGTCCACAAATGTGTAATGTTTTTTTCCTAATTATTGCTGCTCCTTTTTCAAGTTTTCTTTTTGCATTTTTTTATTTGTTTTCATATGCTAATTTGCGATTCTTATTAAAATGGATGAACGTATAATAATGCATTATTTTGAAGCAAATGCAACTCTTTTTATTTGGTTAGATTAAATTTCGTAAGTTGAGTAGATGAAATCCGAATTTATCTCTACACATGCATGGTGTACTCGTGCACTAGTATTCCTGATGTATCGGTACATCTATCAGGTGTTGCTAAACCCATAGCTAGGGATGTAAACGGTTACGGATATATCCGTATCCGATCCATCATCGTATCCATTTTATATAGATTTTGACATTCATATCCGTATCCGTTTTAAAATGGATACGGATATGGATATTATTTTGATATCCGCAAATATCTGTATCCGTATATATGTTTTTGTATACAAATATAGTCATAGATTTATCTTTAACCTTATATAACATAATTCATTACATTCTTTTACCATATCTGTATAATTTTTATGATACAAACACATTTAGTAAATTTATAACATGTGTTTTCCATCAAATCGTATATATTTAAGTTGATTCTATAGAATATTTCTAACATTGCTCATATGCGATTAATATCCGCTTTTTAAAGATATGGCAAGATAGTTTTAATGTCCGTCAATATCTGTATCCGTATCCGTATTCGTAAATATATGGTATAAAAAAGAAAAGAAAATACCACAAAAAATGCTTAGAGCTATATGGCTTTGCTATCACATAGAATCGGGAAACTCATAGGACTGAGATACCATTATGGGGTGAACAATGTATTGATGGCAAAATGAAACTTTTGGAATAAACTCAATCACATCACATCCAACCCATCGATAAAGCAGAATTCACAAGGTGTTACACTGGAAATCCAATCATGCAATAACCACAACCTGGGTCAACTATGTCAAAATTTCCGATTAGCTGAGCCAATGGACTACTTTACTATATCTTGAGATATTTACATGAGATATTTACATAGATATCTTAACCATTCACAAAACCTCTTACTTTGCAACTCTGGTCAAACATTAAAGTCAACACCACAGATCTAACACTACGGTAACGTCGAGAGTGGATAAGATTAGACTATCTTTTGACTTCCTTGGATAAAATATACTCCGAGGTTCCAAGAACAATCTGCAAACTTTCGGATCTAACACCCAAAGTTCCCGTAGAGAATGGCTATAGAAAGGATACAAAAGCAATATTTCACATTATCTTCTGAACAAATAAGCACCGTGATATCAATAGTCAGCAGAGATATTTGCAAATTATATCATAACATGAGCTTACATATTAATTAAGCACATAAAAAATGTACTTAGCCTTCTCCCACTATAAGTAGGGTTGGCTACATGGATTTTTGCTCAAATTCATGTTGAAAGATTCGACTATTTTTTACACTGATCGTCGACTACCTAACGCAACCCTTGCAAGAGTGGGATTTGAATCCTGGTCTTTTGTGTGGTAGACACATTGTACTACCACTAGACCATTAAATGGGTACATATTAATTAAGCACATGCGAGTAAAAATAATATCAAAGAATAATGACATCAAAGCTGTAGCCTACCAATTGTTCTGATTGCAGTAAGAAGAAATAGAAAACTTAAAGGAAATGATCGTTGTCTGCTAAACAGTTTTCTCAAAGAAAGTATATCATTTTATGCTAAAAAACTTTTGTTGAAGAAACCATCTTTAGAACTATTTTGAAGAACTCGAACAACCAGAGAGAATAGGAGAATATCGCTTACATTATATTTTTATTCATTTATAGACGATGGGAGAGAATTTATAGAGAATGTATTTCTTCCAACATTAGGTATGAGGTCCCAAACATAAGCTTCCAGAAACATGGCCATCAAAAACAAAATAAGAAAGACATCAATAATATTTTGCAACAATGGTTGATTAGGAAAAATAATATTACCAATCATTTCAAGATGATCGATCAGTATGGAAATATAATCGACCATTTGATGACCGGTGATGTATCTGATTCAAAGTATGAACGATCATACATATTAGGTAGTTGATCATGTCTGTTCGATCAATAAAGTATAGTTGTCGATCATGTCTGGTCTATCGGTGAAACAACATGGTCGAGCAGAACTAGTCTGTCAGTAAATAAGGGCGGTCCATCAATACTGAGTTCTTTGACCTGTTCAGAATTGGAAAGTTCGAGAGCATAGAGCTTGAAACTTTGCCAAATACACTCTAAAATATAACATTACAAATTTTATTCAATAAATGAACTTTGAACTTTTACAATATGGCAATATTCTATAACTCGTACTTCATAATTGCCATCCTCACTGAAGTATCCTACAGTTATGTAAACAAGTATATGAGTGAGAAACTGCAATATATGTATATCTTAAAATAAATTTGAAGATAAGAAAACAGCTAACAATCTCACTTATTTAATGATGACATAACATTTAAAAACTTAAGGGTTGAATCTAAGTTAGCATAGAGCTAGCAATTAATTGAAGTAACTAGAGAACTTTAATTCGATCAAAATGTCAATTCCTCCCCTAGAAAAAGAATTGTAAAACCATTTTTTACTTTTTCAACTAAAAGGTTTGTGAAAAATTTTAAGAAGTTCTTTCTTTTCAGGTTCTCCCCATAATAACTTTATATACTGTTCTCTTTAATACTTTTATATTATCTTCCTTTTTGTTAATAAGAAAAATGTTACCAAGAGAAACTAAAGAGGAAAACAAATGAAACTTTTATTAATAAGATATAAAACTACTATGAAATGTTCATATCACTAATAAGGTTCCGATAGATAGATGCTTGGAAGAAAAACAAAGAACAATTAGAGAAGGAAATAGGAAACTTAGATAAAGGATCTAGAAACTTGAATCATAATCACTGTTATTCGCATCACGATGAGGTGGAGGACGAGAGTGCTTGTTTTTTCTCTCAATGAATAGAGCGTTTTTTTGCTCTTTCGATGACTCAATGGGTTTCAAAGTTATAGCTGAACTCTAGAGATCCAGACTCCTCCTCGTCATCATCATCATCACCACCATCATCAACTTTTTCTCTTTCTTCTTCAAGCTATGGCATCACAATCGAATTCCCCCAATAGGAAGACAGACCAGAAGCAGAAGAGAAAGGATGGGATCGGGTCGGGGTAGGAGGAGCTGCTCTAGCAGGAGGAACAAGGTGTGGGGAGGCTATCGAGGTCGCATTTGGCGGCTGGAGGGTTCGTGGCTAGGGAGAGTCGTTGAACATCATCTGAGAGCTTGTAAAAGACTTCAGCTTGAATATTGATGAGCTGCGAGTAATCATTTACTCGAAGCACCATATTGATGTTGTAAGACATCATCATGTCAACATTCTCTTTGATGTTATAGTTCTTTAGAGAATGGGAATTAATTAGGTCTTGTTGGGAGAAGTGATGCTCGGATGAGAGTATATAATATTGGTAAGCTCGGACTTTGTCGTTATGCGAAGGACTAGAATGGACAGGAGGAGGGACATATCGATGAAAATGTGGAGCAGGGGTAGTTCGGATGGGGTTTGACCCATAAGCCGGAGGATGAGGAGCACATCATCAAAATCTTGGCTAAAGACGATATCCTCGGTGCGAAAGGGCCTAAACTTATCATATTCTCATGGTCATGTGGCATTATAACAAAGAAATGAGATATAATGCAGAAGACTAGGATGTCTTGGGAGATGTAGAAAGACCAAAATGACACCAATTGAACAGAATATAGCGCTGAACTTTACACCCTTGACGACCCACTAATGCAATAAAAGTTATTGTTTTTTCATGTCCGTTTGAAATGAATGATTGTGAATGCACTCAATATTAAGATCCATTTGTACATTTAGGGTTATGAATCGTGGCCATATTGAATATCGTGTAGTTGAGAGGACACATCTGTCTTAATATATGATATTAGATAAAGATCTCTAGTCTGAGAAAGATATGACATTATTTCTTTGAAGATTGATTTATGATTGACTTCTTGATGTAGGTCGTTCGCATAGAATTATGATTCGGAGGTGTTGTAATAGTCAAGTCATAGAGTTGACTTGATGAGGTTGAGATAAACCAATACATGAATCATAACTATCATGGTCAGGCATACATTCTTTGACCGAAGACGGGTATACATTTGTATGCTTGAGTGTGCACATTTGACAAACAATAGGCTGATTACCTAACCAAGATCCATATGTCGACGAGTTGGTGTGCATATGAAGATATATGAGACGTACGATCTCTCAAAGGAATCATACAGGTTCATAGTTGATGAACCAAGAGATGGAGCTCACCCATGAGATAATTTGGGATCATCATGAATTACATGCATGGTCGTCTTGTTCATGATATAAGACTTGAGATATTAATATATGTCATTGGAAAGTATCTGATTCATATTGTTGCCTAATTATCAAATGATAAATCTATTGATATGTTCTGAGGAACACAATCAAACTAGGGTTAGAACTTCGGATATATCAAAGTCTTCTAGTATATAGGATGTATGTGTATTGGGAATACCTAGGGTTAATTTTATTTTAATTTATCGTCTACCATGACATTTCCATTCTAAGGGAACGATGAAACACGATGGATTTTTGTGGCTCCATTTCATAGCTTAATGATTTGAGAGTTAATTAGATTAAATCTCATCTCATTTGAATCCAATGTCCAAATCCAAATCCAATTTCAATGTTCAAATGTTGGAAAGAGAAATGGTGATGAAATAAATACTCTAAATTGGTTGATTGGTTTGTCACATTATTTATTGCTTGATTTAATTAATTAAAAAGAGATAAATCACGTTCTATTTCTTACTAAATAAGGACTAGATCGTAGCCCTTGATTCCTCATCCAAAGTCCATCATCATAGGAGTGCTCTCTTTAGAGTAGCACTTTAAGGGGGTGTCTATAATGAGTATAAAAGAGAGGGCATGCTTCTCTCTTTTAACAGATGAAATAGATGAAAGCATTTGCCTTTTGAGTAGACTTGATCATTAAGAGAGAGTTTAGAGAGTAGAAGATCCTCTAATACATATTCTCACCTCTCTATACAACCCTACATGTCTACCATCAAGACTTCATCTTCTCTTCATATGTGTGGCCCTGCGATAGAGAAGATTGTCATCTTTGTCATGGTTCACGTATGTGCAAGAGGACTTGATTTCATGAGACAAAATTAGAAGCTTGATATCTTCTCGAACTCATCCCTAGATGGACAACATCAATAAGAAATAGATACAAAGTTCCTGGGAAGCAACGTGACTCATCATCATGCATACTAGACTCGGATATGACTTGATTCAGGAGGTCTCTTGCTTTATAGACTCACCTTCAAGAGATAATCCTGATCTCTTCCTAATATTCACTAGAATTATTAAAATCATGTTTGGAAATTGTTTCCCTGAGCATATGGTTATTTGCATAGAATTTTACTAAAACTAGCGTTCATACGACAAATGCTTCATATATGCAATCTGTTTGCTATCTTTTTTGCATTTCTATGATGCGAAGTTCATAAAATATTTATTTAATTCCTTCAGATAGTTCACAAAAGGGTATATCAACATGAGATTGTCATTAGTGACATGGGTTAAGTTAGAGGTATTGTTCCTAAAGTCCAGAAGAAGACACAATTCAAGAAGCGATGAAGGGGTTTCAAGTAAGAAGCAACAAGAGGTCGATTTAAGTGATGAAGCAATATCAAGAAATCATGACACTCCATAATGTCACTATGCGTTAGGCCAAAGTTGGGGAACCTAAAATTGGACTAATCACTGAACTATCCACCACGAAGGTGCGTACATGGACAATGGTCCAAAGTTAGTAGGTGGAGTAATCATTGGCATCTTACAGGTTGGCATAAAATTCCACGATCAAGGAAGTTGATGTGGAATCGACGAGAGGGGATGTTGATCATTGTATACTGACCTATTGATGAACAAATGAATTTGATTTTGGTCCAAATGGTACCATACTCGGGAAATGTTCATTGAACATGTTCTACAGAATAGGTCTACGAATGGAGAGGGTCAGATGCGAGTAGGCATAGGGGCGGTCTCTGATAAATGAGGAATGGGTTCCCCATATGAAGACTCTCCCATCTTGGATCTCAAGTGATACACATTGGGCAGAGAGAGGTTCCCGACGAAGAAAACATCCTATTAGAACAAGGAGACTTCAAAAAGATGAAGGAAATCACGAAAAATATAAACCTAACAAAATTGATGTATGATAAACTAACTGGGATGATCCATCAAAGTGATTGATCAGGCTTATCCTAAAGATCAATGGGGCCTATGCTCCTAGCCTTGTAAAGATGGCGGATTTGGTGGATAAAGGAGAAGAGGATGTGGTTTGATGTCTTGATCGCGAGTTAAATAGATAGGAAAGAGATGGTGGAGAGCATAACATTTCAACTCAAAAAAGAGAGAAGATGCCAAATTACAGTGATTTGACAGCTCACATAAATAGAAACTTCTAATCTAAAATGCGCCTAATAAGTCGAGGTTAGAGGCTTCGAGATACAACTTCTTGAAATGTTACCACACACATATTTGAATTTTAAAAATAAAAAATTGCCCAGAATGATCAATTAGGATCTGTGGGTGATCTATAAGACATATGATCAAGCAACCATCCTGAGTGATTGATTAGAGATGATCTACCATACTTGTTCTATGATCAATTAACAATGCTTTTTGAGAAATCCCGTTTGCATATAAGTAAATAAAGAAATATTTGTCAAATTACAAATACCTAAATCTCTTTCAATCTTCTCAAATTGAGATGCAGCTAATGGTTTATTCAAAATGTATGCAAATTTCATGTCTACGGAAATATATTCTAGAAAATTTCCCCTTTTAGAACATTTCACAAAGAAAATGATGCCGATCAATGTATTTCATATTAGAGTGATTAAAAATTTTTTTACTAGATTGATAGAACTATGTTGTTACAAAAAAAACTATTCTGAATAAAGATTGGACCAAAATAAGAAATGTTTTTTCATCTAAAGTAATTGGAACAAGCGAAAGAGGTGGTTATGTACTTTGCTTCAATAGTCGAAAGCGTTATACATGTTTGCATTTTAAAAAACCAAGATACAATGACATTCCACGAATTAGCAAATTCCACTTGCATTTTTTCCATCAACGCAATTGTTATAAATAATTCACATAGGTATAAGCAAATAAATCCATTTAATGCATTTTAGCACAAAACATGCCTAAATCTTGAGTAAAACAAATTAACTAGAAATCCTTTTTAAGACCTTTAGATAACTTTTTTGGGTACAGATTGAAAATGTGTAGCTAAATATGAGCTAAAAACTATATCGAGTATGCTTATTGTTAGATAGAGAAGAGAGCCGATCACCCCTTTATATAGCATTTGGGTCTATGGGTTTTCTAGAATCACGAGGTTGAGGTGTGTAATGGTGGAAATCGGAGTTGACTTTCCTGAGAACTTATCCCATTCAAACTTCTAGATGACCTCCTTTGCGTACTTTTGCTATGAAAAGAATATACAATGTTCCGTCTCTGTGATCTACAATCTAGGAAGAACTTCATTTCTCCGTCGTGCTCATCTTGAACTATTCCTACATATAGTAATAGAATTCCTCGCAAAGATATGCATTAGTGGAACCAAACACAATTCATCGATATAAATTTTGATAACTAAAAGATCAGAAAAAGAAACAAAATGATCTAGTTTACATACTTTAAAATTCAAGATGAGTAGAAAGTTTATAAGTTTGTCATAACATTCTCTTGGAGCTTACCTAAGTCCATACAAGGCTTTCCTATGTTTGAAAACATGTTATGGTCTAAAGGACTCTTCAAAACCCGATGGTTGCGATGAATCGATGATTTATCATATCTTTTATAACTTTTTGAGCAAACTTCTATATTTAATCCGTGCACATTTCTCGATTTCACACATAATTTTATTCATTTTTTGCTCATTGAATTTAAAATCATATAAATATTAAATTCCTTGCAAAAAGGTATATATATATATAAATTTTCATTCTTGTTTTTAAATTTATTTTGTCAATAAATATGGGCTCTCAACTTATCTTCCCTTTCTTAGACCTGCTTTACGAAGCCCAAGAGGGCTCTCAACTTATCTCTCTTCTCTTCCAAAAAAAACTGCTACACGATAAAATAGCCGATGCCATCATTTCCAAAAAATAAAAATAAATAAAAATAAGATGATCTAAACGATGACATCACCCCATTTTCTTCATCCTCCAAAGAAGGGGGCAACACCCCTTCTTCTTCCTCTCTCTCTCGCACCCAACTGTAGGGCAGTTGGCCTTCGGCCCAATGCCAACTGTCGCCCCTTCTTCGCCTCTTCCTCCTCCATTGCTCTGCCGCCCATCCATTTCCTCTCCCTCGACCTCTATATGAGGGGGGAATAAATCATTGGAGGACCTACAAGTCAGAACCCATTATATGAGAGATCACAGCTCCGCCCTTCGACATCGTCTCTCCAATCCTACAAACCGTCGTGCCTCCACGTGCATCGCCAAGAGCTGCGACAACCCATCCGATGGGACTCAAGCCCTAAACCCGACTCCACAGTGAGTTGTTGGTCACTGCACCACCACCTCAGTTGTGGCCTTCTCCGTTCTCTTCGAGCACAATGGCCGACTCTGACCTCCGACCTCTTTGCCACATCGTCATCATGCTCCATCAAACGTGACCGATCACAACTACATCTGTCGTACAATTTTGGTTTTCTTTTAGTTTTATAGGTTTTGGACCTTTATGCAATTGAGTAAAGATCTGATTTATTTTATGCAATTTAACTAACATCAGTTATTTTATATACTGCAAAATTGTGTTATTTAATTTTATCTTTAAATATTTACATTTTAGTTCTTCAACGACCTTTCAATATTTTCCCTAAATCTTTTCATGTTCTATGAAGTTTACCCATTAAAATAATTGAATTGTAAAATTTCAGTAATTACAATTATGCTTTTAAGTATACATTTTTATTACATGCAAGCCCTTGAAGTTTCCTTCGAATTATATTCATGCCCCTAACAATTCAAAATCTCATAAAAATAGTAGAAAAATTCAAAAAATTCTCAAAAAATTCATGTGTGATCTTAATGAGGTATATAATCTATTTTATGTTTCAATACATTTTAGTCCTAGAAACAAAAATAAAAATGGGATTTAATTTGAAACAGTAAAGTGAAAATGCTTGTGTAAATACAATAAAAATCTGCATAAAATGTTCGAGTCCATGTAGATCGATCATTGATAATCGAGGTGTTGCGAGGGTCAAAATATGTCTCACACAAGGCGGAGGCAAAGTCGTTGTGGCAACCACTCACGAAACCCCAATTAGTCAATAATTAACCCACAACAGATAAATCAAGCAATGAAAGTAAGTGTGCGGAGTTAAAATTTATTATAACTCTATAAAAGATGCGTATTGTACAAGTAATGTAGAGGTAGAACACACGGAACAAGAGGTAGATCGGTCCAATGGATGCTCAAAAATGAATGGGATGTATTTGTCTATATGTGTTAATTTTTTATGGGTTTTTAATTTTATATTTTTATTTAATTGTAGATTTTAATATTTTTATATTTTTTAATTTTAATTTTCTAATTTTGTATTTTATTTTTATATTTTGTATTTTTCTATTTTATTTTTCTTCTAATAATGATATAAAACTATATAGAATAAATATATACAAGAGAGATGAGAGAGAGATAGTATACAGATAAAAATATATAAAAATAGGTAAAAATACGAAAAATAAAATCTTTTTGTACTTTTTATATTTTTTTAATGCATTTGTGATTTTTCTATATTTTTGCTTTTTTTGGTATTTTGAAAGTTCAAAATACTCAAAACAGGGAATAAAATAAATGTTTGAAATTAAAATGGAGATGAAAAATATAAAATAGAACTAAAAATTCTCTAAACTAATTTTTATGTAAGCATAATAATATACAGAAAATTCAGAAACATAAACTATATTTTTGTGATTTTGTAAGTATTTTTAATATTTTTATAAAGATTTTTAGCGTTTTTCAGTTTTTTTAATTTTCTTTTATATTTTTTTGTGATTTTTGATATGAAGGTTAAAAACACGAAAATACGTAAAATATATTTTTTTGAGAAATTTTAAATAGTTTTTACAATTTTTACATATTTTCAAATGCAAACAAGGATGAAAAAACACGTTTTTGATTTTTTTATAAATGATAACTATCTTCAAAAATGCAAAATAAAAATATGGTGTCAAAGCACAATGCAACATGAAGCTAATACTATTTTTTGTATTTTTTAGATGTTTATAGATGCATAAAATAAATACTAGAAGCAAAGAGAAAATACACTCCTGATAGGGGTAGTTTGGTAAATATATGAAAGTTTGAGGGCATGAATGTAAATTTCCCATAAAATTTTAACTAAATAAAAATATTGCTAGACCAATAAGAAATAACCAAACTCTTAGGACCATTCCTGCAAAAACACCAAAGGCACGTGTGTCAATGCGTGCGCCTGGCAGGAACTAGATAACAAATACCAAAACAACTGAGGACCAATCCGTAATTTATCACAAAAATATAACACTTAAGTAAAAAGTTCAAGCATTGAATCAGAACAACAAAACCTTAGGGGGGTCCACCGTAAAATGCCCACGCACCTCACTTGCAAAGTCACGTGAGGTGACGTGGCTGAGGACCTAAGTGCAATAATCCAAAGACCAGGGGGCTAAATGTAAAGTTTACAAAAATACTTAACAACAAAGGTAAGTTTATAGACTACTTATGAAATACAAAAGTGGTATGGGTGGAAATGTAAAATACCCAAACTTCAGCGGGATCGAACGACGGGGAGGCAATCACTTGTCACGTGTCAACACAGGATCCCACGATACCCCTTCGCGCTAGACGGCCCAAATTAGATGATGCTTGAGGATCTTACAGTTACGATGCGGCCTGATCCGACAATGACTGAAGCTCAAGAAGAATGGCCCGCAATCCAACGACAAAGGGCTAAGGGGGAAGAACAACATTCGAACTCGCTTTGGGCGAGTTTCTCCTTGGTCTCGCAGGTTCTTCCGGTGATCTGGGGCTCAACTGAGGGCTGCTATAGGTTCCTCTCATTATCCCGCAGCTACCAGCACCGTCACAGATGTTCGGGGACCATCGGTGGTTCCCTGGAGCTCAATGACATTCAGGTGGTTCTGGAGCTTCTCCTTGGTTCCAGATGAGGTGCAAATGCGCCCTTCAGGTCTTGCAAAAAGAATGCAAAGCAAGACAGAGACACATAGCAGATACCTGGCTTTTATTGGCAGTTCTTTGAGGTGAGATGGTGGCGGATTTGGCGAAAAAGAAAGGTGGTCGGAGCGGAGCTCCGGTGGGGGTTGGCGGTGAGATTTATATTACAAGGAACAATCTAAAATCTTAGAACTTCACCCTACAAGCTACAGCTACATAATACATAAGGAAAAATGATGAAAACTAACTTGAATGGCCGGAAGGCATGAGTGAGGAACCTTACGGCGGAGGTCCGTCGGAGATGATGGGCAGGGGCTCCTCCTCGCTTTTTTCGCGCTACAAAGGATGACGACACACCTCCTGTCACGAGGGCTAGACCTAGATGTCCTCCGAGGGGTCTAAATGGGGAAAATCCAAGATAAAAAGTCGGAGGAGGAAGAACCCATTTATTTAAAGACATGGTGAGTGCCCTTATTAACCGGTCGATATTAAGGAATCTACAATATATACAATGGATCTAATGATCGGGCGGGTATATGTGATGTTCAATGATGAATTTTGTTGAAGGACGCATGATCGATTGATCGACCTATCGAGTGGGGAAAAAGGGAGAAGACACGAGGTTAGACAGATTTAACATGTTGTAGAGGCTAGAGGACGAATTGACCAGGGGTCAACTTGCGGCGCGTCCTGATTGGGCCAAGTCAACCGCTACAGGACAAAATAGTCATGGCTATTCTTATTTATTTAATTAAAAATAGTAATTGATTTTATTAATTTTTATGTATAAAATAAAAAATGTTTATTATTTTATATAGTATTTTATTATGATTTTTATTTATTTTTTGGCTTATTTTATTACAAGTTTATTTTTAATGGCTTATTTATTGGTATAATTACCTATATTTTGTACATTTTTATTTTTATTTTTTATATTTTATTTTATTATTTTATTCTTTTATTTTATATATTTATAACTTATTTTTGTGAATATATATATATTATTTTTATGATGGTATTTGTACATTTTAATAAATATGTAAGTATATCTTATATGTATATTTATAGGTGTTTTACCTATGTTTCATGTATACTATTTTATTTTAATGTATTTTTAATGATTTTTATTTTAGTTTTGTATTTCTTTTAGAATATGAATAATATTTAGAACATTATAAACTTATGAAAGAATAAAGAATAGACGAATGTATTTCCCTTATATATATACATATAGTAACACATGTATTTCGTCTATGCTTTTACATAAACTTATTTTAGTTTTCATTTTCTTCTTAGTTTTATTCTTGTTTTAATATGCACATATATTATAGATAATATTTACAAAATAAAAAATATGACTTTTGAAAAATACTAAATAATGAATAAATTGAATATTTTAATCGGTATTATGTGCAATAGGGGCCCAAAACCTAACTTCCACAAAGTAACTCCAAAAAATGTAAAACCACCACCATTAAATACTTTTGAAAATTTATATACAATTATATATGATTTTGCTACGTTTTGAGTTTTTATTGAAAAGATATGGGTCTATGAAGTTTGGTTTTTGGCTTTTTATTTTGTGTATAAAATGTACATTGTATATTATTTTTACGCAAACTTAATTTTGTATTTTTATTTACGTTATTATCTACAACTTTCATCTGCAAGGTTTCTTTATTTGATGAATAAATAATAGATAATAAAATAGGTGTCAAGAATGCATAATTAATGAATAAATAAATGAGGTATTTGTTGTATTTTTGGCCCTTATCCCCCCTACTTTATTCCTTGTCGACCAATTCTATTGTGGATTTAGTCTCAGGGTTAGGTCATAAAATATTTTCAATATTTTATTCCTTTTTCTTTTCTTCTCTTTATTATATAGTTTTGGCATTAAAAACCTTATTTTATATACGATAAATACAATAAATAATTGATGCTATTTTGTGCAAATCAATGCTATTTACATGCAATGGATAGGGTTTTTAAGATCAAAATGATAGAATAAAGATGATGAAATGGAGATTCATCTATCATCTACTTGAACTATACTTTACTTGGTATATCTTGACTTGTAGTTGATGAACGACGAAATCACCTTCTTAATATGTCATTTTTATCATATCACATGAGATTATTTTGGATCTATACAGAACCACACTATGGACTATGTGGAATATTTTACTTGGTAAGTGTACCAAGGTCGAACACAAGGACACGAGCCTCCAAGTCAATTAATCGGATCTTAATGATTAAGTTGAGTGATTAATTTTTTTGATCTAGGTCTTCTGAATGCAAACATCACACAATGAAGACATAATATACACACACAACAAACGGACAAACATTATGCATTAAAATATGCAAGACAAAGATGCAATGAATAAGGTGCAAAGATATGATGTAAGACCATGAAACAATGATGCACACCAAAATGATAGATTAACTTCATGCATTTTTTATTTTAATTTTATGCAAAATAAATGTGATACAAGGTTCAATAAAATGAAATGCAATGCATGAGGATCCGTATGTAATTTTTATTTGATTTTTAGAAGTTTAAAATGATGTAAGATGCTATGCAGTGATATAGATGGATGCATGCAAAAATATGCCCTAAATTAATCAACTTGTTGAGCAATAAAAAATAATTCAATTTCATTATCAATCAAGGCATAAAAATTTCGTTTAATTGAAGATTAGATGACACATTAATCAGGTAAAAATTAACATATTAAATTATGCATTAAATTAGTGAATAAAATATTCCATTAGAAAGAGAATAAAATTAACAACACAATAAAATTGAAATCGATGGATTTGGAGCTCGTATGCTCAAGTTATGAAAAAAATAATGCAAGGGAATAATTGTAGTTAAAACATAAAAAATGAAAGATAATGTTGCAAAAAAGGCCTTGGGAGGGGCATATATGAAATATAGAGAAATCGATGGTGGTTCTTTGTAAATTTACTAAACACGACATGTGAGGCATGTACACATGAGAGGGACTTCTTTGCAAATTAGAGGATCTCCAAGGACTGAAGTGCAAAACACCCAGCCCGCACACGCATTGCACTTGCGTGGGATAGGCTCGGGGGGTGGTGAGGTTCGATTGCAGGTCCGGGACACGTGTTGTGTCCCTACGCTTCATTTTTGCTTGGACTCCATCGAAGCTCCAGGAGTGGGGTCAAGGCTGGTGCATGACGAGGACCGTCCGATTAGGGAGATCAGACAACACATGTAGCAGTGGACCCAACCACCATCTTCCTCCGACGCTATGACAAAGGCAGAGTTCCGACGAGCCCCTTAGAGCTCCTCCGCCATCCAATGCTCGTGCATAAGGTCGGGGAAGCCCATGGAGGGGTCGAAGAAGACAATGGAAGGTAGAGAAAATCAAGGAGCATGCTGAGGCGATGCGGCAATTCACCTCGTCGGCATCAAGCTTCTTGAACGGAGCAAGGAGAGAAGATCCAACCAACGATGCATTAACCTTCAGAGTGGTTAAATAGAAATAACTGAAGCATATTGAGTGGAATGACGGGCAAATGGAGCGAAGAAAACGGTGCTCGAGCAGGTCCTCCTCCGCCTCCTGCAGAGGAGAAGGTCTGAGGTGATGAAGGTTGTGGCTGAAGGAGATGGTGATTGGGGTTGTCGGCAAAGATGCTGGTGGTGAAGTGAAGGTGTAGCGACGATGAATTGACTGAGAGGGTGTAAAGCTTTGAACTTGGCATATCTCGGATCCTATATAATAAGATCCGGCTCGTCAAGAGGAAACCAACGGAATTTGTTTCGTGTGAATCGGACTTCGTTTCGATTTGTTATGATTTTCGGAAGAAAGAGAAGGGGGGTTAAGACGTCATTAACCCATAATGACTATCATTAAGACTAATTAAATATGACTAAATAAATAATGATGGATTAAAAATCACTAATGATCATTAGCAAATACTAATCAATAGTTAGCAAAAGATAAGCGTAAGCCGCGAAAGTTACATCGTAATTAGTGAAAGTTAATCATTATTAATGTTAATTAAGCGTCATTAGCAAATCTAGAATCCTCTAGAATGTTCTAACTTAAGCCCCAAGTTTGGGATAAGTTTTGGCTAAAACCATGAGACATAACCATGGGCCGCTAAACCATGGTTAAGGTCTAAACCATGGTTTTCTAACCATGGTTAATGACTTTCCAGAGCTTATAAATAGACCCCGTACCCATTCATTCTCAACGATTTCCACTAACACCACCACCCCAAGGGCTAGGGTCGAGAGGTCGGGAGGAGGAGTGGGAGGCGAGGGAGGAGCGCTAGCGACGCGCTGCCGGGAGAACGAGGAGGAGAAAGGTATGATACTCTCTTAGTTTGTTTCGTAAGTTAGGATTTCAATTCATCCTCTTTTCTTCCAAGCTTTGTTCTCGATTCATCTTTCTTTCCAATTCATTTTCGGTTGTGGTTCGAGGAGAAATCTGTGTAACACCCTACTTAGGTGCGAGCGGCTATGCACATCAGTGAACCCTGTAATTCGTCACACATTCACTCATGTAAGACTTGTGGTGTCTACCGATTCTCCATCGTTTATGTTTCTATTCTTTCAATTATGCTTTTATTGTTATTTTGATGGAGAAATCTGTGTAATACCCTACTTAGGTGCGACCGGCTATGCACGTTAATGAACCCAATGATTCGTCACATATTCACTCACCTAAGATGCGTGGTGTTTACCGATTCTTCATCTCTTGTTGTTTGAGTATATTCTTTCAGTTTCATTGTTCTTTTCCTCTCGATTGATTTTACAGAGGAAACTCTTTTCGTTTTTATTTTGAAATATGTCCCGATATAAGGGGAAACTCTGTCGAAATTTTTTGAGAAATATGTTCCGACATAAGGGGAAACTCTGCCGAAATTTTCCAAGAAATATGGCCCGATATAAGGGGAAACTCTGCCAAAATTTCAAGAGAAAATATGTTCTTGGCGCTCTTCGTGTTCTTCATTTGTTCTTCGCGTTCTTGACACGTTCTTAGCATTTTTGATACGAAAATGAAATTTGATCTTTTTAGTAGCCTTAAAACATTATTTCTGAAAACGAAACACGATAAAGCCTTGCATACGCGAGAGAGAGCTCGATTAGGTAACGAAATCCTTCCTTTTGCTGTTGGGTTTTCATACGAGATTATTGAAATTCTTGATTTTATGTTCTTTGCTATGAAGAACCCTAATTTTGGCTATTTTTGAAAATGTCCGAAGAGTTGCTCTGCGATTCCCACTAAAATAAGGTTTAAGCATCAAATTGATGCAGTGGTTTTGAAGGTTAGGGTTTGGGAGTTAAAATAGGTATAAATATGAGTATATATGCATATGAATAATATATACGTGAGTCTATACTAAGTATTGCTGATTATGCAAATCGAAGACTTAACGAAAGAATTACATCATGGGAATTGATGTGGTTTGAGTTGGATCCTGAAAAGGATCGTGTGTCACATTAAGGATGACTGGGAGTAGAACTACAGATCGGGCATGCAACATGTAGGTTTGTCGGAAGGAACCCGTATTGGCATTTCCCTACCTAGGTGGTACACGGTTGCCCTGTTATGATAAGTGCGCACGAAATGAATGATTTGCAACGCGTGGTACCGGGAGCCAATATCTCCGATTTGAACGACGGAAGATGTGGTCGTGTCATGTGGAGGCACGGATGGTTCAATAGCGACTGGGTCACTATAATATGTATTTAAAGCCGCTAGGTTATATGATTAAGTTTTAGCATGATGTTTTAAGCAACCGAGTCCTTGAGGACGGTGTGCTCATTTGTTTTCCAGGCTGAGGGTTTGAGACCTTGTTTAATAAAAGAAAAGGAAATTATCAGGGTAGTATTGGAGGATTGGTTGAGGCGACGTGTGGCGACATAAGCTTACCAAGATCAACACAATCTCCAATCCCTAAGTGTCCACAACTTCGGAGTCCAAGAATGAAGGGGTTCCCCTGGACTAATCCCTGATGTGGAATAGAATGGAATAAGACTTAATTAATGAAAGGATTGTAACTTTTAATGACAACAAGTTTAGAAAAAAATCACACAATTTGTTTGCTTTTGTCTTCTTCGTTACTTAGCATTCACTAATTGTTATCCCATGATTTATGAAAAACCCAACAGGTATCGGTGAGCCAACACAAGGACCTTAGTAGACATCCAGCCATCCACAATAGCTTTACTTTGTATGGTAGTTAGTAATCTTTTGTATATTTTCCTTTCAAGCTGATGTACATGTAAATGGTTATAGTGGGACAATGTATCATCTGAACTTTATTTTGTAAATGGAAGAGTGTTGAAATACTTTCTTCTGAATATACTTTATTTGCAGTCTATTTCTAAATGTTAGTTGTGATTGCTGAATAAATTATTGCTGAGTAACCAGATCCGATTATGGGAGGATCCGACGACCCAGAATTGGGGTCGTGACAGAGGGTGTGTCTGCAAAAAGTAAAAAATAGACGAAACCAAGATGGAATAAAAAAGGGGGCTTACTTAGAGATTGAGGACTACATAGCATGTCGTTTGGCTTAGGCTGAGCTCAGGTCTGAGCTCTGGTCATCGCTCCATCTGGATAACCACACTCGAGAGCTTAAATGATGGCAGGATCATGGGTCGCACAAAGGTAGCAGAGCCATCGTTGCCTCCATGCTCAGACCTCTCTTGATCACATAGTGGCCGAGGGAAGCTGGTCCTACACCCTTGTAATGGTGAATGAAGAGACAAGTGACCGGAGGGGAAGGTTTTATAGGTGGTGGTTTCAGGCTTACAATGGTGGCAGGGGTGTTTTATAACGGTCGTTTGATGGCCCTTGGGCTCGGTCGTTGTGTATTAATGACTCCGCAAGGGGGATGGGTGGTCGGGTTACGTGGAGGGGCCGTTAGGCCATGGAGAGGTGGTGTCGAGCGGGTGCTAAAAAAAAGGAAAGGGTGAAGAGGTCGGAGAGGGGATCGTGGGAGAGAGGAAGGAGCTAGAGGAGGACAATGGGTTCAGGGCCATTGGATTTCGCGATCCAACAGTTGAGATATGGGCGGTAATGAGTGTCTAGGATCAGGTCTTATGATATGATCCAATGGTGATGAGTGTGGTGTGAATGAGCGATGAAGATGGGGCTTGGGCGTCATCCTACAATGGGGAAGATAGAAGGTGTTGTGGAAGGCTTTCAATCGTTGGATGTGGGGCCGGCTAATGGCTGAGGTTGAGATGGGAAGGAACGATGAGGATTGTATCAAAGGGGTGCGGATCCAAAGGCCGAGAGATGAAGGGAGATGGGTGGTAGAGATGAAGACGAGTAGAGAAGATCAAATATCCTTGAAGAAGGTCGGTGGCACAAAGAGGAGTGGGCCACGTAGCGGCTCCAGAGAGTGCCACATGGCCCACTCAATTTATTCAAAAACAGGAAAATAAAGAGAAATTCGAAAAGAAATAGATGGAGGAAAAACTAGAAAAAAGTCAAAAGATGAAAGTTGTATATCTTGAGGAGATCTACAAGCTTCATCTTAGATAAAAAGTCAAAATAGATTAAATAAACAACACAAAATTTTTAAGAATATTTTAAATGAACAAAAAAATACTGCATTTTAATGTTTTTGATTTTCTTATATGTTTAATTTCTTTTAAAGCCCAAAAAATATCTACAACATTTAATCTAATTTTTGATATTTTTAATATGAAATAAAATAAGAAAAATAACGAAAATAAAAGAGTTAGTTTTTGTACAATAATTAAGGCTATTTACAGACAACGGATCAATGGCTAATTAAAGCGAATTATTGATATTTTTTATTGAATTGTTCATGCTCAAAGGACAATTAAGAAGTATAGCGATGACAAATCAAAGATTCATCAGTAGTTTAATAAAACTCTGTATGAAATTTCTCGATTTTTGCATACACAATGACATTAGCAAATTACACATTTAGCACACCAAAAATATAGTTTCATTATGGCACCATTACTGGGGACTCAACATCTTTATGTAATTTATTTTGGTATTTTGATTTTTTTTTATTTTTGTAAATTAATTTCCTTTATCTTTCATTTCAGGTTAAACCAATCATAAAAAGGGGTGAATCTCTCTTATACTCTCTCGTTCACTCTTATAGCTCATGTTCAAATTGTGGATCCAATAAGCCACATATATAAAGTCAATTCAATCACTTAGTCATTTTTGGGTGCTTGAGTTTATGTGTTAATTTTACAAATTCTGAAAATCATATAATAAATTTCATCTATTACAATCATCTTTGTGATCTCTCTCCCTTTGCACATTAACTAAACAAGATTATAATCGAGTTGCTTGCCTAATCAGAAAAGTTACCATGTGGCTCGGACGAAAGCGTTCTGGTGTTGGTGTTTGTGTGTTTCATATTGAACACAATCTCACATGTACAAAATGAATCCTAGGTTAGAGCCCAAATCTTTGTGAAATTTCTGAATATTAAATTTAAATGATTAGATACTTCTCAGTGAGAGAATCATAGTCTCCCTTAGCAGATTGAGTGGATAAAGGACATCACGTAAGGCATTGTCCTGAAGTAACATGGGTATCCGTTTTATGGTATGTACTTACACCCATACTGGCTGAAAGTAGGCACAACTAGCCATGAAAATTTAATGTTAGTCATTATTTCATGATTAGGATCTTATAAAATACTTTGTGTGTGCTTGATTTGTAGTGCAATAAAAAATCGAGAAGATAATTGCTTCTGCGACAACTCACATAAGTTAGCGAACCAATCTTGTTTGTGTTTACGTTATTTTCGCTCTCTAGAAATGATTCATATTGAACAAATTGCTACCTACATGAAGAGTATGTCAAATGACAACCCAACATCGTAATATCCAGACTACTATTTACAGTATCAATCATATTATGAGGGAAATTACCCAAAATACGTAGGTTCACAATCAAATTTGGGTATACAACCCAACTCCACTTAGGGATCTCTACCCGAACAATTCGAGTACCGAAAAATTCAAGATCCTCCACAATTCCAACCATTATCTTATCCAAGTGCTGGATCGTGCAACTCAGAGATGTATGACCCATCCAAATCTTAACATAGTCTATACCATCAACTTATTGCACCCCTTCTCCACCTCAATCTCTTGCCATCCATGTTGAGGGGTCAATCTTTGAGGGCTTTAATGCCCTCTTTAATTCAATAAAAAACTTTGAGATGGATATTAAAAGACAACATAATTAGAGTACTCTCCTATTCGCTGAAATCTCTGAACATCTACTTTCCAACCCACTCATGGTTTCATATACAATGATTATAAGTAGATAGATTTCTGATCAAGGTATTCTCGAGCTTGATTTAGCTTGGGATGAATTGGAAAACACAATCACATATAAACATGAATATTAGGAAAACATTCAAGGACAAAATGAGGATATTTTCAATGAAAAGATACTGAGTTAAAACAAACACAAATTTTGGAGGAGAACCACACCAATTTGAGGATTTTAATGAAACTTTTTCTAGGAAATTTTAGGATACCAATTTTTCCAGCCTTTGGCGCAACATGATCCCGAGCCAAATGATTTTTATATAACAAAAGCCATCCCTTTTTCATAATGTTTAGACCCTATTTTATTTGAAATTCCTAATAACATGTCAAACTTGAATCTCTGATCAAGAACAATGATTTTGACAATGGAAATTCCGATGATGAGTTACCTAATATAATTGTTGATCTTGAGTTCAATCAAGAGGTTGAATAAATGTTGACAATAACATACATATCATGATTTCTCCTCCATTTGATGAAACAATTATTAAAATATCCGATTTATCTACCAAATTTTGAACTTCGAATTCATCTTCTTGGAGAATGGTTCTGAGGATGCATCTGATGTGGATGATAAATCTAGAAATGAATCATATAGTGAAAGAAAAATTGATGTTGTGGATGAATATGTGGATAATAATGAACTTGATTTTGATGATGAAATTGCCATTCATTCTAATGATGATGATGATTTTAAAGAAGAATCTAATATTGAAATCAAAATTGACATTAAGGACGGATCTGCTGATGAGGTTAATCATGAATTCGAGGAAATTTCCAATCTGATAGGATACACGGGTGATGTTGATTATGAATTTGAGAAAAAAAATTAAAAGTTGAATTGAAAGACAAAGATGATACTAAAATCAATGCAGGTTTTGATCAAGAACTTGATATTGAGTTGCCACAACTTGTTCTCCCACTCATCCTTGTCCAGATGTCAGAAGTCCTCCCTCATGACTCTCTCAGTGACGATTGCATAATTTCCCACTCCAATCCCATAACCTCCAGTGAAGATGACCAATCTTATTTGCCCTTTCACTCTTTGGGTGCATCCCTGATATTACCATAATTTTAGATCAAGATGACTCGTTGTCTCTTATAATTTTGGGGTTGAAAATAAAGATCTCCTCAAGGAAATCGAGGATGAACTGTCAATTACTACGTTGATTCTGCCATGGAAAGAACCGTCTTCTTGGTCAATTGAAATTTAGGTGCCAAGCCAGATACAATCATAATGAATTATATTGAGGATATACATCTTGGTCACGAGCATGAGAAATTATTGAATTATGTTAAATACGAACCCACCCACACGCCCTTGGATTTAAAGACGCATGAATCGATCTTTGATTTTTGGATGATCATGATAAAAGTTACGGACGGAAATAAATTGGAGCTATTGGATATATCTAAGGAAAATGATTTTATCAATGACAGGTCATATGTATTGAACATTGAACTGACTCTTGATCAATCAAAAATCATCTCCGGTCACCTTAGCTCATATCTCTCAACCATTTACTGATTAAAAAGACTACTTTTAGAGCTGATTCCATCCCTCTCCCTTCAATCATCACTTGGACAGTCTTTCTCTTTCATCATTTGCATTTTCCATCGTTCACTGTATGCATCGTCTTATTGATATAACCCACCCACCTAGAGCTTCACACAATTGGCACCTCCACCTTCAAGTCCCTTGAGCCTAGAACTGTACATCATCGTGGTTTTTCAAACACGAATGTCGTACATACTCGAGACACAAGGTGTTACTAATCGTGGAGCCCGATTGGAGATGTGAAAACTAGCACATCGTGGGATAAACCCCATAGTTATCTTTCAGGTATTTTATCTAGCTTGCAGTTTTTCTACTTCATTTCTTATAATTATAATTCAACATAAGTAAATTAAAAACCCACAAAAAAGGGCAAAATAAATTGGAAAATAATGGAAAAAGATCTTTCATTACTTGCATATGCACTCTCTTCAATCATATTATCGTATTTTTTCCCACTCTATTATCACCATGGGGGCATGGCTCAAACTAAGCATGGGGGTGCATATTATAAGAATTGCATTTTTTTAAATTGCACTTTCTAAAAAATGCATAAAAATTCTAATAAAATTAAATTTTCCAAAAAAACTTTGCATTATTTTTTGAATTATTTTCTACATATTTTTCAAAAAAAATTGCATATACAAAAATTTTCTTAAAAACTTGCAACAAAATGCAAAAATCTTTTTGTTAAAAAAGTCAAGAAATTTTTCTCAAAAATAATTTTCAAGGTTTCTCTAAGCTTTTTGGTATTTCAAGTTTGGTACCTACAAGTTTCAGACATAGACCAAGAAGACCGTAATCCACTTAATTTCATAGGACTTCATCGGGTTAAAGTATTCTGATTCTTCAAGTCAATTTTAGACTTAATTTCTAGAGCTTAGCTAATCTTATGCGTTGACCAAAATTTGTGTCTAAATAGATCGTCTTGACCTTTTACTCTTGATTGATTATTGAGCAAACTGCACTTTACACCTTAGCTGAACTTAGTTTGCTTGTACAAAGGTTCGTTTCAATTTATACCAAGGAAAGGGAGTGATTCTGAATCTTAGGTTAAGCAAAATTGAATGATCTAAGTTCAAGAATCACTTATTCACTATAAGTCTAGGTTTGTCAGCAAAACTTGCCTTGTACAGTGTTTTGAAAAATTATATTTTATACATGTACACTCTTAATACCCAATGCACAAAATCATATAAAAAAGAAGGCACAATAAGGGATGTCTACCCAGAAATACAAATGCAAAGCAAAGATCTACCAAAGAAAATTCTATTCAAATAACCCAGCTTTACCAAATAAGCCAAGTAGCAAGCTAATGTTGCTACTAGTTTAAAAGAGACGAAGGAAGCCTATGGTTATGCTCTACAAAAAGAAAAAAATGAGAGCAACAGATAAAAGCAGTATACAAGAAAACCCCCAAAAATCCAAGTTGTCTACGATTTACACCCATCTTCTTTTGTTGACAGATTCAGATGAAATGAGAAGAAGCCTTGACTTAGAGAGAATACATGCTTTAGATTTTGTGAATCTCATGGTACCTTGCGTAAGGTTGTACAATATACTTGTCTCACAAATTGGGAAGTGATACACACAAATTTCAATGGAGTCTAAATTGGTGTCTCACACAAGGCGGAGACAACCGTCGCTGTGGCGACTCTCAAATGAAACCTGTATTTAATCAACAATTAACCCACACTAAAGATCAATAAATTAGAAATAATGTGGAGTTAAAATTTATTTTTAACTCTGCACAAATGATGTAAAGGGCAAGTATGCAGAGAGTTCGAACACAGGGAGCAAACAGGGTAGTTCAAATAAATGTGCGTAAGTGAATGTGTGTGATGTGTCTACACTAAGCAAGCAAACAATGCAATTTTTGTGGGTTTTTAATTTTTATTTTTTTTATTTTAATTTAGTTTTTAATTTTGTATTTTTATTTTTAATTTTCTGATTTTTATAATTTTATATTTTATATTTTTCTATTTTCTTTTTTAATATTGGAAAATAAGGACAATGCAAGAAAAGACAAGATAAAGTATTTATAAAAATGTGCAAAAATAACTAAAAATTCAGAAATTAAATGTTTTTGATATTTTTAGGATTTTTTTACTGTTTTTGTGATTCTTGGGGATTTTTCAAGGTGTTTTTGGTATTTTTAAATACTGAAATAAAGCAAAACAGTGAAATGAGTGCTGGCTGTGAATAAAATGGATGTTAAAAATAGAAAACAGCAATAAAAAATTTTTAACAATAATTTTCTAATAAAGAAGATGAAATATAGAACAAACAAGAACCGAGTTTGTATTTTTTTTGAGTTTTCTTTGATTATATATATTTTTTTGAAGTTTTAGAGTGTTTTTAAATTTTTAGTGTTTCTCTTTTGATATTTTTAATGATTTTTGGAGTGACATTAAAATAGGTTAAAATAGACACTAGATAATTTTTTTGGAATTTTTCGAAGTGTTTAATATTTTTTTGGCATTTTCTAAGCTAGACAGTGCACAAGAACCATGTTTTTGATTTTTAATAAATACGAAAGTAAAATAAAATCAAAAACTAAAATTAGGGCGTCAAAATACATGTATCCAGGAGCTAAACCCTATTTTTGTGGAATTTTTGGACTTAAAAAGATAATTTAAATAATTACAACAAGCATCCAAGCAATTAACAGGCCTGGCAGGGGTATATTTGCAATTTCTCAAATGTCCAGGGGCTCACATGCAATTTTCCACAAAGTGATAAACTAAATATTCAATTTTTAGGGCCAAACAACAATTACAAAACCCGCCTGGGTATCAGTGTAAATTACCCACTAGGGCGCGTGACTTGCACGCGCCTGGCGAGGACCAAAATGTAATTATCCAAGAACCTGGGGGCTTACGCGCAATTTATCCAAAAAATATAACACGTGATATGAAAGTTTTGGTACTCAAACAAAATACACCAAAGGTCGAGGGTACCCTTGCAAAATGCCCACGCCTCACGTGAACTGGTCACGTGAGGTGACGTGGCAGGGGACCTAGTTGCAAATAAGAAAACGACAGGGTTCTAATTGCAAATATTACAAAAATATTATACTGCAGATGAAAGTTTAACGACTAAACTATAAATACAAAATGCGCGAGGGTGTAGATGCAAATACCCTCGACGCGTGATCCGACGGCGGAGCGGGTGCTGGTGACACGTGGTGGCGATCCAATGACTGGGGACGAAGCTCGATCCAGCGGCGAGGGGCGCTTCACTTAAACACGTGTCGGCTTCTGATGCAGCGATGCCGCTTCGCGGATGGACAGCTACGATCAGATCTTCGAGGATGATCAACAGTCGAGGCGTGGGAGGATCCGACGGTGGCTGCACGATCTGGGTTCGCTCCAAGATCCAACGGTTACGAAGGCGGATGGAAGAACACGGAGGAGCTCCGGCCAGGCGAAGTTCTCCGAGCTCCTCCGTCCAGCTCCGGCGGCGTTTGGGCTCGCAAAAAGGTCGGGGAAGCTCCAGAGGGTCTTCTCTTTCTCCTGGAGTCGTCAAAAAGCCACGGCGGTGGCCGTGGTGCTCGCTGGGGGCTGGCGGAGCTGTGAGGCCTCGTTGGCTCCGACGAGCTCAAAACTCGAGCTCCAGATGTCTTCACTTCAGCTTTGACCTGCAAAAATGGTCAAAGGGTCCAGGGAAAACTGCCTGGACCCTTGGAAGGTCGTGGGGAGGTGTAACACGCGGTGGCGACGAACGATCGGAGTTGCGCTCCGGCCACAGTGATGGATCGAACGATCGAGTCGATGGAACTCTATTTTTTTGAGGGTTTTTCATCCTTAGGCTAACAGGAGTAAAATGCATGAAAGAAATGACGGGAAAGGGCCCTCAATGGCCGGAGCCAGAGGGAAGAAAGTACCTCGACCGGCGTACTCGCGGGAGGTGGTGGAAGCACCTCCGACCTCGGCTGCCTTGGCTGATGGCTTCGCGGTGGAGCTGTCACCTCCAGGAAGCTCTGGGGATAGGAATGGGCGCGAGGGGTGGACCAGAGAGTGTTCAAAATTCAATCGCAAGGTCGGAGGCTTCTCTTATTTGGTTTGACCCTGAGTTGCAGGGGTCCAAAGACCAAGAAAAATCTTGTGCCACAGTGATGCTTAGCCCGATGTAATCGCATGGCGAGCAAGCTTGATGGTAGGTGGAGAGATTTGCAGAAGAAATCGAGGCAAATGGGTGAAAGATGTGACCTAGAGAAGCCCGCCAAAAACGCCAAAAACCAGGTCGTCTGACAGGGGTAGGTGGGGAGGACGACCAGTTGACCTGGGTCAACTGGGGCCGTCTTCTGAGTGGTCCACGTGGACCAATCAGGGAAAATCCCTGATAATTATTTTATAAATTCAATAAAAAATAGAAAAGGCCGAATTAATTAATGATTATAAAATAAAAAATATTCGTTATTTTATGTAGTATTTTATTATGATTTTTATTTATTTTTATAAGGCATATTTTTTTAAGTGCACTTTTTAGCCTTAGATAGGATAATACCTATGTATTTTAAGTATTTAATTTTTATTTTGTGTATTTTAATTTTATTATTTTTATTTACTATTTTCTAAAATTATAAGATACTTTTATGTTCACAAATATATTTTTATTTTATTTTTCTGATATAATTTGTATAATTAATAAAATAGAAGTATATTTTACATAGATATAAGTACAGGTATAATACCTATGTGTCAAATATGTATGTATTTTATTTTGTATTTTCTTTGCGTTTTTATTCTTATTTTAATGCACATAATTATTATAAGTAATATTTATGAAATTATAAAAATATAAAAATATAAAAATAATGAATAAATAATAAATTGAATATTTTAATATGTACAAGTATACAATAGGGGTCCAAAAACTCAACTTTCAAACCGTAGCTCCGCCAAATGCGAAACCATCACCAATAATTAGCTTGTTTTCTTCTATATACAATTAAAGGTGAGTATGCTGCATTTGGAGTTGTCGTTTGTGAGATACGGGTCTGGGAAGTTGGGATTCTGGAATTTTATTCAGACCATAACTTTTTATCTGTACATTATTTTTCTGTGAAATCAATTTTGTATTTTTCTTTATAAAATTATCTGCAACTTTCATGTAAAAAGTTTTCTTTACTTGATGTATAAAAAGTGGAACCAAAAAAAAGTCCTAAAATGAATAAAGAATGAATAGAATGTATAGGTATTTTATCTGTATTCCGGACCTTATCTCCCCCTACTTTATTCCTTGTCGACCTATTCATCAAGATGCCTAGGTCTCGGGGTTTCAGGTCATAAAATATTTACAATATTTTATTCTTTTTCTTTTCTTTATTTATTCTATAATTTTGGCTTTAATTACAGTATTTTATACACTAATATGATGCACATGCATGAATGCTAAGATGATGATATTAATGATATTTACAGGCATTTGCTAGGGTTTTTGATGCCAAAATGATAGAATAAAGATGATGAAATGTGGATTCATCATCCCCCTATACTTTACCTTTGCTAGTACCTAGCAAACACTTATGCAATGAGTGCAAAAAGAAAAAGAAAGAAAAGAAAAAGAAGAACTTGGGTTTAATTTGATCATTAAACTTGTCTTCATAAAATCAAAGTTTGGAGCTTAAGTCAGACCTTAGGAATTTTAGTGCGGTCGGAACCTTAATGAGAACCAAATTTGAAATCCAACAGTCCTTGAGAATCCCAAAACTCTGTCCAAGTCTCCTCAATAGCCAGGTCAGAAATACTTCAACTCATACGCAAACTCTTACGACTATGAGTCTGACTCGTATAGTGTGAGTGATATGTAGCTCCCCACCTCAGAAGTAACAAAGAAACAACCTCCCCCAACCTGGTAACTCTAATGCCTCGATCTAGCAACTCTTTCCTCGAGAAGCGGGGTATTCCCTTCTAAGTTCAAGTGCAACCGGCTCAAGAAGAGGGGAAATAAGAGGTATAGAATTTTGGGAGCTCAACCAGTGTAGCTAAGTCTCCCACTGCAAGCTTCATGAGATGTAACATGGATACCATAAGCTTTTGCTTTATTGGACTATATACACTCCGGTGGGGTTATTAAATTTTCAATCCAACCCGCCACTTTTTTGGAGTTCCTTCTTCTTTTTTTTTTCAAATGCATCTGTACAACATATCTACATGGTGCAGCATATATACAAGAAATTTTCCTCTTGAGCCAGTAAACTATCCCTCTTTTGAAGCTTTATTGCAACCCACGGCTTCTGTCTTTAGCCTTCATCACCACTAGACCAAGTTGAGGTGCACTTCCTTCACTAGAAGAAGAAGAGAGGTTCCGCCTAGAAGTACTACCCTCATATGCTACCCCAATCCAAAGGAAACTGCCTCCTCACCACCTCATCCGTGGAGAGCTATGTGAAAGGTGCAGGTGTCCAAGTTAGGTCATTATCAACAAGAGTCGTGCGTGTGCTCCGAAATACTCTACTTAGGCAGTCAAGAATCCATTGAACCAAGTCCCGTGATCCTCAAAGAATTAAGTCAACTAGACCTGAAGTACCTCAAACCCAGTTCCCATAAGGTTCCTGTTATTAGGTAGATTTAAGGTCCAATCAAGCTCCAATCTCCGGATTTTACTTAGACTTGTTCAACTATCAAACTCAATCCGAAAAATGCTCATGCTATGCTATGCAAGAAATATTTTTGTGATGCAATTTTCAAGATTTTGAACTTTTTATGGATTTTTGAAAAGATGATGCATGCGCATGCGGATGCAATTTTTTTTGTATTTTTCAAAAAGATCTTTCAAATGTTTTTGGATTTTAGTTTTGCAAATGTTTTTGGGATTTTTGAAAAGAAAAAGTTTTGGCTGACAACTAGGTTAAAAATATGTACACGGGAGTGCTTCTTTATATATACAAGAAGTGGATTTTAAGATTTTACAAGGGTAAGTGGTCAATTTTATAAGTACATATATAGTGGATTTTGGTGTGATGTATGTATTCCTCAAACTTGTTTGACACAAGCTTTTCACACAATTTTTGAAAACTATAGTCCAAAATAATTTTTACAAACATTTTACAGACATGTACACACATTTGAAAATCATTTTGCAATCGGTTTTCCAAACAGTATATATAGATTTTTCACATATTTTTGCAACCATTTTTCAAACCTTTTGCAAATCATTTTTCAAACATTTTGTTTCACACAAAGAAAAGAAATTTTACAAACCACACATTTTTACACAGGTTGAAAATTTGTAACAAAACATTTTCAAAATAGTTTTCAATAGATGTTCACAAAGATTTTCCAACTATTTTTCAAACATTTTGCAAAAAAAACATTTTCACCTGATTTATTAATCAGTAATTACAAAAAGAATTTGAGGAATAAAACACCTTTTTATTAAGGAATTTTAATGAATTTTAAAGAATTATTAGCCATATTTATTAAGAAAATATGAAAGTACGAGTTATGGCTAAAGTATATACACAGTATATACGACCCCCCTATACTTAGCTTGAGCTATGTCCTCATAGATCGGAGAGAAAAGAGAAGACATAACTCACACTAAGTATAGGCAAGTCTAAAGAATAAAGAAAGAAATGAATGAATGAACCAATGAGAAGTTGACCGTCCCCCCTATACTTAGGATCAAATAATCCTAAGTATAGCAGGCTGTACATAAAGCAGGGAGGGTCAAGGGTGGGAATGAACAGATCGTACTCAGATTGTCTCCCCCTATACTTAGGGTATGATATCCCTAAGTATAGACAAGAAGAGGAGACAATGGAGAGGATCGAAATGAAAATGACAGAACTCGAGGTGCACGCCCCCTATACTTAGGACAAAGTACGTCCTAAGTATGGAAAACTGTCTACAAGGGCGGCACCTTTTTGATAGATGAAGAAGATAGAAGAGGAAAAGAAGAAAAGAAGAAAAGAAGAAAATAAATCATCAGATAAAAGTGATATGAACAGATGGATCTGTACAGCGGAAGATGAAATTGATCACCATGTACGAGATGCAGATGATGAGAGTCAAAGGACACATCTCATACCAGAAGAATGGGGGCAACGTCAATGGTCGGCGGATCATGATCTAGATATAGCTTCAGGCGTTGACCATTGACGCGGAAGGTAGAGGAAGATGACGGTTCGGATATGTCGATGCTGCCATTGTCATGTACCTTCCTGACCACATACAGACCTTTCCACTTGCTCTGCAACTTCCCTGGGAATAATTTCAGCCTGGAATCAAACAACCATACTCTCTGATCTGGCTCAAACTGTTTATGGCTGATATGCGAATCGTGTCATGTCTTCACTTTCTCCTTGTACTGTAGGCTGTTGGAAAAGGCTGTGTCTCTCAGTTCTTCCAGGGCTGCCAATTCTGCTCTTCTCTGTTCTCCTATACTCTCGGGATCTAACAGCAACTCAGTGACTGCCCAAAAAGATTTGTGCTTGATCTCCACTGGCAGATGGCACGGCTTGCCATAGACGAGACGAAAGGGAGATGTCCCCAATGGATTCTTGAAAGAAGTCCGATAGGCCCATAAGACCGAGTCCAAAAGCTGTGACCAATCCTTTCGGTCTGGGCGGACAACTTTCTGCAATATAGTCTTTATCTCCCGATTCGATACTTCGGCAAGACCATTAGTCTGAGGGTGATATGGAGTGGCAACCCGATGGTCAATGCCGAACTCGTCTGCAAGGGCCCTAACCTTGTCATTGATGAAGTGAGATCCCCCATCTGAAATCAAGACTCTAGGTACCCCGAACCGTGAAATGATATTTTTCCTCAAGAATTTACACACGGTTTTAGCATCTGCGGCTCGGGCGGGGATGGCCTCAACCCATCGACTGACATAATCCACAGCGAGCAAAATATGCTCGAATCCCTGACTCTTAGGAAATGGGCCCATGAAATCAATCCCCCATGCATCAAAAACCTTACAAAAGTGAATGGGTTGCATGGGCATCATGTCTCTCTGTCCGCAGGTTCCCATTTTCTGACAGTCAGTACATCTTTTCACGAACTCATCAGAATCCTTGAAGAGAGTAGGCCACCATAGGCCGGATTGAAGCACCTTCTGTGCTGTCTTTTTTCCAGAATGATGTCCTCCTGCCTCGAGCTTGTGGCAATATGTGAGGACGCTCTGCTGCTCTTCTTGAGGAATGCACATTCTCCAGATACTGTCCCCTCCTTCATGATAAAGAACAGGATCCTCCCAATGGTAAAACTTGGCCTTCGCCAGGAAGGTCTCGAGTTTCTGCCTGGGCCAACCTTGTGGGACTGTCTTGGCGACAAGATAGTTCACAATGTCGGCATACCACGGGAGCGAGGCGACAGCCAAGATCGCCTCATCTGGAAATGTCTCTGTGATAGGTGCACTGAGCTCAGATTCCTCAAGATTCTCCAATCCGGAGAGATGATCCGCCATCACATTCTTGACTCCAGGCTTATCCTTAATCTCAATATCAAATTCCTGGAGTAGAAGGATCCATCTGGTGAGACGTGCTTTGGCATCCTTCTTAGACATTAGGTACCGGGTGGCGGTGTGATCAGTGTAGATAGTCACTCTAGATCCGAGAATATACAATCGATACTTATCAAGAGCGAAGACTACGACCAGCATCTCTTTCTCAGTCACAGTATAATTCCGCTGAGCGGCATCCAAAGTACGGCTAGCGTAGTGAATGGCAAAAGGTAAACCATCCCTCCTCTGTCCAAGCACAGCCCCAACGGCAAAATCTGAAGCATCCGTCATGATCTCGAATGGGAGAGACCAATCGGGTGGCTGAAGGACAGGAGCCAAAACAACCATATTCTTGAGAGTCTCAAACGATTCAAGACACTTATCATTGACAATAAACTCGGTGTCTTTTGTCAGCAAGTCAGTAAGCGGCGGGCAATACGACTGAAGTCCTGAATGAACCGTCGGTAGAAACCGACATGCCCCAGAAAAGACCGCAACTGACGCAAGTTGGACGGCGGATTGAGTTTTCTGATGATATCCACCTTAGCCGGATTGACCTCCATGCCCCTGTTGGAGATGATATGACCAAGGACCGTCCCTTGAGTCACCATAAAGTGGCTCTTCTCCCAAGATAAAACAAGGTTGACCTCTATGCAGCGCTGAAGCACACGGTCTAGGCAGTCAAGACAAGCATCGAACCCGTCGCCATAGACCGAGAAGCCATCCATGAAGACCTCTAAACAGTCACCCACCATGTCCGAGAATATGGACAGCATGCACCTTTGGAATGTCGCCGGAGCGTTACATAGACCAAAGGGCATCCGTCTGAAAGCATAAGTCCCAAACGGACAGGTGAATGTCGTTTTCTCCTGGTCTTCGGGCGCAATGGCCACTTGATTGTATCCAGAGTACCCATCAAGAAAACAATAATGACTCTTCCCGGCTAGCCGCTCGATAATCTGATCAATGAAAGGTAGCGGGAAGTGATCCTTCTTGGTGGCCTCATTCAATCGTCTGTAGTCCACACAGACCCTCCAAGAAGTTGGTAGTCTGGTAGCGATCTCCTCTCCAGACTCATTGACAACTGTTGTGATACCTGTCTTCTTAGGTACCACATGTAGTGGACTAACCTATTTGGAGTCGGAGATGGGGTAGATAAAATCGGCGCTCCACCACTTTAAAATTTCTTTCATGACTACGTCTCGAAGATTCGGGTTCAACCGTCGTTGGAACTCACGCGACGGCCTAATGCCCTCCTCAAGATAAATGTGGTGGGAGCACAGAGCCGGACTAATCCCCTGGAGGTCAGCTATACTCCAACCTATTGCCTTGCGGTTTCTTTCAAGAACCTCCATCAGACGAGATTCTTGCTCTCCAGTCAAACCTACTGAGATAATGACTGGGTGCATATCTGGCTCACCCGCAAGGAATCTGTACTTCAACGACTGCGGCAGAGGCTTTAGTTCTGGACATGGGAGGCGGAAGATCTGGCTTCTGATATGTCTGTGTGAAGGCAATTAGGTCTGCGTGGGAGAACTCTCGCTCTGCATGAATCTCTGACAACGGGCGGCCGTCTGAATCCTCAATGAACTGTACTGGCTCGCACTCTGTCATGGTTGTTGGCTCAGAAGGAATCAGACAAGGTAAATATTCATCAAAATCATCCCAGTCAATGTCTGAATCCGAGGGATCAGAAGAAGATGAGCAAGAATGAAAATCATCGGCACCACTCGTCCCGACACTGTCAGCCTCAGGTGTATCCTCATCCAGGGATATGCTCTCCCGGCTCTTGACTGCCATGAGCTTGAGATATAGTGAATTTGTAGGCAAGGCGAGGGTCGGTGCTACAGGATCTGTCCAGTTGGGTTCATCATCAGTCATCACAAAATCACACACCTGGTGGATGTCGAGCTCGTCCTATGTCATCTGCTCGGTTTCGCTGGATTGCTCTGAGCATAACATCTCTTTGGCTCTGGTTTGGTCGATTGTATCTATTTGTATGCTTTCGCCCTCTACGCGAAAACATACCGTCCCACTGTCATGGTCGGATACCGCCTTGGCGGTGGCCAAGAATGGGCGTCCAAGTATGATGGGGGCATCGGTTACCGATTCAGGGATCTCCATGTCCAGTACAACAAAGTCCACGGGAAATTTCAGGCCCTGAATGGTAACGACCACGTCCTTCAACAACCCCTTCGGCCTCTTAATCGACCCATCAGCAAACTGAAGGACCGTTCTGCTTCGAAGAAGAGGGCCAAACTCGAATGGCTTGAGTAAGGCTGCCGGAAGGAGGTTGATCGAAGACCCGCTGTCTAATAGAGTACGATCGAACCGTTGTTCCTGGATCTCGCATCTGACATAAGAGGCTCCTGTATCAGGTCTCTTGGCTGGCAATGTGTTCTGAATGACGCAGCAAGTGTCATGAGTGAGCATATGGATTTGATCTCTGTGTCTCCTCTTCCTGCAGATGGTAGTCTTCTCTTTCAGGTTCTTCTTGAAGAGGGGGATATGCTCAAGTGCTTCTTGTAGAGTCAGCTGAATATGGAATCTGTCTATCATCTGATTGCCGAACTCTACCTATTGCTTTTTTTTTTGGATTTTTCTCGTTTATTCCCCTTCGCTCGGCGGAGTGCCTCAGGGAAGGGGATGGTAGGGGCCTCCACAGATGGAGGGCTAGGAATAGGTCCCTGTGCCTGTGAGGAAGAAAGATCCACACAATCATCATCATGCAGCACATATGGATCCGCAATGTGAACAGAAGCCTTTCCTTTATTCATCTTTTTGTTCTTTTTGTTGTTTCCATAGTCCATAGATACAAAAGGTGGTAACATCACAGAGGGAGACTCAAGAAAAGTAGGAGTGGTGGCCTCAGCACCACCACTGGCACCTGTCTCTACGGCATCAGCACCGCTCTTTAGCTCAGCATCCAAAATGGTGGCTTCAGCACCACCGTCTGCATCTGGTATCACGACGGCTTCAGCACCGTCGTCCGGAACTCCATCATTGGTGGCATCAGGACCACCGTCTTCAACATCATAATTAGCGGCATCAGCACCGCTACTCTGCTCCTTTGGCGCTCCTGATTCAGCTGGTTGTTGTCGCTCAGAAGAGGCACCGCCGGCGGGCATCCTACCGCTCCTAGTAGTCACAAAATCAGCATCATAGAAAGAATATGACATATCGCTCAAATAGTCGCTAGGAGAGGTATCCTCTATAAACTCTACCTGCTCAGACTTTCTTTTCAGATTGTTCGGGTTAGGTTCAATCTGAGCGGGTATGGCGGCCTTCCCTTTGATAATCTCCCTCATCTCCTGCCGGAATTCATCCATTTCTTGCCTGAAGGATGCTCGCTGTTCTGAGAACAAGCGGACAAGATCATCGAGAGCTGGGTTCTCAAAAGCAGGACCCTGAGAACCGGATGGTTGTCCCTGCTGGAAATGGGGTTGCTGCTGCTGTTGTGGTTGATACTGGGGGTGATGGGAATAAGACTGCTGAGGCTGCTGTCGCTGCCTCCACTGCTGTCACTGATAGGCAGGACGAGGGTCTCTCTGGTACTGCTGCTGATGGGCATACTGGGGCTGTTGCTGCTGGTTTGGCTGGCTGTTCTGCTGTCCTTGGGCAGGATTCTGCTGTTGGGAGGAGGAGCCACCGTTGCCCCAACGGAATCCGGGATGATCACGACGAATCCCGGGCTGAGGGTACCGGTCGTACCATATCCCATTGACTTCCATCAATGGGTCCTGCTCAAAGGAGGATGGAGGAAGAACTGCCAGTGGCTGCTCTGGCTGATACACCACCATCTGAGTATCTGTAGATGGCGGCTGCGATGGATAGTACGGTAGCAATGGAACCGGCTCTGCCTGGACATGGTTCACCTGACGGTACGAGGTAGAGGGCTGGTTGGCATTGCTATTGCTCGGATCAGCACGTGATCTGGAAGGCCGTTGTGACTGAGTTTGTGCCTCCTGGACGCACAAGATCCGCGTCTTCAGATCACTCATGGTCTTGGCAATTTGGTCCATCTGGGCCATGCCTTGCATCTGCTTCTTCTCGAGGATCTCGAGGCGGTCCAGCTTCTCACTGATTATGCCCATGTCGGCTGCGGCTGATTCAGCTTGGGCTGCGGCAGCTGACACTGTATTGGGACCGGCATCGATGCGGGCGATCCTCTGGAATGATCCCGCTCCTTGCGGGGGCTTCTGCTGTGTGTAGACTCGAGCTTGGGCCATCACTGTGGAGTTTTCTTCCATGCCTTCATAGATGGCCCAGACGTCGTCTTCTCCCTTGGAGAAATAAGACCCACCGCAAGAGGCGTTCCCTAGCCCCTGCAGCTCCGGTGTTAGCCCACAGAAGAAACTCTGCACGAGATTGGGCTTGGAAATGTCATGATGTGGACACCGGTCGATGAGCTCTCGAAAGCGATCCCAAGCTTCATGGAACTGCTCATTCGGGATCATGACAAAGTTACTGATCATGGCTCTGGCTGCATTGGTCCGGCCGAGAGGGTAGTACTTCTTCAAGTATGCGGTCCGGAGATCTGCCCATGTGTCGACGAATCGCCCCAGATGTTTGAGCCAGTACGCGGCTCTATCAACCAAAGAGAATGGAAAGGCGATCATCTTTATGGTGTCCTCGGTCATCAACCGATCATGGATGGTACTGCATATCATCTCGAATTCCTGGAGATGGAGGTGCGGCTCTTCGGTCGGCAACCCATGGAACTTGGGTAGAAGCTGGATAGTGTGGGGCCGAAGCTCGAAATCTCCGTGAATGGGCGGGAGTCTGATCCAGCGGTGCGTGAGGGATGCACCTGGGTTGTGCAATTCCCTCATAATGGTCTGTGGCGGTCTCTCAGCATCTGGATCGCCTCCTCCTGCATCAGGTCCTCCTCCTCCTCCACCGCCATCGCCCCCAGGTCGGTTCTCTCTCATCTGTGCTATCTCTCTCATCAGATCACCCATGAATGTTCCCTGGTCACGGATCTGTCTCTACATGGTCTCCAGGGATGCTAACAAGGAGTTGTTGATGGCCACCTGATCAATTATGAACGGAGGGTGATCATGGTCATCTGGGTGCTCGCCTCTGTCTGCCATTACTGGATTTTCTGAAAAAGCAAAAGAGGCCATCTCAGTTGCTGTCGAATGATCTGAACTCTGTGAAGCACTGAATTCTGAAACTCTTGGACTGATGGAAGGAGAATGGGAAGGGTGGTCGAGGGGGAACAGGGTGGATGTAAACTCAGGCTCGGAGAGCGGACTCTCCGAGGTAGTCCTAGATGAATGAGGAGGAGTGCTGGATAGCGGTGCCGACAAGGTCGGCCTAAGAGATCTAAGTCCCATCATCTTGATTATTGGGAAGAGCTGAAAGGATACAGAAGAAGAAGGAAGAAATGAGAAGCAAAATTGCGCAAAATTGTGCTGTGTTTTTGATCTTGACCTTAGATAAAACTGGCAATCAAACGCAAGATAGGGGTGAATTCACCAACTCAACACATGAAGCCGTGAAGGTTCGGCTTTTATCTTTTCGGTTTTAGCTTGTATTCAAGAATTAATCTTTTCACGAGTCCTTAGAGCGCTACGCCTAAAGGAGAGAGAGTACTGCCGGAAGAGTATCCCGTACTTGTCCTCCTCCTGTGTAACCTGTAGCTTGCACTTTTTGAGGTCCTTGTAACCCTTCCTGGATCCCTACTCAGCCAAAGAATAAGAGAGGAAGCCAATAGGCGAAACCGATACTTCCGAACTCGCTCGCAACGGAATCACCTGTGAGCGTGCAAGAACCTACTCGGACGCGAGACGATGAGACAGACACCCCCGTGAAGGCGTAGCCTAGGCTCGATACTTCGGACAAGGTCGATGCTCTGCACAATAGAGAGTCACCAATGTTGACCAAGCCCTACTCGTCCACGTACGATAGAAGCGCCAATACTTCGGAAATCCAGGCGATACACAAGGCAGCCACAAGCTGGGATTTTGGCTCTAATCCTTATGAAACGCTCACCTCACTTGGAAGGAAACCTTCCCATGCAACCTGAATACAAGTGAGGGTGTTACTCTCCCCAATCAATGAATCCAATTACGAATTTTATTTTTGATCAAGGTTTTCTTAGCAGTCCCTTTTTTAATTTTTTTGGTGTTATCGCTTCTTTTGAGTAGATTCAAACAAGCGCCTAATGATTTTTGTGTTTTCTTGATCCTACTTTGTCCAAAAACAGAGGGAGAATAGAGTCGGAAAAGCCGTGCAAGTCGACACAAAGATGGAAATCTCACCTTTGTGCTTAAATGATGGATGCAAAGTAAGAAGACTTACAGCGAATCCCAGCTCTCTCCATGCAGGATGCAAAGCAGAATTTTATAAACCTAGTCTATATGCCGATATGCAATGCGGAAATCGTCCTAAGATAAGCAACTGCTAGCGTGAAGAACCACAAGTCAACCACCTATCGTCGATCCTAAGAGTCCGGTCTAGACCCTCCCCTCCTCTTCTCGACACATCGAGTTCAGGAGTAGCGCTTGATGGAGAGGGCTCGCGGCGCGGCGGATCTAAGAAAGGGGGCTAACTGTTTAATTTTTAACTAAGTCCAAATACGAGCTATGGGTACATGTAAAGGTTATTAGCGTGTTTGGACCTAATCTAATCGATCAAGCAGGCCTAAATCTAAGGGCTCAATCCACAAAAGAAAGTGAAAATGAAATCAAAACCGGCAAATGACAGCGGTGAAAACTCGGTAAAAACCGCAGTGAGCCCCCGGGTAAACAAACACCCGGAAATTAGGCCCGGAGTGTCCAAGAGTCCAAGTACCTGTATTATTACAAATTATCAAAGTCACTCTCTCACGAAAATAAAATGCAACTAATCTAAGCACTCTCTCTCACTCCTCCTGCTCTCTCCTGTCGGCTTGACCTAAGAAGGCCGGCTCCGCTTCCCAAGGTTGCTTCGGGTCACCTAGGCGATCCGCCTTGCTCCACGGTCCCTCGCAAGAAGACAAGAAAGGATGGTCAGAATAGCTCAATCAATATATGTATCAAAAGGAAAGAGAGATATCTGAAGCTATTGTAGACAACAATCACAAGCAAACAAAAATGTAAACTACTCGCTGTTGCTCCCTGGCAACGGCGCCATTTGATACACACAAATTTCAATGGAGTCTAAATTGGTGTCTCACACAAGGCGGAGACAACCGTCGCTGTGGCGACTCTCAAATGAAACCTGTATTTAATCAACAATTAACCCACACTAAAGATCAATAAATTAGAAATAATGTGGAGTTAAAATTTATTTTTAACTCTGCACAAATGATGTAAAGGGCAAGTATGCAGAGAGTTCGAACACAGGGAGCAAACAGGGTAGTTCAAATAAATGTGCGTAAGTGAATGTGTGTGATGTGTCTACACTAAGCAAGCAAACAATGCAATTTTTGTGGGTTTTTAATTTTTAATTTTTTTATTTTAATTTAATTTTTAATTTTGTATTTTGATTTTTAATTTTCTGATTTTTATAATTTTATATTTTATATTTTTCTATTTTCTTTTTCAATATTGGAAAATAAGGACAATGTAAGAAAAGACAAGATAAAGTATTTATAAAAATGTGCAAAAATAACCAAAAATTCAGAAATTAAATGTTTTTGATATTTTTAGGATTTTTTTACTGTTTTTGTGATTCTTGGGGATTTTTCAAGGTGTTTTTGGTATTTTTAAATACTGAAATAAAGCAAAACAGTGAAATGAGTGCTGGCTGTGAATAAAATGGATGTTAAAAATAGCAAACATCAATCAAAAATTTTTAACAATAATTTTCTAATAAAGAAGATGAAATATAGAACAATCAGGAACTGAGTTTGTATTTTTTTGGAGTTTTCTTTGATTTTATATATTTTTTGAAGTTTTAGAGTGTTTTTAAATTTTTAGTGTTTTTCTTTTGATATTTTTAATGATTTTTGGACTGACACTAAAATAGGTTAAAATAGACACTAGGTAATTTTTTTGGAATTTTTCGAAGTGTTTTAATATTTTTTGGCATTTTCTAAGCTAGACAGTGCACAAAAACCATGTTTTTGATTTTTAATAAATACGAAAGTAAAATAAAATAAAAAACTAAAATTAGGGCGTCAAAATACATGTATCCAGGAGCTAAACCCTATTTTTGTGGAATTTTTGGACTTAAAAAGATAATTTAAATAATTACAACAAGCATCCAAGCAATTAACAGGCCTGGCAGGGGTATATTTGCAATTTCTCAAACGTCCAGGGGCTCACATGCAATTTTCCACAAAGTGATAAACTAAATATTCAATTTTTAGGGCCAAACAACAATTACAAAACCCGCCTGGGTATCAGGGTAAATTACCCACCAGGACGCGTGACTTGTACGCGCCTGGCGAGGACCAAAATGTAATTATCCTAGAACCTGGGGGCTTACGCGCAATTTATCCAAAAAATATAACACGTGATATGAAAGTTGTGGTACTCAAACAAAATACACCAAAGGTCGAGGGTACCCTTGCAAAATGCCCACGCCTCACGTGAACTGGTCACGTGAGGTGACGTGGCAGGGGACCTAGTTGCAAATAAGAAAACGACAGGGTTCTAATTGCAAATATTACAAAAATATTATACTGCAGATGAAAGTTTAACGACTAAACTATAAATACAAAATGCGCGAGGGTGTAGATGCAAAATACCCTCGACGCGTGATCCGACGGCGGAGCGGGTGCTGGTGACACGTGGCGGCGATCCAACGGCTGGGGACGAAGCTCGATCCAGCGGCGAGGGGCGCTTCACTTAAACACGTGTCGGCTTCTGATGCGGCGATGCCACTTCGTGGATGGGCGGCTACGATCAGATCTTCGAGGATGATCAACGGTCGAGGCGCGGGAGGATCCGACGGTGGCTGCACGATCTGGGTTCGCTCCAAGATCCAACGGTTACGAAGGCGGATGGAAGAACACGGAGGAGCTCCGGCCAGGCGAAGTTCTCTGAGCTCCTCCGTCCAGCTCCGGCGGCGTTTGGGCTCGCAAAATGGTCGGGGAAGCTTCAGAGGGTCTTCTCTTTCTCCTGGAGTCGTCAAAAAGCCACGGCGGTGGGCGTGGTGCTCGCTGGGGGCTGGCGGAGCTGTGAGGCCTCGTTGGCTCCGGCGAGCTCAAAACTCGAGCTCCAGATGTCTTCACTTCAGCTTTGACCTGCAAAAATGGTCAAAGGGTCCAGGGCAAACTGCCTGGACCCTTGGAAGGTCGTGGGGAGGTGTAACACGCGGTGGCGACGAACGGCCGGAGTTGCGCTCCGGCCACAGTGATGGATCGAACGATCGAGTCGATGGAACTCTAATTTTTTTTAGGGTTTTTCATCCTTAGGCTAACAGGAGTAAAATGCATGAAAGAAATGACGGGAAAGGGCCCTCAATGGCCGGAGCCAGAGGGAAGAAAGTACCTCGACCGGCGTACTCGCGGGAGGTGGTGGAAGCACCTCCGACCTCGGCTGCCTTGGCTGATGGCTTCGCGGTGGAGCTGTCACCTCCAGGAAGCTCTGGGGATAGGAATGGGCGCGAGGGGTGGACCAGAGAGTGTTCAAAATTCAATCGCAAGGTCGGAGGCTTCTCTTATTTGGTTTGACCCTGAGTTGCAGGGGTCCAAAGACCAAGAAAAATCTTGCGCCACAGTGATGCTTAGCCCGATGTAATCGCATGGCGAGCAAGCTTGATGGTAGGTGGAGAGATTTGCAGAAGAAATCGAGGCAAATGGGTGAAAGATGCGACCTAGAGAAGCCCGCCAAAAACGCCAAAAACCAGGTCGTCTGACAGGGGTAGGTGGGGAGGACGACCAGTTGACCTGGGTCAACTGGGGCCGTCTCCTGATTGGTCCACGTGGACCAATCAGGGAAAATCCCTGATAATTGTTTTATAAATTCAATAAAAAATAGAAAAAGGCCGAATTAATTAATGATTATAAAATAAAAAATATTCGTTATTTTATGTAGTATTTTATTATGATTTTTATTTATTTTTATAAGGCATATTTTTATAAGTTCACTTTTTAGCCTTAGATAGGTATAATACCTATGTATTTTAAGTATTTAATTTTTATTTTGTGTATTTTAATTTTATTATTTTTATTTACTATTTTCTAAAATTATAAGATACTTTTATGTTCACAAATATATTTTTATTTTATTTTTCTGATATAATTTGTATAATTAATAAAATAGAAGTATATTTTACATAGATATAAGTACAAGTATAATACCTATGTGTCAAATATGTATGTATTTTATTTTGTATTTTCTTTGCATTTTTATTCTAATTTTAATGCACATAATTATTATAAGTAATATTTATGAAATTATAAAAATATAAAAATATAAAAATAATGAATAAATAATAAATTGAATATTTTAATATGTACAAGTATACAATAGGGGTCCAAAACTCAACTTTCAAACCGTAGCTCCGCCAAATGCGAAACCACCACCAATAATTAGCTTATTTTCTTCTATATACAATTAAAGGTGAATATGCTGCATTTGGAGTTGTCGTTTGTGAGATACGGGTCTGGGAAGTTGGGATTCTGGAATTTTATTCAGACCATAACTTTTTATCTGTACATTATTTTTCTGTGAAATCAATTTTGTATTTTTCTTTATAAAATTATCTGCAACTTTCATGTAAAAAGCTTTCTTTACTTGATGTATAAAAAGTGGAACCAAAAATAGGTCCCAAAATGAATAAAGAATGAACAGAATGTATAGGTATTTTATCTGTATTCTGGACCTTATCTCCCCCTACTTTATTCCTTGTCGACCTATTCATCAAGATGCCTAGGTCTCGGGGTTTCAGGTCATAAAATATTTACAATATTTTATTCTATTTCTTTTCTTTATTTATTCTATAATTTTGGCTTTAATTACAGTATTTTATACACTAATATGATGCACATGCATGAATGCTAAGATGATGATATTAATGATATTTACAGGCATTTTCTAGGGTTTTTGATGCCAAAATGATAGAATAAAGATGATGAAATGTGGATTCATCAGGAAGCCGATAGCTTTTACACACCATTCAAAATCAAGCCAAGGTTAAAGAGGATATTTGTTGATCAGGATGACCCAACTTGACATAAGGTGAAAGCGACAAAATTTATAGAACTCGAGGGCTATCGAACGAACACTCAAATCTAAGGGGAACCCGAATACGTTATTAATCTAATGGTCGACTCAGTATATGTTTGTTATTTGTTCAAACTTGGCTTAAAATATTAGGACTTTATGGGTGTGTTTGCCACACCTCTTTGTGCATTCTCTAATTGTTTTCGATTTATCTTTGCATATAATTGTTTTGCTTGGGACCAGTAAAAGCTAAGTATGGGGGTATGATGAATAAGTGATTTATCATGTCTTTTATACCTTTTTAAAGAACTACCATATTTAACCCATGCATTTTTCTCAATTTTCATATGTATTTTTTTTTGTTTCATTTTTTGATTCGATTCATTCAAAACTGTACAAAAAAACGTATTCTTGTTTTTAATTTGTATTGTCAATAAATATGGGCTTAAGCCCATGTTGAAGTCTCTTACAATTTTTCTTTCCTTTTTTTCAGGCATGCTTTAGGAAGCTCAAGAGGACTCTCATCACATTCCTCTTCTCTTACCATAAAAAATAAAAAATTGCTACACGATAAAAGAGTTGACGTGACACCAACATTTCCAAAAAATAAAACTGGGATGATGTCAGCAATGACACCATTCCCATCATCTTCCTCCTCCAATGAAGGGGACACCACCCCTTCTTCTTCCTCTCTCACACACCCAACTGCAGGGTTGTTGGACTCCAGTCCAATGCCAATAGATGACCCTTCATCTCCTCTTACTCTATCATTGCGCTGTCTTCCCTCCATCTCTCTCCCTCGACCTCTATATGAAGGAGGAGAAAATCATTAGAGGAGCTAAAACCCATAACCCAATACGAGGGAGCTTGCAGTTCCATCCTTCGACCTCATCTCTCCATTCCTGCACATAGTTGTGACCCCTAGGGCATCCCAGAAAGCAATAACAACCCATCTGAGGGGCCTCGAGCCCTAGACCTGAACGCACAATAATCTGCTGGTCGCTGCACTGCTGTGTCAACCACATCCTTCTCCGTCCTCTCCGAGCATTGTGACTGCCTTCGACCTCCTCACCACCTTGCCGTCATACTTTGCCAATGTGGTCGAGCATGGCCACATCCACCACTGTCCAAGAAGAAGGAATGGGTCGTAGGTACCCCTTAACAATTTTGGGTTCTTTGTTTTTTATAAGTTTTGACCCTTTATGTAATTAGGTGAAGTTCCGCTTTATTTTATGCAATTTAACCAATTTCTATTATTTTATTTACTTTGAAAATTGTGTTATGTAATTCTATCTTTATATATATACATTTCAGTCCTTAGGGACCTTTCCTCGTTTTCTCAAAATCTTTTCATGCTCTTTACAATTTGACCATTAAAATAATTGAATTGTAAACTTTTATTTTCTGTCAGATAATTTTCAATAATTAAAATTATAAACTTAAGTTTTAAATTTTATTTACATTCAAGCCCTTGAAATTTCCTTGGAATTACACTCATGCCCTTGACAATTCAAAAACTCACAAAAAATAACAGAAAAATCCAAAACATAGAAAATTCCCTTGCGATCCTACTGATGTTTAGACACTAATTACATATGTTTCAATATATTCTAGGCTCCCATAAATTAAATGAAAAATATGATTTAATTTGAAACAATAAAGTGAAAATGCATGTGTAATACAATAAAAATTTACGTAAAATATCCGAGTCCATGTGGATCAATTCTTTACTTGCCTTATGCTTTATTTGATATGTCAGCTTGTAGTTGAATAAAAGTTTTTCTGAAAGCTCTCGATTTTTGCATATGCACAACGACACTCGTAAAATACATATTTAGCATACTGAAAATCGTATCAGGTCGCTTGACATAGACTTTTTTTTAATAAAGCCATCTAGAAGGTACTTTTACATCCATTTGATACAACTTGATTCCTTTGAAACAAGCACATGCTGATAACATTTTGATTGACTCAATCCTTGCAATAAGAGCGTAGTTTTCATCGAAATTGCTGCCTTATTACTGAGCATATCCTTGTGCTACAAGTTTTTACTTGTTCATGAAAACATTCCCTGATTCATCCAATTTATTTTTAAACATCTACTTGGTTCTTCTAATCGTGTGGTTTTGAGGTCTGGCCACAAATTCTCTTACTAGGTTCCTTTGAAATCAGAAAGGTTCCTTTTGCATTGCCACTAACCAAGAGTCATTGTTCCAAGCCTCATCAATAGACTTTGGATTAATTAGGGATACAAAATCCAAAATAGAAAATGTGTTAAAGTGTGATTTGGTCTGAATTAACTTTGAGACCCAACCAAGAACTCCTTGAGATGGTCTCTATCAAATTGAAGTCCTTGGGTAGTATCGCGACCCCGATTCTCGGGCCGTTGGATCCTCCCATATCCGGATCTGGTTACTCAGCAATAATTTATTCAACAATCACAACTAACATTCAGAAAGAGACTGCAAATAAAATACTCAGAAGAAAGTATTTCAATACTTTTCCATTCACAAAATAAAGTTCAGATGATACACTGTCCCACTATAACCATTTACATGTACATCAGCTTGCAAGGAAAATATACAAAAGATTACTAACTACCTTAAAGAGTAAAGCTACTGGGGCTGGCTGGGCGTCTAGTATGTAAGCTGGATGAATTTTTAAAGTCCTTGCGATGGCTCACCGATACCTGTTGGGTTTTCCATAAATCATAGGATAAAAATTAGCGAATGCTAGGTAACGAACAAGAGAAAAGCAAACAAATTGGGTAATTTTTCAAAACTTGATATCACAAAAATTTCTTCCTTCTCATTAATTTAAGTCCTATTCCTTTCTATTCCACATCGGGGATTAGTCCAGGGGAACCCCACCATTATTGGACTCCGAAGCTGTGGACACTTCGGGATTGGAGATTGTGTTGATCTTGGTAAGCTTATGCCGCCGCATGTCGCCTCAACCAATCCTCCAATACTACCCCGACAATTTCCTTTTCTTTTATTAAACAGGGTCTCAAACCCTCAGCCTGGAAAATCAAATGAGCACATCGTCCTTGAGGACTCGGTTGCTTAAAACCTCAGGCTAACATTTAATCATATAACCTAGCGGCTTTAAATACATATTATCGTGACCCAGCCGCTATTGAACTACCCGTGCCTCCACACGGTACGACCACATCTTCCGTCGTTCCAACCCGAATATATTGGCTCCCGATACTACGCGTTGCAAAACATTTAATTTGTGTGCACTTATCATAGCAGGGCAACCGTGTACCACCTAGGTTGGGAAACGCCAATACAGGTTCCTTCCGACAAACCTACAGGTTGCATGCCCGACCTGTAGTTCTACTCCCAGTCATCCTTAACGTGACACACGATCCTTTTCAGGATCCAACTCAAGCCACATCAATTCCCACGATGTAATTCTTTCGTTAAATCTTCGATTTGCATAATTAGCAATATCTAGTATAGACTCACATATATATTATTCATAACCACATATACTCGTATTTATGCTTATTTTAACTCCCAAACCCTAACTTTCAAAGCCACCGCATCAATTTGATGCTTAAACCCTATTTTAGTGGGAATCACAAAGCATCTTTTCAGACTTTTCAGAAATGGCCAAAATTAGGGTTCTTAATAGCGAAGAAAATAAAATCAAGAATTTCAATAATCTCGTATGAAAACCCAACAGCAAAAGGAAGGATTTCGTTACCTAATTGAGCTGTCTCTCGTGTATGCAAGGCTTTATCGTGTTTCGTTTTTTTAGAAGGGCTATTTTAAGGCTCCTGAAAAGATCGAATTTCATTTTCGTATCAAAAACGTTAAGAACGTGTCAAGAACGCGAAGAACGAACAAAGAACGCGAAGAACGTGAAGAAGACGAAGAACACCAAGAACATATTTTCTCTTAAAATTTCGGCAGAGTTTCCCCTTATATCGGGACATATTTCTCAGAAAATTTCGGTAGAGTTTCCCCTTATATCGGGACATATTTCTCGGAAAATTTCGGCAGAGTTTCCCCTTATATCGGGACATATTTCAAAATAAAAAAGAGTTTCCTCTATAAAATCAATCGTGAGGAAAACAACAACAAAACTGAAAGAATATATTCAAACAACAAGAGATGAAGAATCGGTAGACACCATGCGTCTTAGATGAGTGAACGTGTGACGAATCATAGGGTCACTTACGTGCATAGCCGCCCGAACCTAAGTAGGATGTTACACAGATTTCTCCTCGAACCATAACAGGAAAACGAATCGGAAAGAAAGATGAATCAAGAACAAAACTTGGAAGAACAAGAGGATGAATTGAAAGCCTAGCTTACGAAGCAAACTAAGAGAGGATCATACCTTTCTCCTTCTCGTTCTCCCGGCAGCGCTTCGCTAGCGCTCCTCCCTCACCTCCCACTCCTCCCGACCTCTCGATCCTAGCCCTTGGGGTGGTGGTGGTAGTGGAAGTCGTAGAGAATGAATGGGTGGGGGGTCTATTTATAGGCCCCGGAAAACCACTAACCATGGTTAGAAAACCATGGTTTAGGAATTAACCATGGTTTAGCAACCCATGGTTTTGGCCCATGGTTTTGGCCAAAACCTATCCCAAACTTGGGGCTTAAGTTAGAACATTCCAGAGGATTCTAGATTCGCTAATGACGCTTAATTAACACTAATCGTGATTAACTTTCACTAATCACGATTTAACTTTCGCAGCTTACGCTTATCTTTTGCTAACTATTCATTAGTGTTTATTAATGATCATTAGCAGTTTCAATCCGTCATTAGTTTCTTTAATCATGTTTAATTAGTCCTAATGACAGTCATTATGGGTTAATGACATCTTAGCCTTCCTTCTCTTTCTTCCGAAAATCATAACAATTCGAAACAAAGTCCGATTCACACGAAACAAATTTCGTTGGTTTTCTCTTGACGAGCCGGATCTTATTATATAGGATCCGAGATATGCCAAGTTCAAGGCTTTACAATTATAACAACCTTAAAGGAAGTCTCGTCCTCGAGACTAGAAATACAGGTATAACAACCTTAAAGAGGATTGAAACCATAACAACCTTAAAGAGAATGAACATCATTTCATTTATAAAGAAGATATACAATACACAGTGTTATTACTCGAATAAGTAGGGGTATTTCTCTCTCATTTCTGCCTCAGGTTCCCATGTGGCTTCTTCAAACTCTTGGTTCCGCCATAATATTTTAACAAGAGGCACCTCTTTGTTTCTCAACTTCTTGATATCCCTTTCAAGTATTTGCACAGGTATCTCTTGGTATGTCAAGTCTGGCTCAACATGTAAATCATAATAACTTATCTTATGCTCTGGATCCCTAATGTACTTTCTCAGATTTGATACATGAAATACATCATGTATTGCCGAAAGATGTGGAGGAAGTTCAAGTCTATATGCCACTTTTCCAATGCACTGAATAATTTCAAAGGGACCCACGATACTGGGTGCTAACTTCCCACGCAAGCCAAATCTCTGAACACCCTTCATAGGTGATACTTTGAGAAATACAAAGTCACCTACCTCAAATTCAAGGTCTCTTCGCCAGGTATCACTATAACTTTTCTGGCGACTCTGGGCAGTTAATAGTCTTTTTCTAGCAAGCTCTACAGTTTCCCGTGTCTCTTGAAGTCTATCTGAATCATAAAGGTTCTTTATTCCGATCTCTTCCCAACACAAAGGAATAGTACACCTTCGTCCATATAGTGCTTCAAATGGTGCCATGCCAATACTTGTATGGTAACTATTATTATAGGTGAATTCTGCAAGAGGCAAATGTTTAATCCACGATCCCTTCCATTCTAAGTCACATGCTCGTAGCATATCCTCTAGTGTCTGAATTGTACGTTCTGACTGACCATCTGTTTGTGGATGATATGCTGTACTCAAGCATAGTTGTGTACCTAAGGCTTTCATGAAGTTCTCCCAATAGTGTGAGGTGAATCGTGAATCTCGATCAGAAACTACTTCCTTCGGGATACCATGGAGGCGAATCACATGTGTAATATATAACTCAGCAAGCTGGTCTGGAGTGAAAGATAAGCTTATCGGAATGAAGTGTGCTACCTTTGTCAGACGATCTATTATAACCCAGATACTATCTTTACTACCAGTCATCTGAGGTAAGCCAGTAATGAAATCCATGGAAATGCTTTCCCATTTCCATTCAGGTATAGGAAGGGGTTGCAATGATCCCGGTGGCTTTTGGTGTGAAGACTTTACCTGCTGGCAAGTGAAACATGAATTCACAAACTCAGCAACATCTTTCTTCATTCCTGGCCACCAGAAGTATGAATGAAGATCCTTATACATCTTCGTAATTCCTGGATGAATAGATAATCTAGAACAATGAGCTTCATGTAAAATGTCTTTTCTCAGTTCAGGTATGTCTGGTACACAAGATCTGTGATGGTTATAGAGTAACCCATCTTGTGTCTGGAATCCCTCTATCTCATTCTTCTCAAGTTGTTCTTTCAAGTTTTTAAGGACTGGATCATCCTCCTGTCCTTTCTTTGTTTTATCCCAGATCTCTGGTTTGTATCGATGAGGATTAGTTATAGTATCAACACTACTATCAAATGGTTTCCATTCACTTAACGTTGATAGTAAACCCCAGAAATGGATAGCACTCACTAACCCAGGTGAATAAGTTCTTCTGCTAAGGGCATCTGCTACGACGTTCCCCTTACCAGGGTGGTAGGAGATAGTGCAATCATAATCTTTCAACAACTCTAGCCACCGTATCTGTCTCATATTGAGCTCCTTTTGATCAAACAGATATTTCAAGCTTTTATGATCGGTGAAGATTTCAAAAGTAATACCATACAGGTAGTTTTTCTCATGTGTCCTAAGCTGTCGTGATGCATACGCAACTACCTTACCATGTTGCATAAGAACCACCCCAAGTCCATCTTTAGATGCATCAGTGTACACTGTAAACCCTTCACTCCCGGAGGGTAGAGTAAGGATTGGTGCAGATGTTAGGCATTCTTTCAGTGTCTGAAAACTAGCTTCACATGTATCAGACCATAAGAATGGGACCTCCTTCTGAGTTAGTCTAGTCATTGGCAATGCTATTCGTGAAAAATCCTTCACGAATCTTCTATAATATCCAGCTAATTCCAGAAAAGATCGTATTTCTGTGACAATCTTCGGGCGTTCCCAACTCATCACCGCACTAACCTTAGTAGGATCAACTGATATACCTTCCCCAGAAATAACATGGCCTAAGAAAGATACTTCAGATAGCCAGAAGTCACATTTGCTATATTTAGCATACAGTTTGTTCTTCTTTAGAGTTTCAAGTGCCTTCCTGAGATGATGTTCATGTAGATACTTATCCTTGGTGTAAATAAGCACATCATCAATAAAGACTACTACAAAGTGATCTAAGAAATCCTTGAATACTCTATTCATAAGATCCATGAAGGCTGCTGGGACATTTGTTAGTCCAAAAGGCATAACTAAGAATTCATAATGCCCGTATCTAGTTCGAAAAGCTGTCTTGGGAATATCTGTATCTTTAATTTTCAATTGATGGTATCCAGATCTTAAATCAATCCTAGAATACACCGTTGAACCCTGTAACTGATCAGAGAGATCATCTATTCTTGGCAGTGGATACTTATTCTTTATTGTCCTCTTGTTTAGTTGTCTATAGTCAATGCACAACCGCATCGACCCATCCTTCTTCCTAACAAATAAGACAGGTGCACCCCATGGTGAAGTACTAGGATGAATGAATCTTTTATCTAACAGTTCTTGCAACTGTACCTTTAACTCTCGTAACTCAGCTGGTGCCATTCTATATGGAGGGATAGAGATAGGATGAGTATCAGGTATGAGAGAGATTTCAAATTCAATCGCTCGCTCAGGTGGTAATCCAGGTAGTTCCTCTGGAAATACATCAGGAAACTCGCACACTATAGGCACATCTTCTATCATTCTTTCTGACCCTGATGTTGTGGATACATAAGCTAAATAACCTTGGCACCCTTGCTCTAGCAACTGTTGTGCCTTCAATGTAGAGATATATTTGATATTATCATTGGATGTCTTTCCAATGAACTGGAACTCTATCGAGTTTGGAAGGTGAAACGTTACTGTCTTCTGAAAACAGTCAAGACATGCATGATGCCTTTCTAGCCAATCCATCCCTAGGATAAGATCAAAGTCCTCCATTTCTATCAGTAGTAGTGAAACAGGTAACTGCTGTCCTGCTATCACTACTATGCAATTATCTAGGATTTCTCAGATTATAAATATTTGTCCTCCTGGTCCCTTGATCAGATAGGACTGTTGTACCTTTACTGGTATCTTACCCAAAGTGGGTACTAACCGTTGAGCAATAAATGAATGTGAAGCACCAGAATCAAATAAAGCATGTACTGAAAAGCCATACATAGTAACAGTACCTCGTACGACTGTGCCTGAGTGGTAGGCTTGTTCCTCAGTAATTGCATTTAGCTGGCCATTAGGAATAGGCAAGATAGAACCCGCAACACTTTGTGGTGGTTGTTGTGTAGGAGACGCTCCTGGTGAGCCCCGACCTCTACCATGTCTTCCTCCGTGTGTTGCTCCATTGCTCGAGTTGGATGTTATACTGTTAATTGGGGTTGATTTAAACCCTAAACCTCTCAACTTCGGATAATATTTCTTGATGTGGCCTTCCTTATGACAGTAAAAACACACACGTGCTCTTGTTTGAGCTGAAGATCCAGCCACAGAGGTGCTAGCTCCTGCAGCTGAGTCGCGAGGATATAGTGGAGGTCTAGAGAAATCCCTTCTTCCCGATAATTCCTGACCCAAGGTCTGTGTTGAGCTTATATTGGAACCGACTGGATGATAGCGACGATCTCTACGATTATAATGTGCCTTGCTTTTGGATGGTCCACCATTAAAGTGGAAACTTATTCTTTGGCGGTTTTCATCCCTCTCCATCTCAATACGAGAGGCGATGTCCATTGCTTCATCTACGGTTGTAGCTCTAAAACCAGCAAGATTTTCTCGTAGATCTCCTCGAAGACCGCTAACAAATTTGGTAAGACACTCTTGTGGTGAAGCTTCTAGAGCTGGTGAGTACCGTAGTAGCTCAGTAAAGTGGATATGATAATCTCGTACGGTCTTAGAACCCTGATTCAGAGAAGCCAACTCTCTCCTCTTTAATTCTTCCCAATGAGAGGGACAAAAGTGAGCTCGGAACCTCTCTTCAAAGATATCCCATGGAACAGGATCTGCTAGCTTCTTGGAAATTGCTCTCCACCATCGTCGTGCATAATCTGCTAGGGAGTAATCAGCAAAGTGCACCCAGGTGTCAACTGGTGCATGGATTATCCTCAACATCCTAGTAACGTCATCGAGCCATAACTCAGCCTCGGCAGGTGTCTCTACACCTTTGAATCGAGGATTTTTTCCCTTTCGGTAATTATCTAGTAATGTTTGGTGTCTAAGAAGGGCCTTCTCCATTGCTCCTTCAACCGGGGTAGGAGCAGACTCAGTTGAAGGATGGTAACTAGATTCTTCCTCAGAAAGATGGACAGAACCTTCAATCCTGACATCCGCAGGCTTAGATGCCTCGGGTCTCTCAGCCTGTGCATTGAGCCTCTCCTCCAATGCATGTTGCCTTTGCCCCATGTCTTGGAGCATTGCCATCATAGCCGCTAATTGTCTAGACACGTCTTGGTCTGCCATGATCCTGTGATGAGTCAAGGTCAAAGGTCAGTTTCTATATGTCTTAGCATGATGTACATAAGGGACAATGACTTGTGAATGGTACTGCAGTCAGTTATTAAGATCAAAGGATCTTAATACAAACTTAGTTTTCTGAATACCGCTCATAGTTGATAATTAGTAAATAAATTACTGGAGCAACCTTGCTCTGATACCAATCTATCGCGACCTCGATTCTCGGGCTGTCAGATCCTCCCATATCCGGATCTGGTTACTCAGCAATAATTTATTCAACAATCACAACTAACATTCAGAAACAGACTGCAAATAAAATACTCAGAAGAAAGTATTTCAATACTTTTCCATTCACAAAATAAAGTTCAGATGATACACTGTCCCACTATAACCATTTACATGTACATCAGCTTGCAAGGAAAATATACAAAAGAGTACTAACTACCTTAAAGAATAAAGCTACTGGGGCTGGCTGGGCGTCTAGTATGTAAACTGGATAAAATTTTAAAGTCCTTGCGATGGCTCACCGATACTTGTTGGGTTTTCCATAAATCATAGGATAAAAATTAGCGAATGCTAGGTAACGAACAAGAGAAAAGCAAACAAATTGGGTAATTTTTCAAAACTTGATATCACAAAAATTTCATTCCTTCTCATTAATTTAAGTCCTCTTCCTTTCTATTCCACATCGGGGATTAGTCCAAGGGAACCCCACCATTATTGGACTTCGAAGCTGTGGACATTTCGGAATTGGAGATTGTGTTAATCTTGGTAAGCTTATGCCGCCGCACGTCGCCTCAACCAATCCTCCAATACTACCCCGGCAATTTCCTTTTCTTTTATTAAACAGGGTCTCAAACCCTCAGCCTGGAAAATCAAATGAGCACACCGTCCTTAAGGACTCGGTTGCTTAAAACCTCAGGCTAACATTTGATCATATAACCTAGCGGATTTAAATACATATTATCGTAACCTAGCCGCTATTGAACCACCCGTGCCTCCACACGGCACGACCACATCTTCAGTCGTTCCAACCCGAATATATTGGCTCCCGGTACCACGCGTTGCAAAACATTTAATTTGTGTGCACTTATCATAGCAGGGCAACCGTGTACCACCTAGGCAGGGAAACGCCAATACGGGTTCCTTCCGACAAACCTACAGGTTGCATGCCGGACCTGTAGTTCTACTCCCAGTCATCCTCAACATTACACACGATCCTTTTCAGGATCCAACTCAAGCCACATCAATTCCCATGATGTAATTCTTTCGTTAAATCTTCGATTTGCATAATTAGCAATATTTGGTATAGACTCACATATATATTATTCATAACCACATATACTCGTATTTATGCTTATTTTAACTCCCAAATCCTAACTTTCAAAGCCATCGCATCAATTTGATGCTTAAACTCTATTTTAGTGGGAATCACAAAGCATCTTTTCAGACTTTTCAGAAATGGCCAAAATTAGGGTTCTTAATAGCAAAGAAAATAAAATAAAGAATTTCAATAATCTCGTATGAAAACCCAACAGCAAAAGGAAGGATTTCGTTACCTAATTGAGCTGTCTCTCGTGTATGCAAGGTTTTATTGTGTTTCGTTTTTTTAGAAGGGCTATTTTAAGGCTCCTGAAAAGATCGAATTTCATTTTCGTATCAAAAACGTTAAGAACGTGTCAAGAACGCGAAGAACGAACAAAGAACGCGAAGAACGTGAAGAAGACGAAGAACACCAAGAACATATTTTCTCTTAAAATTTCGGCAGAGTTTCCCCTTATATCGAGACATATTTCTCGGAACATTTCGGCAGAGTTTCCCCTTATATCGGGACATATTTCTCGGAAAATTTCGGCAGAGTTTCCCCTTATATCGGGACATATTTCAAAATAAAAAAGAATTTCTTCTATAAAATCAATTGTGAGGAAAACAACAACAAAACTGAAAGAATATACTCAAACAACAAGAGATGAAGAATCGATAGACACCACGCGTCTTAGATGAGTGAACGTGTGACGAATCACAGGGTCACTGACGTGCATAGCCGCCCGCACCTAAGTAGGATGTTACATAGATTTCTCCTCGAACCATAACAGGAAAACGAATCGGAAAGAAAGATGAATCAAGAACAAAACTTGGAAGAACAAGAGGATGAATTGAAAGCCTAGCTTACGAAGCAAACTAAGAGAGGATCATACCTTTCTCCTTCTCGTTCTCCCGACAGCGCTTCGCTAGCGCTCCTCCCTCACTTCCCACTCCTCCTCCCGACCTCTCGACCCTAGCCCTTGGGGTGGTGGTGGTAGTGGAAGTCATAGAGAATGAATGGGTGGGGGTCTATTTATAGGCCCCGGAAAACCACTAACCATGGTTAGAAAACCATGGTTTAGGACTTAACCATGGTTTAGCAACCCATGGTTTTGGCCCATGGTTTTGGCCAAAACCTATCCCAAACTTGGGGCTTAAGTTAGAACATTCCAGAGGATTCTAGATTCGCTAATGACGCTTAATTAACACTAATCGTGATTAACTTTCACTAATCACGATTTAACTTTCGCGGCTTACGCTTATCTTTTGCTAACTATTCATTAGTGTTTATTAATGATCATCAACGGTTTTCAATCCGTCATTAGTTTCTTTAATCATGTTTAATTAGTCCTAATGACAATCATTATGGGTTAATGACATCTTAACCTTCCTTCTCTTTCTTCCGAAAATCATAACAATTCAAAACAAAGTCCGATTCACACGAAACAAATTTCATTGGTTTTCTCTTGACGAGCCGGATCTTATTATATAGGATCCGAGATATGCCAAGTTCAAGGCTTTACAGGTAGATTGCGAGAATTCTCTTTCTCATGTATACTTGAAGGATTGTCTAATTGAGCTTCTTCCTCATATTTTAATTCCGATACTTGAGGGTATTTTTTCAAGTTCTCATCAAATGAAATGTTGACTGCTTCCATGAAAATCATTCTTTTCTTTATGAATATCTCATATCTTTACCAAGCAAAAGATATCCTAAGAAGATACCATTTCACTCTTAGGGTCAAACTTGTCAGGATTTTCCTTAGTATTAAGATCAAACATTTACCATAAAAGATACAAAAATAATCAGTCCTTGCCGAATGTCCATAATATAGTTCAAAAGGAGTATTCTTTAATCCTAGTTGGATCAAAGTCCCATTTAAGACATAGCATGTTGTGTTTACGACTTTTACTCAAAAATATCGAGGCAGGTCAGATTCGCATAGCATTGTGCGAGCACATATATGAAGACAATGATTTTTCCGCTCAACTACACTATTCTGAAAAAAAATGATTTTATCCTTCGCACATAGAAAAATTCTCATTCTTGAACTCCCCACCATGATTACCTTTTAACTTAGTGATAGTGGCTCCCTGTTCGTTTTGAATCAGCTTGGCTTGTGAAAGCTTACGTCTTCATAGGAAATTAACTTGACCGAAGTGATATGTGAGTAGTCGTCTACTATGATAAAATAATAATGATATCCATTTAAACTTTTAAAATTTTATGTCCAAAAAAGCATGCATGTAGAAGCTCTAAAATTTTTAATGTGTTTATATTTTGTTTACTTTCAAGGAAGTTCTACGAGGTTTCCCTAACTCTTATGCCAAACACTTGTCCATCTTCTTGTAAGATAGCATATATAAGTCTTTAAATAAGTAATGTTTGCTAGTTCTATTGATTACATGTGAATGTGTTCGAATATTTTATGTCAGAGTAAAGATGCTTCTTGTGATGCCATCATGTAGTCTAGCAATGAATGATCATCAAACCTAAGTATGTATGTACTTTTATGCCTCCTCTAAGCAAAACTTCTTGCTTATATTAATCACAACTTCATTACAGTGTTTAGCAAATAAAATTTTAAAGTTTTTGTCACATATGTGAAAACACTTAAGAGGTTGCATTTCAGACCTTTAACAAGACTGATACAACTAATAAAAGTAAAGGATTTTTCAATCATAACCGTTCCACAAGCCTTGGCCTTGATATTGAGGAAGAGGTCTCTGTCTTCATTCATATGCTTGGAGAATCTGCGGTCCATGATCCATTTGTCATGTTTTTCGTGCTTGTTATCTTATGACGTGATTCACAATGTCACCAGTTGTGAGATATCTTCAGTTATGCAAACAATTGACCAAACCTTTTGGTAGCCATTGCTTTTGGATCCTTTAAGAGTTAGAGTGATTTCATGTATATCTCCTTGGTTCTGATACTTATCGATTTTTATTCGAGTGAGAATAAATTTGTCAAATTAATAGGTTTAACATGTTTAGCAACTTCAACCACTTTATAACTACTAGTAACCAAGGGTTTATATCGAATCCTAGATTTTATTTTTATTTAATAGTTAAATCCTAACAATTTATCTAGGTTTTCCTTTCACGATCATTTACTAAGGTATGTGTGTTCTTTTTCAGTTCAATAATTAACTCTAAAGTATATACGTTAGTCTTAAGAACCTTAACTCCCATTTCATGACACTTTTTTAATAACAACAAATAATTACTAATTTCACAAATATTTTTATGTAAAAAATTCTTCTTCATATTCACGCTTTCCTTCTCTGGTGCATAAAATTAATTTTAGCAGTTTATTTTCTCTTTTTAGTTTAACAACTAGATCATGTAAAGTATTTACAACTTCTTGTAATTCATCGATAGAGGGTTCATTAGATGTTACCTCCTCATCATGTGCCACGAGTTTGAGCAAAGCTTCTTCCTTCTCAGAAGTGTCGGAGTCATTCCCGGAAGAGTTGTAGGAGTCCCACGTAGCTTACAATACCTTTCTCTTTGTATGCTTGCGATAATATTTGTGGGGTCCTTTCTTTCATTCCTTTTCTGCTTCTTTGCCTTTGTAGGACTCTGGTTGCTTTGACTCTTAATGATTTCTCCTTTTGAGTAAATGGTAGTCCTTCACTAAGTCCCTTTCTCTTGCAATCAAAACATTGTAACTCACTTCTTTTCTTCGATCATCATGATTGATGAACTTCTTGAATCTTCGAGTGAGCATAGCGAAGTCATCCTCTGAGCTTTCATCTGTTGAGGCAGTTTCTATGGCTTGAAGAGTTATGTTCTTTTCCTTGATCTCAGCTTCGGCTTCGACTGTCTATAGATTTTACTTCATAATATAGGAGTTTACATGTAAATTCATACTGGTAAATTGTTGGCATTATTTGCTTCCTTAATAACAATCACCAATGTACTCCATGCAGAGGTGAGAAAGCTGAGAATCTTCTTTACTAAATCGGGTTCAATAATCTCTATGCTTAGATTCCGAAGGATGTTGATGATCCATTAAAATATGTTGAGCATTTATGTAATAGATTCTTTTATCTCCATTTGGAGCAATTCATACCATTGTTACTGAATACTAATTTAGGTTTCTTTCACCTTGCTTGCTTGTACTTTCGTAAGTGATGTTGAGTTTGTTTCATATGTCATATGTTATCTTGCAAATAGATTCTTTGTTGAACTCTTCTTTGATGATTGCACACAAGGTGATATTTATTGCTTTTGAATCGTGGGTAGCCTTCTTTTATCTGCAACAGACATATGAACATATTTTATAGGCTTGGGACTAGTATACTTGGTCTCTATGATATTTCACACACTATAATTAATATATTTGAGTAATAATTGCATCTTGAGCTTCCAACAGTTGTAGTTGGTCTTGCGAAATGAAAGAAGCCTAATAATAGATTCGCTTTCAAATTGGTGACCGTTGAAGCTGCCATATGTGTTGTTGATGCTTTACTTCGTAGCACAAAACCTGCTTTGAAAGTACTTGTGAGTTTTTTACGACCGAGATACCATTAGAGGGGATAAATAGTGTAACGATGGAATAATAAAACTTTAATGGCTAGACTTGAGCACAACACAACCAATTAATCAATCTAGCACACTACATGGGGTGTTAACGTGGAAATCCAACCACGTGAAAACCATGACTCAATTTACGAGACAATAAACTACTAGACTATACTCCAATATATTACACGGTAATCTCAACTGTTTACAAAGCTTATTTCTTTACAACTTTATGCAAACATTAAAGTCAACAAAGTCAACATCACAGATCTGACATTGCGACAACATTGAGGGTGGATAAGCTTTGACTATACTATGACTTCCTTAGATAGAGCATACTCTGCATATCTAAGAATGACCTACAACTTTTAGATCAAACACCCAAAGTTCATGTAGAGAAAGCTTATGGAATGAACGCATAAATAACATTTCACAATATTTTCTCAAAATATCACAAATAATTCTTAATAAGTACACTGATATCAATAGTTAACAAAGATAATTACTAATGAAATCATAGTATAACACGAACAATTATATCTCAGTTAGGCACACATAGATAATAATATATCATAAAATAATATCAATAGACCTGTAGCATGGTAAAAGTATTCCGACTGTTGTTAGAGAACTAGAAAACTTGAAGGCGATTGATCGATGCATGCTATAAACTTTATTCACATAAAATATCTTCACAACTATTCTTCTTAGAATTATAGAAAACCTCGAAGAACTAGAGATGGAATATGGGAATATCACTCAGAGAATATTTTTCTTCTCTAGTAGAGAGTGAGAGTGAAATGTATGTCTTGTAACATTGGGTATGTGGTACTTTATATAAGGTTCAAGAAACTATGATAGTCACAAACAAAATAAGCAATAACTCAAAAATATTCTATAACAAATATCAATCAGGAAAGATGAGATGATCGATCATTTCAAGCAGTTCTGAGTTCTTTGACCTGTTATAATTTGAAACAATATGAGAGCATAGCTTGAGGTTACAATTTTTCAAATACAATGTAAAATACAAAGTTACAACTTTATTTCGATTAAAGATCTATAAGATTTTTCAGTCTCATAACATGTAGTCTGTAGTTCATACTGCATAATCGCTATCTTTGTTGAAGTAACCCGCACTCTCGTAAAGAAGTATACAAGCAAGAGATCGTGATATATGTGTTTCATATATAATATAAATATGGAGATAAACAAAGAAATAGTATATGAGGGGTAAAATCTATTACATTTGAGGGCGTTCCCTTGGGATCTCTTCTCGCACAAAAATGATTTTTCTAGCATGTCACCTGCAAAAAGTATACATGCATCTTGTGAAGCTTTCTGTAATGGTGCCCTCTGATCATCGATCTGGGCACCTTTTAAAGCAACTGTGAGGATCCTCCAGTGAAGACTACAGCGGGGCGGCAGAGCTTTTGTGGGGATGGTGGAATTGGTGCAATCCCCTTTCCTCTTTTTATAATAAAGATATGATAATCAGATCTGGTTTAGTTTCATAAATATATCCCAACCTATTTACAATAAATACACATCTCTTGAAATCCCCAACTCAAATTTCGATGTCCTCGTACTCGTTGGAAAGGTGTTGATGAACTCTACATAAGAAAGTCGTTATTTATCTCATTTGGATATTGCTAGCTCTTCAGGTCTGAAAAGCACAAGATCTCACAATGCAGGACTAGTTCTTGGTCGATTTTGAGGTTCAGGTACTCTAATTGTTCCATTACAATTTACATTGTGATTGATACATGCTTTCCACTGTTGGTAAGTCCGGTCCTCATGCACAACCAACACGAGAAAATGGTAAAGGGAAGAAAATGCCATTTTCGTTTTCATTTCCACAGTAAAGATATTCCATCATGTCCACAAAATAAACATGACTGCATAGATATACATGCATAACATAAATGATGTAACAATATGTATGTATATCTCTTGAACTATCTATCAGTACTACAACTGAAACAAAAGCAAGCTGAAAAAAGTATGTATCCTGTCTAAAGCAAGAACGATGAAGCTCCAAGCTAACCATGATCGCTACTATTTTTGTTGCTCTGAAATGCCGATTGAGTCCCCTCAAAAGGGTAACATTATGAGCAATTATTCAACAACAATGACAATAACAACTAGTGCAAGGGTAAAACAAGAATGTACAACTACGCTAAGGGGGTGCACACTTCCCTCACTACTGAGCCTGCCTCTACATTACAAATATCGTCTCATTGGAACTTACGTACGATAGGTGAATTTAATGCTTAATTATTTAATCAACACGAGAAACCAAAACAAACTGCCCAAGTCCTCTGCCCATTGGCGAAGGTACACAATTATAAAAGGGCATGAATATGGATACCAATAGTAAAACCAACAAACCATGTAGTAGGCATTAGTTAAGAGCTACCAAGCCATCACATTCATTCTCAACCATAGGAAATCCAAATCACAATATTGGTCCACAAGCTCCTTGATCTCACCTGGGCACCTATCTTGACTCGGTAGGCTCCGTACTTCTGACTTCCTCTGCATCATTAAAACTCTGAATTTCAGTTCAACATTTAAACATGTATCGGGACTAAGTTCCCTAACTATCTCTATTTTTCTCCAGATATATGAAACATGTCTTCATTCTCCTCTTCCAATAACCATATTCGAGAATTCCCCTCATAGTGCTAACACAACACTAATTAATGTGGGCAAACACTGAACATCATCTAAGCAGTAACTCTATGTATGAAAGTGACACTTAGACTACCGGCTACATATGACATGGAATCAAACTTCGTTGACCATACACAATAATTACTGCGTGTCACCCTACTCGTTTATTGAGGTCATGACCATCAAAGTTTCTACCCCAGACCCAAGGGTGCATGCCTGTCCCTTGTGCATCATGAGACATGCATTCATGTCGAGGTGAAGTCCATGCAGGAAAAACTAAGTCCATGCAGGAAAAATTGTTCACAGGACATAAGTAACCTCAACACCATAAGCTATAATATTTCAAAAAGATCTATACATCATACATGTATGTTTTACTATAAACTACCTGATGAGGCTCACCACGTGGGATTAGTCTATTCAATTAGGAGCTCGACCCTTTTCTTGGATAGTTATATTTACTCGTGGGGATTTTTATGAACTAATGTATTAGTAAGAATTATGTATAAAAATTATGTCATGGGTAGATTAAAGATCATGTAAAAGATAGATATACTTAAGGTAAAAATCACATCATAAATGTTTAAAGACTTAACATGAGAAGGAACGGAAGGTTAAAATGCATTAATTAAGCTTCCGCAACTCTAAACTATAGATACTAAGTCGCTTCAAAGTTCATTATGCTTAGACGTTTCAAAATAAGTACTATAAATGAGAATTAAGACATATATGTGATCTGTTTTTTATAATTTATCCTTAAAAGGATGAAAATGTAAGCATGATTGAAAAATTAATACTTTTGAAATACTAAGAAGCTTTTACACACACATACACACCTGAATCTTATGTAATTGTATAGATATGCTTGTAAATCTTATAATTACACATATATCTCTAAATGTTAATAGTTTATATCATTCAGACATATAAGTATTTATATGATTCTAGATGTATGTATATGTAATCACACAAACAGCCCTACATGCTTTGTATAGTAAATTACATACCTCTAAACATCAATTATTTTGCATTCATGTCCCTTCAATTTAATGATGTTAGGACAATAAAATTGACTTAAGACAAAAAATAATTTGAATATTAGTTACAATATCTTGCAAAAATAAAGATAAGATATCGAGTATTATTCGTTGTCTAATTATCTTTTGTTCTTGTAGTTAGCAATGAATGCCATACTCGTTGTTAAATATTCATATAATGATGGCTTATCTATTGCTTTATTCGTTATTATTTGTATCAATCATTGCTCAATTCAACAACGATTAGAAGATGATGTCGACAAATAATCAATGTTATAATATTTATTGATTATAATATAACAATGAAGGGCATTATTCGTTGCCAATTTAAATAATCAAGTAACGAATAATATTTCTTTATTATATGTTTAACTACAGAGGATGTGGTGTGGAATATTAAACTATTCACTGCCTAGGGTTGATTTTTTTTGTAATGTGCTAATTTTAGTAATTTAGAAAATCAAATTTCTTATCAAGTGTACATATGTACAAAAAGTCAAATCATAAAAAAAGATAGAAATAATAATTTATGTATAGGTAAAACTATTTAAATCCTTAATTCAACTTAAAAAATTGAATAACTCACATTTAACATCCTAAAAAATATGATACACATTGAAAAAAACATGATGAAAATCTCTTATATTTTGGTGACTCAACATTTCAAATTAAAATGACAAAATGTTGTCTTATAGTTATGATATACCTAATCTCAAGTTCAGAATTAACGTTTCATTGTTGTTACTATAGTAATCATTATCATGATTTTTTTTGATTGAAGGCAACAATAACTCATGCAATTTACGTAAATAGTTTGATCATATAGGTCACATCTTGTTCCTTTTATCATCTTAACATCAAAATATACCATAACGAAGTGTTACAACAATGAAATTTCAGGCATCAAAATGTCACTATTGTTTTCTTGATATGTATTCGACGCAGACCCTAAAATTTTAGGACAATCTTATAAACATTTGCTTAAAAAAGGAAAAAATATAAGCAAATACAAAGAGTCTGAAGGAATTTGACAGTGTTTGATGTTTATAGGTTGGATATATGTATACAAAACCATGACCGTGATTTATTGCAATCAAATCCTCCTTAAATGGGTATGTCATAACATATCATGACAATATAATAACACGTCAAATGTTATTTACCAAAATATTAAGATCTTTCTTTAGGGGGCCTAGTGTACAAACCCTCCAAGTATTATAATTTGTTGCAATCAAAACCTCATTAAAATGATTATATCATAAAATACCATTAAAGCATGATAAAATCCTATATAAATTAAATCACCTCAGCTAAAAACAACTAAAGTTTCGTGCATTTAAATATGATTATATTTTAAGGGGCATATACGCAAAACTTCCTATAGAATAATAAAAATAGAAGTAAATATGGTAGAGAGAGAGAGTGGGTGTGAGAAAAAGAAAGAAAAGAAGATGGATAATTATTATGGATGTGAATCATCAACGAGAGAAAAAAGGGGGAAGCAGGGGCATTTCAAGAGAGAGGAGCGGGGCATTCTCAATAACGCCAGATGGAGGGCGTGGAAAGAGCTGAGACGGGAGAATGGAGAGGAGGCCGAAGGGCTTATCCACGTGACAACAGAAGCTGTAAAAATCCACTTTTAAAATGTGTACTAGGATGTACCCCGCGCTTCGCGGCGGAACAAAAATTGAGTTGATATGATTTAAATAATACCAAAATTTACTATTTCCTGTAAACATTAAAAAATGTTAAAAAAAATTACATGTTATAAAACGACGCAGTTTATATTTTTTTACAGGAAAATAATTGTACTTATACTATGAATGGAATAATTTTATATAAAATAATTGTATATAACAACAACCACTGAAGTATAAAGGAATACTGAATTACTACAGTTATACTGCAAGAAAATCTTATTAAACTAACATAATTATATGGCTATGCAAAGTCGATTTAATCTTAACTTAAAATGTAATTGATGTTTTCTTGTAACGAATATGTGAATAAGTTAATAAAAAATCGTAAGTCAAATAATAGAAGTAAAAAGTGATATATTTATAGGAATTATTTGTATTTTTCATTGCAATTGATGTATACCACAAGTTAAATGATTTAATCAGAAGCAAATCTTAAACATCATAAATAAAAAAGATAGGAAAAATATTACAACAAAGAAGTCTTCTTTCCATTGATACTACATGTCTGTGATAAATAAGCTTTAAAGTTTAGTATAAATATATTTATATATAGTTATTTCATAATTTAATTTCAAAAAATTTATTGTTTTCTACACATAATATAAAAGGATATTTAATTGGTGAATTATCTACTTAAATCACATGCATCGAATCCATGCTACCTCGAGTATATCTATATTTATGAAAGGTTCAAAGGCTAATATTAAATAAATGAAGGTTCTTTCTGTAGAAGAGTTAATGTGAAAAATTATAGTTGATCGTTAAAAATAATATTTACTATGTTAAAGAGGTGGAAAACATTGTACCTTTAAAGTTTCGTACAATCATCAATGAGAAGATAATAATTTTTGAATTATCTATATGAGGAACCATCTTTTGTAAATTCAACAACAATTTCCCTCATATTGTGATCAACAATCTCTTCTTGTTGTTCACAATTAGATTTAGAATAGTCAATCCACAATATTTGTTATTTCAATAATATCTACAAATAATATTAACTGAAATGGACATAAAAAATTAAACTTGAGATCTTCAATTTATGTGGTTTTTTCATGTGTTTATCTTCTAATTATGAATATATATGAATTATTTGCGATACTTAGTGAAATAGTATCTCCTAAACATCTGGAATAATTTATAAAAAAGTAAGATGATGCTTTAAAATTTAATTTCATATTATAATGTAATTTTAATCATCGATTAAATGGATTTCTCTGAAAATTGGGCTTCGACATCATTAAAATCAACAAAAACAACTTATATCGAGAAATAATAATAATATAATTTTCATGCTAATGTTTGGCGGATCTTTTGGAATTATAATATTTAATTTTTATGCTTTTGGAATTTTTAAAAATTTTATTTAAAATTTATGTATTTTTAGAGTTTGCAAGTAGTTTTATGATTGACTTTTGATTTATTAAAATATAAGATCGTATTTATTTTTCAAAGAAATATTAATATTGTATATAATACATCATTAGGTATTTTGAGATTTTTTTATTATAATTTTATAATATGTAGTTGAATTAATACAAATGTATTAAGGTATAAATAAAATTCTCTTAAATAAACTTGATATTGGTTTGTGAGATGTTGTATTGTTACAAATTTAGAATAAGCGAGGAAGATAAAGAGGAGAGATGAAAGATAAAAGAAAAGGAGACAAATGGTATTCGAATTGTATAAATTTAGAAAGAAAGAGATAGATAAAATGGAGAGAGAGGAAAGGGAAGAGACATGAGGGAGAAAAGGCAGAGAGAGAAAGAGAGTAAAGAGAAGTTACTGGGAGAGAGACATGAGAGATAGAGAGAGAGGAAAGGAAAAAGACGGATGGGGGAGAAAAGGTGGGAGAGAACCGAATGGAGAAGAGACAGACAGATGGTGAATGTGGGGGATGGGAGAGCCATCCACGTGTTGTCCAACCTGAGAAAAACTCAGGTTTAAATAGGTATATATATGTATGTATCAAATAGATACGCAATCACATTGTTTTATTGCATCACATAAATTTCTTTGCATGTATATTATTCTTCATTTCCACATAATTAATTTTATTCATCAATTATGGCCCACCACAACATATAATTGATCGGTCAACTGTTTTATAGTTGGACGATTGATCAATAATTTACAATTAATGGATAAATTGCGGCCTAGCGAAAAGTTGATTGATCAACTTATTGGCTAATAGATTAATCCTTTGTTCTGATCGATCAGAGAATGTAATGGTGAATAATCTTCAAAAAGAAAATGTTTTAGATTTCAAATTTAAGCACAAATGTATGTCCGTCTCTTCGTCCTGGGACCTAGATCCGGTCCGCTATTGGGGATTATTAATCTATACAACTTCTTTGCCTTGGGCCCAGCTAGATCCCTTGATCACAACATGAAGTTCTTAAGCTCGGGTTTTCTAGTAGTAATAATTATTACCTATTACTGCACTTTGTGATTACTAGATGTAGTACTATGTTTTGGCTGCTACAAAGTCCTCCATGTATGCATCGTCCTCATTGCCATATTAACCTTCACTTATAACCAACATTAGTGACGACTGCATGGTCTTGGGTAACTTTTTCCTCCAATCTCTTTGGCATGGGTGACTCTACCTCTTGGATAGCTTTTTCCACTAATAAAGGGAGCTTGCTTTGATATCATCTATAACGTCCCATGACCTAGACCTAGTTTATTGCTATGAATTACTAGCCCACAGAACATGTTGGGCTTGTCCCCAACTAGATCTCTTAACCACATCCTGAAATATTTAAGCTCAAGTTGTCTAGTAGTCGCCCCCACTACTTATATAACATACTACCACACTTTGCAATTACTAGGTGTGGTTCTATGTTTGGGATGCTACAAGCATAATGTCAAGTGAATCCAACAACAAGAGGAGGGGGGGATCGATTCGTTACCTCTAATAATGCTCCTCCAGGACCTTTTCCCACATGGAATGAGGGTTCTGATGCATTGTGCTCAAGGCGAGCATATCAACAATGATGACCTTGATGAGCTCTTCACGACGTTGCCCTTGGTTTGCTGAAGGGTCCGAATCCCGACCCATGAATTGAAACACCCGTGTGTCAAACCCCTAAAATTGGATTTTGATGTTTTTGCTCTTGTTGGAAGGGTCTTGATGATTACTACACAATGGAGTGATCAATTGTTTTCTTTGAATATCGGGTCTTCTTCGAATTTTAAAAAAACAGAGGATCGCATAACGAGAGTGGAGGAGAAGTATTAGTTGAAGAAGAGGTTATATTCTTCTCTCATGTGGGAGAGGGTGGGGTAGGGGAAAATAAAATAAGATTTAAGGTTTCCTCTCCTTTTCCTCGTACGATCGAAGGATAAGAACATTGATGGTTAAGATTTTACTAGTAAATAAGTAGTTTTTGATCAAAGCTCCCTTGAAATGAGTGGAGATGATGGCGATGATTGTTAATATAGTTGTTTACGTACATGCCAAGTGATGATCACCGGTGATCCTCGAGATTACTTCCTCCTTCTGTCCAATTGCCTAATATTAGAGAAGAAGCCCAAGAACATGTTGTGGACCGCGGATAATGTTGGGTTTGGCTCTCTATTCTTGTTAGTTATCAAATGCTAGACCCTCTCTTGGATCTGAATGCTCAACTCTAGTTGATGCTCGATTTTCGTGTGGATATATGTATGCTTGTCTCTTACTCCACCTAGGGCTCATATATTTGGTTTTGGTCGCCTTACATCCGACTTGCATCTAAGTAGCACATGACAAGAGGATTTTATCCTTCATGACTATTGATTCAACTTTTTTAATGGTTATTTGAAAATAATAGGAAAATTAAAATAACTTCTTGACATAGGTTTTTCCATGAAAAGTATTCCATTTTTATTTGTAATATACCTATGAAAAATTGTAAAAATAGCAAGTCCCAATCAAAGGATACCACATTTGAAAGGAATTGATTTTGGTCCTTGACATGCCACTTTACTTAAGTGGAACCAAACATTGAAATGGAAAAGTTCTTACATCTACTTTCCTTTCCTTAGTTGGATACTTTATTAAGTTAATACATTTCCGTTGGCATCTCATTGCATGACAAAGTTATCTTGTTATTTCTCTTGCTTCAAATTAAGATAAACCTCACATCGTTGATGCTGAAAGATCATACCCACCTTATAACTTCTTGTTTTGTTTAACTTCAATTTGATTCAGCAATATGCTGCTTCTGCAATATTGCTTACTATCATTTAAACCATATACAATGTAGATACCATTTCTATCATTTTAACCATCAATGGAATGATTTTTTTTCTTAAACTCAATTTGTCGAAAATGCTTTATTGTCATGTCTTTTTTTGATCGTGCACACTCTCTCCGGGAATCATTTTTGAGAACTTGAGGGGTGAACGACAATATGATCAACTATGAAAAAGAATTTTACTTGTTGAATGACGAGTACAAACTCTACCAATCAAATAAGAATATTCCGAGTCAAAATACTCTCAACATATAGACCTTTACCTCGGAAGACCACACCATTTCTGGCTAACCGTAATTCTTTCACCCCTTTTATATAGTTTGAGTCTAATGAGTTTGATATAAGTTATTGCTTCATATAGTTAGTTTTTTATGTAACATTTTACTTTATATAGTTAGTTTTTAATCTCTTCTTACTGAGCGGACTACCTCTACCTTCCCCTTTATACTACCTTGAAACCAACGTCACTACATGTCCACATGGTACTCATCCTGACTCTCTCTCTCTCTTCACTCTTTTTTAGAGACGACAGAGTCGAGGTTGGCTGAGGGTGCTACCGACCAATATATACCTGATTCTTGGGATACTCGTAAACCATCCTTTGATCCCGACTAACTACTACGTAATACAAAATTATGTTGGGTATGCAGGATATATTAAGTTAGGCCTTTTCCAAGCTATATACTAGTATCTTGCTTGTAAGGAGAGGGGTTTTCAAGATCTTCTGGCCGAGAAGACGGTTGGAGGTGGTCGTGAAGATAATGGTGTCTACCGTCTGGTCACTTCGAGGGGCCAGCCCCAACAGAGAGTAGGTGGGGGAGATAGGCTTGCAAGGAATTATTTGTGGGAACCATGGACAAATGGTAACCTAAAAGCTTGGTCCGAAGCGGATACGACATGATCCTCTTAATTAATAGAGAAAAACTATCACAAAAATTCTACTAGATCGCTTTGACATCTCGAACTCCTTGACTACATTGCGTAATTGGGTGTATTGTGATATAGCTAGGGGTTCTTAGATTGGTTTAGGAAGTCATCATAAACACATTTTAGATGATTCATTCATCAATACCTATATTTCAAATATGTGAAATGTTCTATTATAAGACTCATTAGAAGGATCCAAGTAGATCAAGAAGCATTGGAAATCAAGAATCAAGCATGTTTGGTTTATGTAGATCTAGATATAAGTATGTTAATGCTAAAAATCTGATTAAATCCATATCACTTTGATAACTATATGAAGCTACGAGAGACATAAGGAATCCAATATTATTATCTTGTCGACTTCAACTAAATTGTAAAGTTCTTATCATTCAACCACATTTGGAGTGTAGAAATACAAAGCGACTCCATGAAATCCTTTCTAACATCATATGTAATCTAGCATCCAATAATATAAACAAATAGTTTTCTCTTAGAGATTTTATGCATTTGTTTCTTGGATCGTACTTAAATATTTCGAATATTCAGAAGACTCGATAAACATAAATCAGCAACCGCTATTATATACAGTCATCCTCAGTTGACCACATTAATTAAATGTGTCACACAAACTATGGTGTGATAACGTAACGTATACATTAGGGCTTCTTTTGTAAAGAAGAGAGAATGTGTGTTTGTGTGTATATATATCATGGAGCTGGCACTAAGGTGCATGTAACTTTACATCCATCGGTGTCATAAACATCTATTTTTTTTAATTTTTTTGAAATGAAATAATGTGGGATTTATATCACTATATATCACCATGATATCCTTCAAAATTCAAGTTAATTTGAGACTTCTAACCCATCCATCAAGACTGCAAAATTTTAACGATTTCAGAATTGTTGAAATTTAACCCTTCCATTTAGGAATCTTAGGAGCATCTGTTTTACTTGAAATTTGAAACACATATTTCACTAATAGTTCTAAGTAAATCCCATCAAGTTTTATTTGAAAAAAAAATAAACGTTTATGGCACCGGTGCATAAATAGTTATGTGCACCTTGGTGCAAGCTCCTAAACTTCTTATATCATAGCTAACTTAGGAATGTACCTGAAAAAAGAGCACATAAAGAGACACAGAAATGGATATGGATTTATTGGTAGTCCATTTCAAAAATATGAATCTATAAATATATAATTATAATATATAAATTATAGCTTGAGGAGTTAGGGCAAGGAGTATGTGCTTATAGGAACACATGAAATTGTATGCTCAACATATTTTAAATATCCAAGTCCTAGTATGAAAATAATTATACAATAATAAACAATTAACGGCCCTAGCGAAAGGAATCCCGCATCGCTTTATTGATGAGTTACATTCTTATGGGACTCCAAATGACGAAATTTCAACACAATATTCATTTTGTTATATATATTAAGATCAACAGTTTTGATTTATATTTTCATTAAAAAATTATGCATTGTTACCCATTGGAACACACAATTGTATGTGTTAATAGATTATTCTTTTTTGTCATATAATTATATAATTATAGATTCTAAATATTGTTATATGCAATAAAAAAATCTATGCATTATTCACAATATTTGATATAACTACAATGAAAAAGACACACTAAGGCATAATTCGGTTGGGGTTTTACCCCCTCTTTGTTGGGGGTACCCTCCAAAATCCAAACCCTTATCCTCCTTATGGGACCCACCAAAGTCAATTCTCTCGCTTATTTAATACATCAAATAACTCATTTTCTTTCATCAGTTTCAACAACAAATAATATAGTATACCATCTTATCATCTAAAAATTGTAAAACACTCAACTTATACTCACTTTTCCGAATTCCAATACAAGCAAATCACAACAACTACTTACTTTTCCAAACTTCAATGCAATCACATCACAACAAACACTCTCAACCCCAAACCCTCTATCTAAACACAAAAACACAAAAATAAGTTACCCCACCCCCAACTTACCTACTATCCAAACACACCCTTATTATATGCATTTCAGGTATACGTTTTCCAATCATGTTATATTAAAACTAATTTATAACGTAATTATATATTATTGTATATGATTTGTCAGTCTAATATCAATTTTTGCTTGGACCAATTGGTGAGTCTACCTAGTAGGTTAGGCAATTGTTCATGTTTTTTTAAAGTAGACTATATATAAGATACTAAATGTTTGGTTGAAATCAGTGGTGGACCTACATATTTGACATGGGGGGCACGTGCCCCCCTAACTTCTCAATTCCCCTTTATTTTGCCTCATTAAGAATGAAGTAGTATCCCATGTTTGTAATGTTGTGCCCCCCATCTATGTAGAGTTGAAAGTCGGAATTGTCGTCTTCATCACGCATGCGCCCTCGACCTCTCTCGGTTCAGCTCTTGTACATTTTCTCTAGGTTGTTGTGCCTCCCTTAAGTCCCCTCTCACGTGGTGACATCGTACCCCAGCCGCCTCTCTCTAGGACGTGTTGTGCACACCCCATTTGCTCATGGACTCGCTACATCAGTTGCACCAGGTAAGTACAATTTTAGGGATTAATATCATAAAATACATTATATATATTACCATGTATTTATGTATATTTTTTTATCCAGATTAGTGTGTATTTAGATCCTAGAATATAATATGATTTAATATATTAGTTTCACGTAATACATCAAATTTTTAGATTTAATATGTGATATAGAAATCACCTAAGAATGTATGTAAGACACAATTCCATTGGTGTATTTAGATGCAACATATGATATATGATACTATACATATAATTGCATATGTGGATATAGTATCAAGATTTAATGTAGAAAATTATAATCTCTATAGTTGTAGTACTTGGTCATCACTTTATATTTTCTCTAAACATTCTTTTAGACGAAAGTTATTCGATTTAATTGAATCTGTAGTAGAAGATCGTTTCTATGTGAACAATAATTTCAAGGTAAGCATATTGATAATTTACCATATTACAATTTTGAAAGCAAAAGAATCTACTCCATGATGTGGTGTAGTATCTATTTTTAGGTTTATGATGCACATAGAAATTATGGTGTTGTCTAGTCTGTAATCCTCTAACCATAAGAGATTGTATGTATGTATGTATGTTTTAAATTCGTTATATATATATAATATCTCTTTATATATCTCCATGCACATGCATATCTATAGTGATTTATTTTTAATATTATAATCTTATTTCATTACTATTATATGTTGATGTGCCCCTCCTAATATGTAATCCTAGGTCTGCCACTGGTTGAAATTCAATCATTTTTTACCCATTATCAAAAATGTTCAAATTTGTATAAATATATAATGATATGTGTTTGAAAAAGGAAAAAAATAGGCTGCTTGGCTGCTCCCGTCCCATTTTTCCATTTTTTTTTGCAAAATAAAATCATGTATATTCATCTATATATATCCTTCCAATATGTTATTCGAATTTCGTCAGAAATATAGACTCATATGTCCTCCATCTAGAGCAGGTAATTTTAACGGTCTAACCATTGTTGCAATCGACTTGTTCTAGATGGATGATATATGAGTCTCTGTTTCTGACAAAATTCAAATGACATATAAAAGGGATACATAGATGAATATACATGGAGATATTTTCCAAAAAAATACTTAAAAAAAGTGAGGACAACCATGTTGGATGACTCATGGAGGCAACCCGATTGAGCCCATGAGAATATGATTTATACACTTCAAACTCAAACCAACATAACACAGATTACCAAATTTTGCAACTTTCAATAAGATGAGCCGCATGCACGCGCACATAGATATCAAACCACCACATCATGCTTACGGTTCCTAATAATTTAAAACGATCTTAAAAATAGCAAAAAACACAATAACCAATAGCTCATTTCCGTCCTCTCTAAGCAGCGGGAAACCCCAATAAAAGCATATCTCTCGGAACGAACCAAAAAACCCAAACGCTCCAAGAATCCTCCAAAGATCGACAGATCGGAGGAGGAGACGAGTTGGGTCGTCTCCTTTTTCCGTGGATTTCGCTCTGAGACACCCAAAGTTGCGAGCTTTCTCTCTCATTTTTTGTCTTACAAAGATATGGGCACCACAATGGAGGAGGAGAAAGAGGAGGGGGTGATGGCCACGGATTTCTTCTGGTCCTACACGGACGAACCCCACGCATCCAGGAGGAGGGAGATCCTCGCGAAGTATCCTCAGATCAGGGAGCTCTTCGGCCCCGATCCATGGGCGTTCCTCAAGGTTAAATCCATGTTCTTGCCAATCTCTGTGTATAAATCGCAATGTGGTATCTTATTTTTGTTGTAGCTTTGCGCTGTGATTTGGTGCTGTGCTTGTTTAGGTTTGGGGGCAAAGATTGGATCTCTATGGGGATTGGGGATGGTGGTATGTTCTCGTGGGTCTTTTTCTCAGGGTTGCAATGTGGTTTGGATCTGAGGATGATGCGTTGTTTTCTGGATGTCAGTTCGGTTCCTTGCGAATTTTTATATTTTTTGCTATATCTGCTATGATTTATTTCTCTTGTGTTAGGGTTATGCTGAGTAAAGAACCTACCTAGTGTTTGTGTTTGAATAGCTGTGGCAATCTACTCAGTGCCTAATTCCAAAACAAGATCCATTTTTTGCAGTTATCCTCTTGGTTCTTTCCGTATCTTCTTAATAAAAGAAAAGCTTACATCGAAACAAGAGACAAGCGGGCAACAAGCTTCACCGCTAGTCCTTTTTAAATTATAAAGTCAATCATCCTAAACACTACATCCATAAACCTAGGATCCATCACATTACTGTTCATCACTTTTTGGATCCTCCTTAAAAGCTCAACAACCTATGGTGTTAAGAAATCAAAAGTATCAAAATCAAAAGGGATGAAGGCATGTTGATTATTTGTGCATGCTTTCTCGTGCTTCATCACTTTTGCTGAAGAAGTTTTAAGAACAACATGCCCTGTTGTGAAGGTCCCACTCTTCAACCCCACCAGCGGAAAAACTCCTGTCAAATCTACACAAGCATGTTCCCTCCGATCCATCCAAAAATTAAAATATCAGCAGGTCTAAATGTGGATCTTTCCTTATGTGGATCAATTAAAAAGTTTACAGACGTCTCATGTATCTTCTTGCTTATTTCCAGATATGCATCAGGATTTTATCAGCTCACTTAGGGTTAATATAAAAAAAATCGCTCCTTTTTCTCATTAAGATCCCTGATATTTTTAGTCCCTTGCCAGGCTAGTTTAACAGTTTGTTTTTACATATCATGTCCATGAATCCGCTGTCATGACAGTTGAAAAATTCTGGAACATCTAGTTCCTTTGGTATTTTGACTGATCGGATTCTTGAATTCCAAAATCCGCATCTTACAGATACCCTTCATGTGAAGTTTTGTCGGTTTTCTTGGGTAACCATACTTCCAACTCATTGTGTCTTTTACATTTCATTCTATCTGAACCAAAATATTAAAACCTGTTGATTCTGTCATATTATGCCGTACTTAATCTATATAATACGAGAGAATCAACAGGCTTAATAACATGGATTAAGTCAAAAGACACCATATGACAAGCAAACTGCAACTGCAAACCAGTTTGGATATAAAAGAGTGAAGTTTCAGCCTCTCCATATATTTAAATTTGGCACCAAATATGTTAAATCATTACTGACATTTTCTTTTGGGAATATTTCAAAAAAGTTTCATGTATCTGAACGTCTTTGTCTTATAAATGCAGATCACCGGAGTTGTTACGCTTCAGATCTGGGCCGCGATTATCCTCCGCAATGCTAGCTGGCTGAAAATATTGGCAGTTTCCTATTTCTTTGGCTCATTCCTTAACCACAATTTGTTTCTTGCCATCCACGAGCTCAGCCACAACCTCGCCTTCTCCACTCCCACATACAACCGGTGGCTGGGGATCTTTGCCAACCTTCCCATCGGCGTACCGATGTCCATAACCTTCCAGAAATATCACCTTGAACACCATCGGTTCCAGGGGGTCGACGGCATTGACATGGACGTGCCAAGTCAAACAGAGGCCTATTTAGTAACCAATACCATCGCCAAAGCAATATGGGTCATATTCCAACTCTTCTTTTACGCGTTACGCCCACTCTTCCTCAAGCCGAAGCCGCCTGGTCTGTGGGAATTCACAAACTTGGTGATCCAGCTGACGCTGGACGGTGCATTGGTCTACTTCTGGGGCTGGAAGTCCCTCGCTTACTTGATACTGTCCACGTTTGTCGGAGGTGGCATGCATCCCATGGCGGGGCACTTCATCTCCGAGCACTACGTCTTCCACCCAGAGCAAGAGACGTACTCATACTACGGGCCTCTGAACTTGATGACATGGAATGTTGGGTACCACAACGAGCACCACGATTTCCCGAGGATCTCGGGGACCAAGCTCCACAAGGTGAAGGAGATAGCACCGGAGTACTACAATGATTTGCGGTGCTACAGGTCTTGGAGCCAGGTGATCTACATGTACATCATGGACAGAACGGTCGGCCCCTTCAGCCGTATGAAGAGGAAACAATCGAAGGGATATGTCTCTACAAAGAAGGATGAGTAACTGCAACAAAGTTAAAATCGGTACGGTCATTGTATTCAATCTGTATCGCTTGTACGAGTACTCGTACTCTTCTTCTTTGCTAGTTTCTTTTCGTATGTGTACTGACATCTGAATTTTGGCAATGTTGAATCGGGAGGTGTTCATCGGGTGCTGAAGCAAATTTAGTTCTCATCCCTCTTTAGAGCTTCTTCTATGTCACCCCTTCTTGCTTGGTGGAGTGAGGACGATGAGCAAAATTGCATTCTTTGACACCATTTGATACAGCTTAATATTATGAGTTTTTGCTTATTTTTTTCTCCTCTCTCAGGTGAAGGAGGGATAAGGTTGTATTATCATGAAATAATAAAATCTTATTTTGAAATAAACAATTTCAAAATAAGGTGGTCGTCATAGGTGACCAAGCAGCTTACTTTTATCTTTAAGAGCATTTTTAAAAATAATGGCAATTTTTGTAGTAAAGACAGCATCTTCAGATATACGTTGGAGATGAATCAGAGGGGACCCAGAAGGCAGGAGAGCAGGATTGGATCAAAACCAACGGCGGCATAACGACTAACGGCCACCTGTATGCTTTTGATGGATTGGGTTTGCCATCAGTCCATAGATTTCTTGGCTTGAATAAATTAGGGTAATAGCAATAAAATAAGATAAAGATCAAGTCGGGACACATTTGGTATTTCCTTCTTCCAAAAATATCTGAATGCTATTATGGAAAACAATGGCCACCATTTTAATATCAGGGACCAGAATAGTGTTCTTACATATTCCATTTTCATATTACTTATCTGCAATCGAATCAAAATTTAACAAAAGCAAAAAATTTTAAGTCTAATTCGCCAAGGTTTCGAAAGTAACGATAACACACGAGGGACCTATCTCTGCACAAGAACAGGAGCGCAACCCATGTTCCTCATTTCAGTCCGCCATTGTGCACCTCTACCCATAACCGGTCAGGAGGACCCCCACGCCAGGCCAACAGTTGTGCACTGTCTGGATTCTGGAATGGAGCAGGTGGTCGACAGAGGAAGAGGGAGGGGGCTGGAGGATGAAGGGGAGGAGGTGGTCGATGAAGGGAGATGAGGCTGAAGGAGGAAGGGGGAGGTGGTTGGCAGATGAAGGTTGAGGGGGTTGGAGGAAGAGGGAGGGGTGATTTTTTTCTTTTTATTTTTTGATTTTGGTTTATTTCCGCTGTTGGATCAAGGATGGGTTAGATTAACTCGATAATCTCGTTAAGTTGATGGACTAATTTGACGGAGGATTATAAATGTAGGATGGAGCATTTATTCAAGACCCTGGGTGTAATTATAAATTATCAAAGTTTCGTGGTGTAGTTATAAAACTATCCAAGGTTATGAGTGTAAATATTTCTTAAAGGCATTTAACTTTAGGGTAAATTACAAAAGAATGCTTCAACTATATGTCGATTCTCAATTAGGAACCTCATTTTTCAAATGTAACCCAGAAGTGTTTGAACATTCCAGAGTAGGATTTACATAAAAGGGTTGCATAAGCTAGTAGAGGCATGTTATTTGATCAGGTTTAGTTGAAGTGGATTAAGCTCCTTTCAACGGGTTGGTAAGATGGACAATGTTTTTGTGAGTAATATGTATTTAAAAGGTCATGGAGGTTAGAATGAGAAATGTGATCTGATGTGATGTTATTTATATGCTATATTAGTTAAATATATGATCAGAATATGATTTTAATTTCGATTTTTTATGTTCAAAGATGGTTAAAAAGCAATAGTCCTTAATTCTGACCCGGAAGATGTAAGATTAGAGATAAGGGTAATCCAAAGCCAAGCATGGACTGCATCATGAACCATGCAATCGAATAAATAAAGATAAAAAGATAAGGACTCGAGCTGAGGAATACTAATATCAAAGTGAAATGTCAACCCAGTCGAAATAGTTACACAAGCTATTGCTTAATCTCTAGCTAGTTCTCAACAACTATTGAAACTTATCTCAACCCTCTTTCAATTATCCTCTCACTAACTTCCTCTATTTGATACACGAGTGATTTCTCTAACAAGACATCTCCATCACCCAAATGCCCTGTCAGAGCAACTGATTTTGAGATTTCCCTGCCATCGATCAGCTAATCGAAATAATGCATCTTCTGACATGGTTGGCGAATGGTTCGTTGGTTGGAATATATATAGAGAGAGAAAACAGAATCATGTGGTCCAGAATCAATCCTCTCATGCTCTTACAATTTTTTGCTCTCATAGGATCACTCATCTCTCTCTCTATATATGGGTAAAATGGGGCTGCTATATATATATATATATATATATATATATATATATATATATATATATATGAGGAAAGGGAGCCTACTCTCTGAAGTAGGTAACTTACCTACTTCACATTTTTGTTTTTTTGCAATTTTTATTTTTTTTCAAAAATTCCACCCTGGGTTTTCATAATTATATCCCTCTAATATGTCATTCAAATTTCGTCAGAAACAGAGACTCCTACGGCCTCCATCCAGACAGTCATTTTTTAACGGTAACAGATTTGCTGTATTTTACATGTTCTGGATGAAGGCCGTAGGAGTCTCCGTTTCTGATGAAATTTGAATGACATATTAGAGGGATATAATTATAAAAAATCCACGGTGGCATTTTTCAAAAAAAAAATAAAAATTTTGCAAAAACGAAATGTGAAGTAGGTAAGGTTACCTACTTCAGAGAGTAGGCTCCCCTTTCCTCTCTCTCTCTCTCTCTCTCTATATATATATATATATATATATATATATATATATATATATATATAGAAAAGGGAGCCTACTTTGTGAAGTAGGTAACTTACCTACTTCACATTTCATTTTTTGCAATTTTTTTTATTTTTTTTCAAAATGACACCATGGGTTTTCATAATTATATCCCTCTAATATGTCATTCAAATTTCGTCAGAAACAGAGACTCCTACGGCCTCCATCCAGACAGTCATTTTTTAACGGTCACAGATTTGCTGTATTTTCCATGTTCTGGATGAAGGCCGTAGGAGTCTCCGTTTCTAATGAAATTTGAATGACATATTAGAGGGATATAATTATGAAAATCCACGGTGGTATTTTTGAAAAAAAATAAAAAATTTTGCAAAAAGTGAAATGTGAAGTAGGTAAGTTACCTACTTTACAAAGTAGGCTCCCTTTCCTCATATATATATATATATATATATATATATATATATATAGGTAAATGGGGCTGCCCCCAAGGGAGTAGCCAACTTGGCTACTCTCACCCCTATTTTCCCTCATTTTTTTATTTCTTTGGAAAATAAAAATTTGTATATTCATCACTATATCCCTCTCACATTCTATTAAAATTTCGTCAGAAACAGAGACTCCTACGGCCTCCATCCAAACATGGTCGATTTAAAAAATCCTGCCGACCGTTAAAAAAATGACGTCTGGATGGAGGGCTTAGGAGTCTCTGTTTCTGACGAAATTTTAATAGAATGTGAGAGGGATATAGTGATGAATATACAAATTTTTATTTTCCAAAGAAATAAAAAAATGACGGAAAAATAGGGGTGGAAGTAGCCAAGTTGGCTACTCCCAGGAGGCAGCCCCATTTTACCCTATATATTAAAATAATATATAATATTGCTCCAAAAAATCATTTGAATTTTACATGTATAATATATAAAACTATTTAAAAATGACAACCAACAATTCTATTTATAAATAATTTTATATATTATTTGATCATGATCATCAATCTACGCTCTCCTTGATGTGGCAAGTCATCCTTCTATTTATATTCAAGCCTGTCTATTTTGGGCACGAAAGAAACATCAAATTTAAGCATAATTAATACTTAGAAAATTATAGTAAATATGAAGCAGTTCGCTGAAATAGTTAGACATAATTAATAGTAAATATGAAGCAGTTTACTGAAATAGTTAGACATAATTAATAGTAAGAATAAAATTTTATGCGTGAAAGAAACATCAGATTTAGGCATTTAACTTGTATAATCATTATCATAAACAAGTATATATATTTATAAACTTCTCAAATCAATAAGCTATTAAAATCATAAAAAATACTTCAAAAAAGCAAAACTGCCTCGACCGCCTCGAAGCTACGCCTTAGCCACCTGAGGCACATACCTCACTGGACAGGGCTGGCGATGCACGCCTCAAGGCTAAAAAAGAACCGCCTCGGCTTGATGCGTACGCCTCAATCGCCTCGAGGTGCATTTTTTTAATTCCATAGTGACAACAATTGTGGCGCAATGGTGGTGGTGGGATGATCATTGTATTCAGAGGCAAGGGAAGGGATACCTACTAACAAATTGAACGAGCCCCATAACAAATGGGAGCAACACCTGCTATCAAAATGATTGACCGCCATGGAAAGGGGGGAGAGAGATCTGCCATTAAAATAAATAAACTAATGCATAACAAGTTGTCGAAGATGACATTGAAAATGGGTTACCCGACATGAGTACAAAAAAATCTATTTAGAGTTCACATAATGGCTGTCAAATGGTTTTCACATAATGCATAGATACATACCAAGTTTCGATGCTTTGCGCTTCTAAGAAGCAACTCCAAACCCTACGTGGCACTAGTGTGTAATGTCACATAGGAGGGGTAGGTTTTTGGACACCCTTTCGGGTTTGAGAATAATTTTCCTTTATTAAAATGTGCAAACTCAGTCTTATATGAGATATAACTTGGCGTCAATAAAGCTAGACTAGTTTCTTTATTAACATGCGTCCCCCAAATGAGGATCCTTGTACACTTTGCACTACACTCAAGTGCTGATATACCGATCGCTGTAAACTTTTTACTGCATTAAAGTTATGCAGCACAACAACAGTCAGCTATATAATTTACTCCCTTTCAAATTCTGATTACATGCATTTTAATGGTTTCGATAATTTTACGGCAATAGTCAGCTATATAATGCAACCCTTCTCCTTTACTCAGGCCTAAGACAGCCAAAAGAAAGACAACACCCTACCATAAGGAGGTTAAAAAAGATTAATATGTTAAAAAAAGATGTATGAACAATTAAATAAAACATTAGGGTATCATCTAGAGAAACTAAATTTATGGGCAGTTAGATTTATATCTCCTACTAGTAAGATCCTACTAGTAAGAAAGATCTACTAGTAAGAAAGATCTCCAAGCTGGAGGCATGCCTCTTTTCCTAAAAAGAGATTTTGCCTCAACCAACAAAAATATGAAGATATACCCAGGATAATTTGACAAGTATTACTAGATAGATGCAAGTAAACAAGTACACAAGGAGTTAAACTTTGATGTTTAGCTACTTCATATTCAGATGTAATAGGTATTCATTTGGGTGCATCATGCACCACATCAGCCTATAAAAATATATACACGACAGGATGGGAGTTTTTACATGAAGCATCATTCAGATATCTTCTAAAACTAGTTAGCCTATCAATTGTATTGCCTTACCGTATGTAAATCACCGAGGCTGAAAGGCCAAAGGAATTAGCTGTCGCAACCGCAAGTATTGCGAGTTTCAGAATCAATTTATCTGTTTACCTGTTCAAAATGCATATGCCCCGGTGAGTTATCTGACCACAGTAGATAAAAAGAAAGAAGCTTCATCATATATTTAGCTCATCACCTTGTCGTTGATCCGTAGATTCCAAGAATCAGTCCTTGGATTCCCCTGGGGATTGGCAGTAACATATGGAGGATGTTGTACCTGATCTCTCAAAAGGGGGAGCCTCGCAGGAGTATAATCATCGTCGCTGTCATAGTAGCTCCCACGATCCGGACCTAGTGCCCGGATAACAATTGCAAGGAACATAGAAAATGCCTGCCAATAGCAGAACGTTCAAAAGATTTGGTTTAGTCAGATACAAGATGATCATGCGATCAGCTGCAAAAAGCTCATAAAGTGAAAGTGAATAAGCATAAAAACGATTACTTGAAGGTCGAGAAAATTGTATTTTCTTAAGGATTTAGGGGTTTTATCACTTGTGCCCCTTTGAGATATTACAATATCAGCTATGCTCCTCCCTTCTTTGGAATATCACTTGTGCCTCCAATTTCTTGCACTGTTATCACTTGTGCCCTTCCATTACTTTCACCATCAATGAGTTCAACTAAACCATAGTTTACTCAAACTACGATTTGATTAACAAGGACATACATGTCAAAACAAAACCCCTCCTTTCTCCCCTGCACAATGCCTCCTACTACCGCCAGTCCCTCCGTCTCCAGTTCACCAGCTGCAGCCCCCCCCCCCCTACTGGTGGGTTTGAGTTGCGGCAGTTTACCGCCATGGAATCTTTACCTCTTGCAGCAAAGAAGCCTTGGCAGAGGATGGTAAGTAGCCTCCCAGAGCATCTCATGTGAAGGCCTCACGGTGGAGGAAGAGAGGTTACAGAGGAACGGGTAGAGGAGGGGCTGCAGGCGGAGAAACAAGAGATTTTCATACATTACTTTAGCAGCCTCAAATTTATGATTAGTTTGTTCATGAAAATTGCTCAATAAATCAAATAAAAATCATCATTAGATCCGTAATAGGTTGTTTATCCGTGAAAATGTAAAAAATTTGATGATTTGGTTGATGAATGAAGGTGCAGTAATGAGAGAGAAAATAAAGAGGAAGAAGAAGAATGAAAGGGCGGAGGAAAGAGGGAAGGGGAGCGGAGGAACATTTTGATGATTTGGTGGTTGAATGAAGGTGGAGCAAGAGAGAAAATAAAGAGAAAGAAGCAGAAGAAGAGTGGAAGGACAGAGGAGGGGTTGGATGGGGAGGGGCAAAGGAGGAGGAGGGGCTGAAGGGCGCGGAGGAGGTGGTCGGGAGAAGAGGAGGGGCGAAGAAGGAGTGGTTGGAAGAGGAGAGGCTGGAGCGGGAGGGGCGGAGGGGTAGGGGTTGGAGGGGTGGAGGAGGTAGTCGGAGGAGTAGGGGCCAGAGGAGGGGCGGAGGAGGAGGTAGTCGGAGGAGGAAGAGCTGGAGAGGGAGGAAGTGTGGAAAGAAGAAGAAGAAAAGGTAAAGAAAAGACAATTCTACCATCGAATTTTATCTAATTACCCTTGTATCCGCAAAGTTAACTTTCGTTTGGGATGGGGACAAACGAGAATAACCCAATGGGTACAAGTGATAATTGTGGAAGAAGTCGAGGGCACAAGTGATATAACAAATAAAGGAAAGTTATAACTAATATTGCAATATCTCATACGGGCACAAGTGATAAAAACCCTTTCTAAAGGTATTTTGTCAGATAGACTTCAACATATATTTTGAGACATTTCTCAACTAAAATAATTAAAATATTGAAGTCCGAAATCCTAAGACTTTATAGCCATTTCAAGATAATCAGATTTTCCTGAAATCCAACTCTCTAAAATCAACTTAAAATGCACTCTGGGTAACCAAAAGAAGCAGAACAACTCACAAGAGTTCGGTGGTAAGAAAGACAGGATACAAGAGCAAATAATTTATCAGATCCAGTTAGAACATACTTAATTTCCAAATTTAGACAAATTTAATATAATCTAAACTCACCTAAAAAAAAAAGAATTTAGGTCACAGTTTTTAGTTAGCAGCTTGCCAAATATGCTCCCAGGTACTAAGGTCAACCTACAGCTGAGTTCTCTTCCTTGCATCTTTCTTACTTCATCTTGCGTTCCTCTTGAATGGGAGGATCATGCCATTTTCTTTTTGGAAAGCTACACTGTGGAGTATTGATAGTGAGTATCATGAACATAGAAGGCAGCTGGATAGATGCAGGCCATGGCATCTTATAGGAAAATATAGCCTCAGGGAGATGCTGTGGTGCTCGAAAATTCAAAATATCAAGTTTCAAAATCGCTCAGTGTTCCATCAATTGAACAAGGAATGGGCGTGTTCATGATGGGAGTGCTGAGACGTCTTGTAATGAATAGGTAGTTTTTTTTGTGGCTATTTACCCCAGATATTCATTTTCGGGCCTTTATTGAATAGATCCTGCCTTCATTTTCACTCAGTTGTTCCTCTTAATCCTCACATTTTTCTCACAGTATTGGTTGTGACTTGAATAATTTTGATGGTACGAGCAAGATTTTTTAAAGGTCTTTACCTAAAAGTTATGCTCTTGGATGATTTCTTACATGTAGTACATTCCAAGTCACTCTATTGCTTGATTTCTCTTCGCAATAGTAAATATTTCAACATTCTCTGTTGGCATTCAATATCCAGGCAAACTCGTAAAGATGTAATTCGTGACTTTCTTTCTTTGCAAAATGAAACAATGGCTAATAGAGGTTAGCGGTCATCCAGATATACTATCCAGAAATAAAATGCAACAAAATAGGCACCAACACATCATTCATCATCTTCGTAAACCAGACCAGACTGATATGTAACATATGAAAGTAAAACTTTCTCCACACGGGGATGTCCAGTTCTGAAGACACGACAAGAGGTTTTATGTTCTAACTTGCAAGCAACTTGTGACTTCTTCTTTCTCTCTAATCTCCCATTACATTTTTTGAAATAATCGCACTAATTTATGAGCTAGAGTACTGGAAGCTAGAATATAGAGTTGTGTTTCTTCTCTCATTTTGTGTATGACTGTGTTTTGTTGGGAAAAATAAGAGACTAGTTTATTCCATACGCCCTAGGCTCTCTTATATCGGAGAGTAGCCTATTGGTAAATTACATCAAGAGTCCAAAAGAGAAGAACATATGAAACGGTACAAAAGAGAATAACATATATCTCTACACTCCCCCTCAAGGTGGAGCATAGATGTCAATCATGCTCAGCTTGGACGAGCACTTCTGGAATGGACCTCTAAGTAACGCTTTGGTAAAGATGTCTGCAGTTTGGTCCCCTGAACTAACATGGGATGTAGAAATAAACCTTTTCTGAATCATATCTCGTATAAAGTGACTATCAACTTCAATGTGTTTGGTTCGTTCATGAAATGCTGGATTATTTGCAATAAATATAGCGGCTTGATTGTCACATTCCAGAGCCATAGGAAGAGGGAGTTCTATATACAGATCTGTAAGAACAGCTTTCACCCACATCATTTCAGTACTGACCTAGACCATAGCCCTATATTCAGACTCAACATTGGATCTTGCTACAACCGTTTGCTTCTTGCTTCTCCATGAGACCAGAGAGTTTCCCGCATACACAACAAATCCAATGGTGGACTTCCTATCCTTGGGGCATCCTGCGTAATCTGCATCTGCACATGCTGAAATAGTAATCTCCTTGTCTTTCCTGAACAACAGACATGCACCTGGAGATGACTTAAGATACCTGAGTATCATATGTATAGTATCCATATGTACCAGACGTGGTTGCTCCATGAACTGGTTCACCCGACTAACATCAAAGGAGATATCGGGCATGGTAATAGTAACATAGAGAAGCTTGCCCACCAGTTCTCTGTATCTTCTCCTATCCACCTCATCAGTGTCGTCATCATATAATTTCATACTGGGTGGCAGGACGGCAACCAAGCATTCCTGTTTCACTCAACAGGTCAGTGACAAATTTCCTCTGGGTCATTACCAACCCATGAGGATTTCTAGCGAAATCCAATCCCAGAAAATATCTAAGAACTCCAAGGTCCTTGGCGACAAGTTCACGACCCAACATTTCTTTCGCACTCTGAATTCCTTGTCCATCATCACCAGTAATCAAGATATCATTTACATACACCATAATTGCAATAATACCTCTAGATGTCTTCTGTACGAACAAGGAATGATCTGCATTGGAACGTATGTAACCCTGTTTTTCAAACAGGTCTGAGAGCTTCTGGAACCAAGCTCTGAGGCTCTGCATAAGGCCATAGATGGCCTTATGAAGTCTACACACTTTAGAACATTCCCCCTCAACAGCAAAACCAGGTGGATGTTGTATGTGGACTTCCTCTTGTAAGTCACCATATAAAAATGCATTATTGACATCTAATTGGAATAGTGGCCAATCACGAGTAACCACAACAGAGAGAAGGATCCGTAGGGTGGAATGGCGAGCAACCAGCGAGAATGTATCAAGATAATCCACCCCATATATCTGCGTAAAGCCACGAGCAACCAGGCGTGCCTTGTATCTGTCAATGCTGCCACTGCATTCTACTTAACCGTAAAGACCCACTTGCAGCTCACTGTAGACACATCGATAGGTGCAGGAACAAGGCTCCAGGTACCTCTTGACTGAAGAGCACCCTTCTCTTCTTCCATGGCTAAACGCCACCTACTATCCTTCAACGCATCTTGGTAATTCCATGGAATATTCACCGATGATAGTGCAATGACAAAGCTCCTGAATTCTCTAGATAAACGATCAAAAGAAATGGTGGATGCTATAGGATATGACGCGCAACTGCGCCTTTGTTTCCGAAGTGCATTAGGGAGATCCAAACCACATGTATCCTCATCTGGCCTCTGTAACACATCCTGCTCAGGTAAATCGTCAGATCCATCAATATTGATTATATTCTCAGAACATACCTCAGGCGAGCTAGATGATAAGCGGTGACCATGAGCAGAAGCAGGCCGACGGGTATAGTGGAGGGGTAATGGGGGAACAGAAATGGTAATAGGAGGTGTAGGAGATGGTAGTGCTGGAGGTGGTGTTGGTAGTGGTGGAGGTGGTGATGGTGGTAGCATGTATATAGCTTTATCAGTGCCAGAGGATACCAACTGATCACCTGTAGAAGATAAGTACATAACAGACTCGAAAAAGGTAACATCAGCACTAACAAAATATCTCTTGCGCAATGGATCATAACACATGTACCCCATCTGTGTTCTGGAGTACCCGACGAAAACACACTTGACAACCCTAGGAGAGAGCATGTCAATGCCTAGAGACAATTGGTGGACAAAGGCCACCGAGCCAAACACACGAGGAGTGAGGGAGAATAATTCTCTTTCTGCTAGGCAGAGGTTCTACACGGAGAATATACGTATTTCGACCTCGGGTTTCCTTCTTGATTGGTCCTCTGGGTAGGATGATACTTTTGTAACGGGGGGTATCTCATCTTGGATACCATCCGATCTTTGTTTTTTTGGACTGATGTTCGTCACTTCTCTCTTGTAAGTATTTCTCTAACTTCTTCTTTAATGCATTGGGGCGAGCACCGATGAGTGCCTCCCCCTTTTTTGAGCGTCAAAAAAAAAATAATTCTCTTTCTGGAAAAACAATAGAGAAAGGAATCTTCTCACCTAAGACAGACGACGACATACGAATAATGCGATAACATGCCGTTAGGATAGCATCGCCCCAGAAAGAATGAGGGGCATGACTCTGTATGAGAAGCGACCTGGTGACGTCAAGTAAATGACGATGTTTCCTTTCTGCAACTCCATTTTGTTGGGAAGTATAGACACATGATGTTTGGTGGATAATCCTTTGAGTTGAAAAATAGTTGGAGAGAGTATGAATATAAAATTCTAAGGCATTATCACTTCTCACAATCTTTACAGAAGCAGAAAAAACACTACGAACCTTATTGATGAAATTTATGATAAGATTCCCCGCTTCAGATTTATTCTTTAACAAAAAGACCCAAGACACACGAGAGAAATCATCCACGATAACCATATAAAACCAGTGTCCCTGATGATCAGGAACACGACTAGGATCCCAGATATCGACATGAAACAACTTCAACTTGGAGCTACTACTCCGACTCTGACGACAGGGAAAGGTAGACCGATGATACTTTCCCAACTGACAAGCCTCACATTGGACGGACGTGTGAGGTGAAACCTGAGGTAACATACGACACAATTTCTGAAGCGGTAGATGTCCAAAGCGCAAGTGCCACGGGAAGGGGGAGACAGATCCAGCAAGTAGAGCGGAGGCTCCGGCATAAGGGGTCCGACTGAGATGATATAGACCGCCCTGCTCATAGCCACGCCCAATCACGTTGCCCGTAAGGATGTCCTGAAAAATGAGAGACGATGGATCAAAAATTGCTCGACAATGTAAATCCTTTGTAAGTTGGCTAATGGACAACAAATTCATAGAAAAATCAGGTGTGTGCAGCACATTCTTGAGGTGCATAGAGGGTGTCAGGCTAATCTCCTCCTAACCAGTAATCGGGGAATGCGTCCCATTGGCAATAACCATAGCACGGCCTGGAGGAACCTGTTGGTAGGTTGTAAGTAGACCTTGATCACTACACAGATGATGTGTGGCACCAGAGTCCATAATCCATTATAAAGTATCTGATCCACTATTGCTAGTGAATGCATCAGTGCTATTTGAGGTACTGGTGGATGCAGAAGCAGCAACATCGGAGTGACTATCAGAAGCAGGCACTGATGCAACGGGACCAGATGGAGAAATAATGCCTCTCAGACGGGCTACAAGATCATCAAAGCACTGATCCAGAGATGAAGCAGATGGGGGCTCAATCTATTTAGTTACTCGTGCAGAAGCAAGAAATCCATGTTTAGAGTAGCATGTGTCTTCGGTATGCCCAGAACGGTGGAAAAAGGTGCATGATGGCTGAATACGTCCCCCTATGCTCTGAGGTCCACGACCACAGAACTGATGATGACCCCCACGACCTCGATTCGCCGTCATGGCTGAGGCGGTCTGATTTACAGTGGATCAAGGAACAATTATACGACTCAGTCTGTGAAAGGCTTCCTCCATCGGAGGAATGGTGGAATCTACCAAGATCTGGGAACGTGCAGCCTCGTACTCTGGATCTAGAGCCACCAGGAATATACCCACCATAGTGGCATTCCGGTAGGTCTTCTGTTGCTCAGGAATGGCTGTGAGAGGCATGAAGCTGTAAAGCTTCTCAAACATTCAACGTAAAGATGTGTATAATGAGTGTAGAGGCCGTCCATTCTGCTCGATGGTAAAGATGTCATGCAGGAGTTGCAGAATCTTCGTCTCATTCTTTGCCTGCGAATAAGTAGCAGCCAAAATATCTCACATAGCTTTTGCAGTGGACTGATGGAGAATATCATTAGCAATCTCAATTGCTAATGTTCCTGATAGCCAAACCTTGGTATATGCATCATCTGCCTCTCAAGAGGCATTGGCCTCAGTCTTCTCAGCATGCTCTTCCTCACTAAGAATATGCTTCTTATCGCTCGACTTCATCATACTCATGAACTGCATTGCCCACAATTCATAGTTGGACCCGTCCATCTTCACAATAGGCGCAGGACCTCTGAAGGTGCCTGTAGATGGGATATCTGCCTTGCTTTCTGCCATGATGATTATAGAAGACTAGGATTGTAAACTGAAGATATGATCGTCTACATTGACATCCACGGGTTTAGTTGCATGTGTAGACTCAAGCAACCAAACCCATTAACTTGAAGACGCAGGCGAGAGTTTCCTCAATAACGAGTGTACCCTAGGGTTAGGAGAACCCTAGGATATGGGGCTGGACAGTGTGTGGTGGTGCACGGAGATCCGAGATACGCTGGGAGTAGAGCACAACGCTCAGTGCGCGCAGTGGATGCACACCACATACGCGTGACTAGGGTTGCCCCTTCACGCGCACGGGACCGTGGCTAGGGCTGCCTGCGATTAGGACCGCATGCGCGGGACTAGGGACTAGGGCCGCCTGCGCGCATGGGACCAAGGTTGGTTCCGCACACGCGTGGAATCGGGGCTATGGCCTGGCGTCGAACCGGCGATGAGCCCATGCTGGAACCTGGCGGCGAGAAGGCAGGGTCAAGCGCAACCGGGGCAACACGAGCAAGGGGCTGAGCGCGGCCCGGGGCGGCGGCGCACGGAGGGCTCGAAGGTGGAATCTAGTGTTAGAGTTTTGGTTCGAGAACTTCGATCTAGGACCGTCGCTCTGATACCATGTTGGAAAAAATAAGAGACTTGTTTATTCCATACACCCTAGGCTCTCTTATATAGGAGAGTAGCCTATGGGTAAATTACATCAAGAGTCTAAAAGAGAAGAAAATATGAAACGGTACAAAAGAGAATAACATATATCTCTACATGTTTACCATGGAGTTTCAAGGTGAAAAGCTAAGTTAAAACAATGCCCTCATCTCTATCAAGTGAGAAGTCGGTTTCTTATGTGAAGTGGGTAGACACGCTACATCCTAGAAACCCAAGAATGTGGAGTCCGAGGCAACTAAGAGCCGCCCAAGGCGGTTGTTATTAGAAGACGGGCCGTAGCGGTGCGCAAGCAGGCACATGGCCGCAACAACATGCAGGAGGGCATGTAGCAGCGCAAGCAGGTCCGCAAGACGCATGCGGATCAGCAGTCGCACGCAAGCATGCGAGATGCGCAGGCGATTGCGAGGCGACGACGCAGGGAAACGACATAGGCGCACGAGCGCGTGCAGCGCGCATGGCAGTACCGCGACACGGAGGTGCGAATGCGCATAAGGCTTTTGGTGGGGTGGGACTTTAGGACAGGCTCCAGTCTAGGATCGTCGCTCGGATACCATGTGGAAAGACGTGAAAGATAAGTTGTATTCTTCATAGTCATAGAGCTCTCTTATTTAGGAAAAAAGCTCTAGGGAGAAACTACATAAAGAAGACTGGAGAAATAGAAAAATATAAATAAAGACAAAGCCATAAAATTATCTCAACAATTTACATAGAAAAATCCTAGCATAGTGGAATAAAAGCCACCAAACAAATCAAATCCACTATTACTAGAAGAAGGAACAATCATAAAAGATCTCAAGAATTATAGATCTCCTAAATCATAAAAAAAATTGAAAAATTATAAGATATCGATAATCAATGAGGATCTCCTTGTCGAAGTTAGTTAGTTATTTTATTATTGAGTCATATAACCCCTTCGGGTCTCTTATGTAATTATCTCCTTCTGGGCTCTAGGGTTTCACTCTATATGAGAAATCCCATACCACTTGAATAAAGCATTCAATTCATTACTAATTCTTTTTCTACATGATATCATAACATCCTAGACAAGGGTTGAGATACATCTCTTCATCCATGCAATCCACATGCTCGGGAACCCTCTCTTCTCCAATTACACCCAAAGGAAACACATGTCGATGCAAGCGTAGGCATTAGAGAAATCCACTTTACAGGCCAGACCTTTCTCCTAATTTCTCTTCCAATCAAGCAACATCTCAAAGGCAAGCACCCAACCATCCTCCATAGATCTCCCTAGTAGAAACAAACACTATTCAGGCAAAATAATTGTATTAAGTACACTTCTCAACTGATGTGCCAGGATGAGATAAATCCCATTGGAGAGAGCGATGGGCTGAAAATCCTCTATCACGATAGTCATCTCGTTCTATGGTAACAAAAACAACTAAACCTTATTCGACCAATTAAATCCATGATTCCCCTCCCTAAACTCTAAGAGTACCCCCAAAATATCCCCCTCGAGACTTTCCCAGAATTCTCTGTAGAAGGTGAACAAGAACCCATATGTCCCTAGCGCACCATCAATATTCAACTGAAACAAAGCCTTTCTAACTTTCATCTTCGTGAGCGGGTCTAACAACAACAACACAGCCTTCTCCCACATTAGCTACATGAATTCTTCGCCTCCATTCAAATCTATCTTGGGTCATTCTCGAGCTTAGATCCAAAAAACTAAAATCCCTTCAGATAGTCTCATTCCAACACTTCTTGGGTCTTCCTCGCCCTCTCTTAATCGACTCAACATCCCAACACTCGCATCTCCTAATTAGTGCATCACCCGACCTCATTTGCAAATGGCCAAACAACCTTAAGTTGTTTTCTTGCATCCTATCCTCGATCAGAGCTACACACTTTCCTTCTGAATGCATTATTCCAATCTGATCTTTACGTGTATGTCTACACATCCACCTTAACATTTTCATTTCTGCAATTCTCTGGATATGTTTATGGTTCACAAACCAACATTCATATCCATAGAGCATAGCAGGTCTCACGGCTGCTTCGTAAAACTTTCCTTTGATTTTCATTAGAATTTTCTTATCACATAAAACAACAGAGACTCCTCTCCACTTTAGCCAACATGTCTTATTCTATGAGTAACATCTCCATCAATTTCCCCATCATGTTGCAAAAGATTCCAAGTATCTAAAAGAATTTTTCTTTTGAAGGTTATCATCACCAATCTTCGCCTCAATTCCTTGGACATTGCTTCCAGCCAAAGTGCACTCCATATCTTAGTCCTACTTGTACGAAAACCTTTAGTCTCTAATGCATGTCTCCAAACCTCAAGCTTCTTGTTTACTCCATCCCTAGTCTCATCAATCAACACAATATCATCATCAAATAACAAACACCAAGGTATCTCATCCTAAATATGACTGGTCAACTCGTCCATAATCAAGGTAAAACGGAATGGACTCAAAGTTGAACTTTGATGCAGGACAATGTTGATGTCAAAATACTCAATCTTTCCAGACTGGATCCTTACACAAGATGAAGCCCTATCATACATATCCTTTGTGAGGTTAATGTATAGGACATAGACTTGTCTCTTATCCAAAACTATCCACAATGTCTCTCAAGGTACAGAATCATATGTCTCTTCTCCGTAACAAGTGGATGGCGTCAAGGGTAAGCGGGTCTAACAGTACCGCCAAAATGTCCCCCTCGAGACTATCTCAGAATTCTTTATAGAAGGTAATCGAGAACCCATCTGTCCCTAGCGCACGATCCACATTCAACTGAAACAAAGCTTTTCTAACTTTCATCTCTGTGAGTGGGTCCACTAGTGTATCAGTATCAGACTGAGAAGGAGATAACACCTTGATACCACACTACCATCATGTATGGTTCCTTCTTCCACTAAAACAGTAGAATTGATTTCGAGGCACCTGTTCAACCTCCAAATCACCATGCACCTCCACATCATCAAATCTGGTAGAATGAATGTAGTTTCACCATTGTCGTCCACCCGCTATGGAGTGGAAGAAATGAGTGTTGTTGTTGCCCTACTTCAACCACCTCTGTCTCGACCGCTGCTTCCATTTAGCCTCAATCTTTTGATCCTCTAATAGCACCTCCTGGAGATGTGTGGTTCTTAATTAAATTTCCTCAGTTGTTAACTCACGCTCCTCCAGCAAATCAAGTTGGACAATTTCGTTGTGTTGCATTCCTTGGGCTTCACTGTTGTGCTCGAATATCCCCGTTGTACTCCATTAAGCATATACGAATACGAAGCAAGTCAGCTTTGTCGCCATCCTAGCCGTAGTCGAACCCTCAGGCTGGCAATCTCTCCAAAAGTTGTCGATAAGATCCCGAAAGTCGCTCTCAAGTAGCCACACACATTCAAATTTGAAAAAAAAACTCGAGCGAACCTCCTCACTGGAAGACCACTTCAGAGTGTGGTCAAAGTGCGCATGAGGAAGAGCCCATGTTCACTCTAACGAGAATGTCCGGCCCATCCCTAAAGATGTCAAGAAAACAGTTAAGGCGTGATCTCGAGCAAGAGTGTCTCCAAGTATACTGACATATGCTTGCATCAACAATCTCCAAGCCATACTCGCATATAAAATGTGAAAGCTCCGTTGATCCCGCATCAACCCTCTGCACAGGAGCGCACAGTCCTCCAGAGGTAAAGTCACGTTTGAATCATCCCCAATAATCCATGCAAGAGTGGGGTATCTAGCTCTCACAAGGTGAAGCTCATCAAGTAGGCCTGTAGCATTTACACCATCATTCACCCTATACATTGGTTAAAGCAAACTCCATGCCATCAGCCTTTCGTTGAAGCACAACAGAGACTAAATACGATCCCATGCTGACACCATTCTCCATGTTGAACTTATCCCCATTCCAGCCGACCACAAGTCCTCCGGATGCACCTTTCAAATTCACGGCCTGAAACTCAAACAACCACGAGCCATCAACAAACCTCTACACATCATCCATCCCTTCGAGATTTTAGTCTCCTGTAACATGGTAATATCAACTTTTGCCTCCATTAATAGCTCACGAACTGTCAAATGGTTCTCCTGCCTGCCAAGCCCTCTCACATTCAAGGTAAGTATATTCAATTGGAAACGAGTTTGGCTCCTTGGGGTGGGACAACTCCCAGTCAACCTTCTAATTCGTGTTCAATGTCAGCACCAACTTCCACCATAGTCGCTATGTTTACCACCATTTGTGCATCATCCTCATCCACTACGCCAACCCTAGCAGTGTCCTCGGTCTTCCTCGGTCGTTCCTCAATCACTAGGTTCCCATCTATAGTTCTGCTAACTTCTCCCTCAGTCCCCTGACGAAGCAAAGGGCCCGACTCCATACCATTCAATAGAAGATGAGCCCCGGACCTACTGTTCGAAGACTCCAGCCCAACATAAACCACCATCCTCCTCCTTCGCCCCATATGTGGGCCCGAATATGTTCCAAGTAGCTATATGGTAGCTGTGGTGGAAAGAAATGAGATGTTAGTGTGCGTGAGGACTTCACAACCTTTTGTAGATAAAATCCACTTATTGATGTATATTGAATTGTAGTAATTGATGGATCAAGAAACCAGAGATTTGCTAAGTGATCATAAATTATCAAAAAGGGATACATATTCGACTTTTTACTCTGCAAATAAAAATATTTGAATCCCCATTTATAAAGTGAAAGATGAACTGCTCAACCACACTATGATGCTATTGGGAACGAATGTTAAACAATCCAAGACACCCAGCTGAAATGGCTGGATTCAAGAATTCAAAAACATTCAAAAGAGAGATATTTCAAGGATAAAATCAGTGGTCACAATAGTGATAAGCCAAGTTACCTGTGCCCCGACAAACACCAAGCCTGTCCATTTACAGATTTCAAAATTTGACATTATAAAATTCTTCAATTCATCCAATCTTCCAGTAGCATCAAATGGAAAATCCTGCAAAAAATTGACGTGCATAAAAAAATTAAACAGGTCAGAGCAGAAGTTGTGATAAAAGAAAATCACCTCTTCCCAGTTTCTGTTTAGAAAGACATATGCAGTGATGGCAGCCTCGAGAAGAAACAGTAAAAATACAAACACCATGTACTATGTATTTATTAAGGACAAATGTATACAGACTACAGAGGTAGGCAAAGACAAAGAAAGGGAAGGTAAGAGAAAATGTAAATGGGCCCGAATATCACATTTTCATGCAGAGAAATCCAAAAAAATAAACATCATAAAAAAGAGGATTGCCAGCTTCACTATAGGCATCAATAGCTTAATGTACTCCCCAGAAGATGCAATCTTAAGATGTTGGCCAGCTTGAAATGAGAAAATTGAATCAATTTATTCCCCCAAAAATGTTGTGCGATACCCAATGGATTAAAATATCCGTTGAAGAATTTAATAGAGTGGTAATTAGATCTCTCCCAATCCAATTACCACCAACTCATGTTTAGTCTCACATCTACTATTAGTATGACTTTGGTCTATCTGTGGGACTTTGGTCTATCTGTGGGGCTATATAAGGAGCCCCACACCCCATGTACTCAATGATCTAATAGAAGGTACGGCCCTTTGATGCCTTCACCTGTGATCTTATCCCGCTCCTTCGAAAGTAGGGTTCCACGTAAAATCCCAAGATGTTTATGTTTGGTTTTCTTGTTTCTGATTCCGCTTCCGCATTTCTTTATTCAAAACATGATAACAGAGCAAGTTGATTTTAGGGATTTGATTTTGCATTTTTTTCAAGTCTGATTATTACTATTCATGTTCGTCGATTTGTTTTAAAAAAAGCGGGGGTCATGTATTTTGTTCTAGGGTTCCATCAGGAACCGTAAGTCTGGCTCGATTATGTGGATGGGACAACTTCGAACCCTAGTTCTGATTCTTCAGGTCTCCTAAGATCTCCATTCTCCAATGAGATCAGACCACACCTCCCCAGATCAGACTACGCCAACCCAAGATCCCTCCGCATGCACCCCCAGGAAGAACATCTCCTGTCGAGGCCCTTGTCGCACTCGCACCTTGCGTCACCTTCAGTTATGATGAAAGCCATTATCGAGCCAGAGGAGGTGAAGGAAGAGTTACCAATGGGAACCCTAAATCTCCAACAAGAGTCTGCCTTCCCCAACACAGCACTCCCAGCACTGCAAAATCTATTCTATGCGGTGGGACGACACATCCAGGCGCAAGACGTGCACAACTCCATGTGCGTGGTCAATTTTCTTCCCCGATTTCATGCCTCCGATCTCCAACCACAACGCTCCAGGCACAAGATGGGCACCACTACAGGCGGAGACCGTCCACACAACATGCCACCTCCGTGATATTCCCATCTCCAAGCACCTCGTACGATCAGCAGATCATGGCCTACTCCTCCATGCGTAACTCCAACCATGGTTGCAACTCCTGTAGGTGACGCTCCTCCCCATAGTGCATGGCACTCTGCTTCAGGCCACACCTGGTGGAGCTAGATCTCTCCAGATCGGCAGCGGCGATAATCCTCAATGCTACTCCAGTTTAGGCAACGGTTAAAGGGGTTTCTAGAGGGGAACCCTAGAGCTATGTGAGAGTTTTTTTAAAAAAAAGGAGAGATGGTTTTTTGGGCCCAAGTGGGCCATTGTTTTGTATTCAAAAAAAGGAAGCTCGAGAAAAAATGAAGGGGCAAGTACGTTGGAAAGAAAAAAAAAGAAAGAAGAAAATAGAGAGAAGAGGGGGGGTTCGTGTTTTTAAGCCCAATTGGGTTTGACTGCAACAGAGAGAAAAAAAGAGGCTCAATGGACCAACTCGTGTATTGCCGGAAATAAAAAAAGGTTGATTAAAAAACGGAAAAAAAATGAACGGCACAAAAAAAGAGGTGATAGTACAAAAAAAGCCATGCAAAAAATAGCTAAAAGAAAGAAAGAAAAGAGACGGTTAATAAAAAATGATTTGTACAAGCACAAAAAAGAAAGAAGAAAAAATGTATGTCTCTTTATTCTCCCAACTTGCTTCACACTCTTATTCTGTCAAGTATAGGTGAAAAGGGGAGTCAGAGATGGATTTTTAAGACTTCTACTACCCGACCACAATTGGCAGACAGACATTCCAGACTGCTATTGCGATCATCTGTCTTCACCGAGCATCGATTCCTTCGTCGGGGTGTATTCTTTCAGTATCCAACTACTACTCCGTTCTGGACTTCTTTTATTGTGATTCTTCTTTAGGCACGATAGAGATATGTTCCGGTGACCTGATATCGTAGTGACTCTACATCCTCGACCGAGGTCTTCTACCATCAGTGGACATATATTCTTCTTGTGATGTATCGTGTGAAGGTGTGTTGTATACTTTTCCTTTTTGTTGCAAGCTGCAGCTTTCCCAGCTCCAGCTTGAGGGGAGTGTTGAAGTATGTAATAGAGGGGGTAACCGGATCCCTCCATGATCCAATTACCTCCTCATTCATGTTTAGTCTCACATCCACTATAGTGGGAATTCGTCTGTCTGTGGGGCTATATAAGGAGAGACACACTCCCTGCTTTCAATGAGAGAAATTCTAATAGAATATCTGACCCTTTGAGGCCTTCTTCTGTGGTTTCATCCTGCTCCTTAGGGAGTAGGGTTTCACGTAAAATCCCAAGCGTTCCATTTTATCTTTCTTTATTTTATTGCTCTGTTTATCGATTTGCTTTTGCGATCTTGAGATTTCAACATTGTATAAGAGCTTAGGGTTTAGGATTTAAGTTCCATGTTGAAGTAATAGAGGGGGTAATTGGATCCCTCCACGATCCAATTATCTCTATTTAGTCCCACATATACTATTATGGGAATTCGATCTGTCTGTGGGGCAATATAAGGAGCCCCACACCTCATATAATCAATTAGAGAGATTCTAATAGAAGATATGATCCTTTGAGGCCTTCTCTCGTGGTTTCATCCCGCTCATTCAAGAGTAGTTTTTCTTATTTCCGATTCCGCTTCCGCATTCTTTATTCTCAACAATATCCATAGAGGTATCAGGTGCACCGCATTGGTCATCCTATCTTAAGACCCAAAAAGGATTAAAGAAAAAAACATTTTTTTTGGAGGCTCTAAAGAAAAAAAACATATTCAATTCTAGAGGATCAATTAACGGGAAAGAAGAGTACCTTTCTTATCCCTCAAAACTACTCACGGATTCTTCCCCTCACGAGTTTTTTTGAGCCTCCAGACTAAAAGGCAGTGGGGCTCATGCAACTTAATCTTGCAGAGGTGCCTTCATAAGACAGTAAAACACATGCTAATGGTTCAGATGCATTTACTTATTTATGAGATTTAGTTTAACTTATAAATAACACGTTTAAATCCGAAGGAAGATCGTTTAAGAACCGAATATGGAGTCACAGTTAATGGCGGAAAATCCTACAAGGAAAATATGCAGATCAAACTTGAGAGGTAAATATCGTGAAATCTTATGCAGATCAAACTTGAGAGGTAAATATCATGCAATCTTCCCGCGACAGAGAAATCTCATTACCTAAGGAAAATATAAGATGAGAATCACGAAACTCTCATCTTGGTGTAGCTCCGATAGAGTATGAGATGAGAATCGCAGGTATTTTGACCATTTGCAAAGGAGATTGGTGGATGCACCAATTAGAAGATGCAAGATTTGGGATGCTGAGCATGTTAAGAGATAGCGAGGAAGGCCTAAGAAGTGTTGGAAAGAGACTGTCAGAAGGGATTTTCGTTATAGGTTTGAGAATGATCCAAAATAGATATAAATAGAGGCAAAGAATATGTTTATTATTGTAGAGAAGTCTCAGCACCCAACTTATTAAGGACAACTGTCCTTCAAAATTTCTCTAACCAAACAGCCATTGGACTACTGTGAATCTAGTCCAACTACAACAAAGTTGACTCTCTTACGTGGAGAGCATCACAGCCTAAGAGAACCTTTCGAGCAATGTCACCTCAGAAATAACTTTAACATCTATTAAATAAAGTCATGAAGGAGCATATGGAGGACAGGTGGAATGTCGTGGAGCATCCTGACCTGTGCCCCACAGTGAGTAACTATGACACAGTGATGGACTCGCGAAAAAGATAGCGGAGCCACGATGCGGCCATAGTCCCAGAGTGTGGCTCCCCAGATTTGAGGCGTGGTTCATCCATTGCCGACGATTGTGGTCATCGGGCTAAAGAATGTAGAGATACCGTCAAATGTTTCGTATGTAGAAAATGTGGACATCGATGCCAAAGCTGTCATTGTATTTGGTGCCCGAAGGTCACAAAGGCATTTGTTGATGGCTCGAATAGGATCTCGGTGCTCAATGAAGTTGGCATAAAGTAAGAGATCTGCTTAGGTAATGCAATGAACAATATCGATGAGGCCATCGGTTACGATTTTGTCAGGGATGTCGTGCATATTCATGTGTGATTGTATGTGCGAGGGGACTCTGAGATCGAGATGAATTTGTTACTAAAGTTCGGCCACAAGGCCGTAGGCGGATTCATCGGAGGAATATGAGGTTTCAAGATGGTGCTATTGACGGCCAGGTGCGTAGGGTTTTGCGAGTGAACATCCTCCCCTACTTGTACCGAAGCTTGGAGACTATTAGGAGGGCTCATGGACCTATGATGTGTTGTCAGCAACATTATATCAGATGGGCTGCAACGTGGCCAACCTGTGGACGTTCTGGTTTCCGTTGGAGAAATCACACTACCCATCCTGACAACAATCGAAACACACATTGAAGGCCACCCCCTCCGCCTTGAAAATTCGAAGGTTGGTCCTAGCGGCAAAGCATCGAGGACTTGTCGGTGGATGGGCTATTACACGAGTGGTGTTTACCGGAAACCTAGCCGGCACCGAATATGTTAGTTGAGGAAGTCAAATAGTCACGCCATCGGGAAGTTGTAACATCGCCTAGACTATCGAAAGTCAAGCGAAAAAAAACGTCAAAGACCAAGAAAACATTTAGAAATTTCAATTTCTCTCTCCCCGGTATGAAGGGGTACTAGTTAGGGGTGTAAACGACCCGAACTTGGGCGAACCAACTCACCAACTCAGGATCGGTTCGGTTCGTTTAGCATACTTTCAGGCTCGGATTTGATTCGGCTCGATAAAATGAAAACCGTAGTCAGGCTCGGTTCGGCTCGGATAAAGTTTGTAAAGGTTTGATTTGGCTTGTTAAAGGTTCGTTTAAGAACTGGGCAATGTCGGAGCCCACAGGGGAAGGTTTTGTGGGGGTTTCGGGAATAGGGAATAGGGACCTGGGAGTAAATGTCTGGATGGGTTTGGGAAATAAGAGAATAACCCTTATGTTATGATAGAATGCCTTTTTCCCTTATATATACATTATGTATGTATATATACTTTTATGTATATATGTGCACATATAATCAGACTTTTAACGAACCGAACCTGAGCCAACCTATGTTTTTGAGGTTCGGTTCGTTATTTAATCGAGGCCAAACTCGTGTTCAGATTCAGTTCGTTTATTTTCGAATCAAATCCGAACAGTATTTTTAGCAAGCCGAATATGAACGAATGTCGAACCTGAGAATTTTCTAACAACCCTAGCGCCAAAAGTATACCTTTTAGGGAGCAACTTTGTCGACACATTTAACTTTGAAGGGACCCACATATGCGAAAGTAACCTCTAAACTGTTGCATTGGGCTGGGTCTGCGGAGGCGACTTCTTTGGGTCATGTTAACTCGATTTTAGGAGAAGTCATTTGCAGTCCAAATGAGGTTGACACGCACCCGGTTGGTGGTTCACATGGGTTTGATGGCCCAGTGGGCCCAACTGGGAATACAGGGGGAACAAATACACCTATTCGACCAAAAGCACAGTCGAGTGAGACTTTTGGTAGTCTGGATCTGCAAAGGGGTCCTTTGACTCTTGGGAGGGAGGGTGTTGATGAGAAAAGCGATGTTGGGCACCGCACGATTATAGTAGTGGGGTTACTGGAGATAATCATCGCTTGATTGAGATGGTTGCTAGAAATGGCCATCGTATGGCTAGACCGAGTGCTCTGTCCAGTGGAAGACATAAAAAACACCTTGCCTAATCCTGCCCACTCGTCCGTCACAAGTAATGGGGTTTGGACGAACTTACGCCTATAGAACTGTAGAAGAGCAAAGGAGGCAGAGGCACTAAGCCATATACCAAATGTGTTGTAAACAGGATCAGCAAGGCATATTTTAAACAATAATTCAACGGATCGAAATGAATTGACAAAGAAACATTAACAATTAACATCATGATAATCACGCGTTTCTCATTCATTATCCGATTACATAATGCAAACAGAAATCAATTAATAAAACATAAACATAAATTAGGGCAAGATCCAAGAAGGTAAAGATATAAACAATTTGTGGTAAATAATATGAAAGAAAGATAAGATTAGAAATCACAGAAGCGTCTATGAAATGGACTGTCGTTAGAGAGGATATCGCTCCCACAATACCGATGCGTAAGTTATTGGCGATCCGTTGTCAGGATACAATGGTACACGATCTTCGTTCGCACACCGCGAGATCGTCCTCGACAGTACCTCCGAAACTTGCAGCTGAGAAGAACATGTCGCAAATGCGGTGGGAGAACAGAGAGCAAGAGCAGCGGCGTGAGAGTTTTCTTGCGAGTGGAGAAAAAGGCATCGAGGGAGAGGTATAAAAAGAGGCTTGCGTGCCCTAACGCACAGTGCTTTCCGTTTTTCCGAAAATACCCCTCAATGGACTTGTCTCTTCGGTTTCCAAAACTGTAGCTATAGCGAGCCGTTTGGGTCGAGCTAGATTCCCATCGCGATCGAATCCAAGGTAATCCGTCTGATTAATTTAATCGACCAATCAAATGTAATCCGCAATAAAAGTATCCGAGGGAAGGGATCATTGGGTCTGGAGGGATGGTGGCTTCTCGACGCGCAAGGCCTATGATGTATTAGTTGTGGCTCCGCCTACTTGTTCTGACTCCTTGGTGAGGGACTGTGGCTTTTTCTGGAGGATTGGTTTACCTTTGTGCATTGCTATTTTCTTATGGTTGGTCCGCAGAAAGAGGATTTTGACGAGAGACCGCTGCTCCAGAATGTTGCATTATGTTTCTGATATCTGTGTGCTTTGTGATTCGAATGTGGAATCCCTTGACCATGTTTTCTTTGAGTGCCCTGTGGTTCGTGGGCTGTGGGAGGACCCGGTTGTGGCTTGGGTGCGAGCTAGTGATGTGGTGGCCTTCTGTGATTCGCTATTCTTGAACAGACATACGGATAGAAGGCGACTCTTGACTCCGGTGGCAAGATTATGGTCGATTTGGCTTGGTCAGAACGAGGCCATTTTCTCGGCGCAACGCTTTTACAAGGAGAACATGATCATTCGCGCTGAAGGACTGGTGGACGAATGGAGTGGAAGTTAATTTTCTTCGTGTGTGCTTTCTAACCCTGTCTGGAGGCTCTCTTGCCTCTTTTTTTGGCCTTCTCGCTTTTTGTACTTTCAACCCTCTTTTCTCTAATATATTGGGGTGAACAGCACTGAGTGTATCCCCCTTTTTCTTGGCTTCAAAAAAAAGTATCGAGATTCGAGATCCGAATTGATTCTCACAAGCTCGAGCCCGACCCCGAGCCGGAGACGGAGCGGGGCGCGCGCACGCGTGATCCTCCATTCCTCCTCTCTATTATTGCTACAAGAGCTTGGGATGTGAACTCATATACAAGCCCACCAAAAGTTTAGAAATACTAGATGTGGTACTAAACTTCTCCCAAGTTTTTCCATATTTCAAATCTGGAAATTCTCAACATTCCTTTCAAGCCATTTGACTTCTTAATTAAACCAAATTAACTCTTATACTAATTGCATAGGTTTTCCAATTAAAATCTAAATTACTTACTTTAAATAAAACAATCCCTCACGGATTCACCAATTTGAAAAAAAAGGTATTCAAAGAGAGTTAAAAAATATCTTTCGGCCGCCAAACTTTGCTTTCAGTAAAGGTACCTTCCGGTTTGAACCTCTACCTAAGTTTACTACTTTCACTTTAACATTAACGAAGTGAACTGTGTCTTGAACTTCAGACCTTTATGTTAAAGTATACGGTAGAAATAACAAAGTAATGTTCTTGCTACAATCTTCAGGGTTGGTTCTCTTAAAGGCCATACACCCTTATCATGTTTCACGACCGTGATCAGGAAAGACACTCTTCCTTTAACTGTGGCCCACAGTAATATTCGCATAGGTGGCGTTTTCCAAAGATTCACTGCTAACATCCTGCTCTTAGACTTGAACGCATTCAGAACCTACGCTCTTCCTAAACTAGCAGCTTAAATGGCACTCAGACTTCCAGGGATAAGACACTCATGCATAAGAATTAAATTAAGAGTGCCGATCAGTTCTCTAGACAGCTTGTTATTGCCACATTGAACCTACTTTGTGGGATCTTCATTCAGATAGGTTGGATTGCTACTGTAGAGGAACTCCCAATCGGTCTCAGCCCCATCTCAAGCCAAGACTTTAGGACTAAAGATCTATCAAGTCCCTTAGTCAATGGATCTGCGTGTTATCTTTGGATATAACAAAATCCACAACCAACATTCCTCGAGACACTAAATCCCTTAATGTCTTAAGTCTGATTCATATGTGTCTCTTTATTTTCTGATTGAACTTTGAACTCTTGATCTTAGCAATTGCGGTCATGTTATCACAATGTACTGAGATCACAGGACTGGCTGACCTACCATGGGAATTTCATATAGAAGTGTTCTTACCCATTCAGCTTCAATTCCAGTGGTCTCCAAAACACACAGCTCGGTCTCAAAGGTGGATCGAGCTAGAATGGTCTGCTTCACAGACCTTTACGAGATTGTACCACCACCAAGGATAAAAACATACACAGTAACACCATTACTCCAGACTCCTTTATTTCCTTGATCCAGCTTGCATCACTATATCCTTTTAGTACAAATAGATGTCTACCATAATGCAAACTAAGGAAAATAATTCCCTTCAAGTACTTCAGTACTCAATCCAGAGCCGCCAAGTGAGTACGATCAGGACAGCTAGTGTATCTACTCAGCTTTGCAACCGAGATTGAAATATCAGGTCTCGTGCAATTCGCAAGATACATTAAACTTCCTATCAGTTGTGAATACCTTAGTTGAGCTACATGTACTCCACTTTTATTCTTAAACAATGTTTTGGATGAATTAAAAGGAGTACTTACAGCTTTGCAGTCTTGATATCCAAATTTCTCAAGTATCTTCTCAATATAGTGGGATTGAGAAACTAGGATCCCATAAACTGGCCTTGTCAGTTTGAGACCCAATATTACATCAGCAACACCCATGTCTTCATCTCAAACTTACTACTTAAGAATGCTTCATTAATAATATGCTTACGTGATCCGAATAAAAGTATGTCATCAACATACAAGCACAAGACAAGACACTCATCACCTTTTACCTTGGAATAGACACACTTATCATATTCATGAACCTTAAAATCACATGACAAAATGATCTTGTCAAATTTTTCGTGCCACTGCTTTGGTACTTGTTTCAATCCGTAAATGGATTTAACAAGTTTGTAAACATTTCCCTCATTCCCATGAGTCAAAAGCCCATTAGGTTGATTCATATAAATCTCCTCATCAAGATCGCCATGCAAGAAGGCGGTCTTCACATCCATCTAGTGGATAGAGAGATCATATACAGATGCCAATGCTATAAGCATCCAGATTGTGGTCATCCTCGTTACAGGGGAATATGTATCAAAATAATCGATACCTTTTTTTTGCCTAAAGCCCATTAGCAACTAATCTGGCTTTATATTTTTTTATTGATCCCTCAAGCTTAAGTTTTCTCTAAAACACCCACTTGCACCCAATGGTAGAGCATCCTTTAGCTAAGTCAACCAACTCCCAAGTTTCATTAGCCATAATGGAATCCTTCTCAAATTTCACGGCTTCCTTCCATTGTTTTGCTTCAGATGAAGCCATGTCTTCCTTGTAACTTGGCGGATCACCCTCGATCCGGTAGACAACAAAGACACTAACAAAATCCTAGACTATCCGAGGTCTTTTACTCCTCCTTGGCTCAATTTCTTCTGAAAGATCATTAGGTTCAGGTTGAGTCTCAACCCCCACATTCGTTATCCTTTCTACTTGATATGGAATAGATCCTGATGTGGAGGCGCTCTCAATGTTCAGATTCTAAGGGATCCCAGTCTTCATACGGAAGATATCCTCAAAGAAGGTAACATCACGAAGTTCTATAATAGTATTGACATCTATGCCTAGTATCTCGGACAGAATTACCAAACCTATATGCATAGCTATTATTCAAGTAATCTATGAAGACCGCATCAACAGTTTTAAGACCTATCTTCTTTCTCTTGTGTTCTGGGAGTAAAATCTTAGCGAGATAGCTCCACACTTTGAGATATCTTAAGCTCGGTTTTCTATTTCTACAAAATTCAAAAGAACATTTTTCCATATACCTTGGAGGAACCCTATTCAGAATATGACAAGCCGTATTCAAGGATTCTCCCCACATATAGGTAGGAAGTCCAGACCTCTGTTGGAGAGCATTGTCATGTCAGTTAAGATTCTATTTTTCCGTTATTTTATCAAATTTGATTGTGGTGAGTATGGAGAAGTAACTTCGTGAACTATGCCAAATGATTTGCATTTTTCATCAAACAAGTTAGAGGTATATCACCTCCTCTATCTAATCTAAAGTGTTTAAGCACTTTCCATGTTTGTGTCTCAGCCTCATTCTTAAATATAAGAAATTTTTCTAAAACTTCATCATTGATTTCATTAGATATATATAGCAGTATCTACCATGGAAGGACATATCGATATCGGTATCGATATCAGTACTATGTTGATACCGATATATCGCCGATATATCGATGATATATCGACGCCATATCGCTGACATCGAACCGAATCTCGCCTTTTTTGCCTGTCGATACCCGATATCGGACATATCGGCGATATATCGGTGACCTATTGATACCGATATATCGCCGATATATCGGGATACGGCCTTCCATTGTATCTACTACCATCATTTATAAAGGTAATAAAATATTTCATATTGTCTCGTATCAACACAACATTAAACTCACAAATATCCGTGTGCACTAGATTCAAGATCTCACTATCTCTAAAGACAGACTGAAAAGACTTCCTAGGTGTCTTAACTTGCACACAGATTTCACATTTTTGAGTTATATCAATAGTGTGTTTAGGATCAACTCTAAATTCATCATTCTTTTATTTAAATTTAAGTTTACAGGTCTCAATCTACCATACCATAGATTACAAGATTCTACATTATTAACTACATGAGACATAATTAGAACATTCAGAATTCATAACATTCATTCCAACAATGTTTACTGAATCGTATCTAATTCTAAACAACAAATCAAAATCTGCCAAATAGCCTTTTCCATAAAAAAATGTCATGTCTCAGAATAACAACTTTATTACATTTAAAATTTAATTCAAAACCATTTCTAACTAAAATAAAGTCAGATAAAACATTCTTCTTGATGTCAGGAACATGCAACACCTTGTGCAACGTCCAGACACGTCTAGAGAAGAACCTCAAGATGACTTAACCTGACCCAAGCACTCTAGCTGCAGAATCGTTCTCCATCTTCACAGTCCGACCACTGCAGCTTTGATAAGAAGAAAAAAATTCTGTCAGAACAAATATTGACATTAGCTCCCGTATCCACGAGTCACTCATTTGAATCATGAATATGGTATAGTTTAGTTTTACAGATACATACCCCTCGCTAGCCCCAAGTCTCATAGTAATCATATTCACTTGTGGACTCCCATCTGCAGCCTTAGATTGAGCCTTTAAAGACGGACATTCCTTCTTCCAATGGCCAACCTGATTACAGTGCCAGTAGAGTTTATTCTTTGTCTTTTTCTGGATCTTGCCCTTTGATTTTATTTTTTTGTGTTATTACCCTTTCTCCACTTATACTTGCCCTTCGAGGTCATGAAATTGATCTTAGCATGAACATCAATAGGAACCATAAGTTTTTTGTTTCTTGTGTTCCTCCTCTATGGCAATTGTCACCATCACGTCATCCATAAAAATTTTCTCCTTCATGTGTTTCAGATTATACCGACGTTTTCCCAAGACTTTGGAAATTTTTCTATGATGCACATGACCTGAAACTTTTCTGGAGGTTTCATTTCGGCATCTTCTAAACTTTGGAGTATGAATAAAAACTTGTGTCCCTGTTCAGAAACCAACTTCCCTTCGGCAATGAAAAAATTCAAAAACTTGACCAAAGAGTATTTCTCAATACTGATTACCGAAGTCTTCGATATTATACTTTCGATCCAAATCTTCCTACAACCCTTTCGCAGTCTGCGTGAACGAATAATATACATCAAATAACGTGTTGGATAGAGCCAACAGGATACAACCATGACATATACGGTCGTGTTCCTTCCACGCAGATTACGCCTTCTGGCTATCGGGTGAGGGGTCTTCCTTTTACATCGTAGGACAATCAGTTTCAAGCATAGAAATTAGTCCAATGATAGTTAACCAGATTTCATGTGTTGTTGCCAACGCTTGAAATTCTGACCACCGAATTTCTCAGATATACTTGTCATATCCACCCGCGATATAAATATTACTTCCGACATGGTTTTAAATCTGATTCTGGATATCCTCTCTAAGATTGTTGTAAACATGATCAATAATGCATATTTTAGACAGTAATTCAATGGATCGAAATGAATTAACAGAGGAACATTAACAATTAACATCATGATAATCACGTGTTTCCCAAATATTATCCGATTACATAATACAAACAGGAACCGATTAATAAAACGGAAACATATATTAGGGGCAAGATCCAAGTAAGGTAAAGCAATAAATAATTTGCAGTAAATAATATAAAACAAAATTAGATTAGAAATCACCGAAGCGTCCATAAAACGAACTGTCCTTAGAAAGGATATCGTCCCCCACAATACCGGTACGTAGGGTACTGGCGACCCGCTCCTACGATACGACGATAAATGATCTTCGACTGCGTACACCGACGAGACCGTCCTGTAAAGTACCTCCGAGAACTTGCAGCCAAGAAGAACATGTCACATATGTGGTGGGAGAACAGAGAGCAAGAGCGTCGGCGTGAGAGTTTTTCTTACGAGTGAAGAAAATGGCATCGAGGGAGCGGTATAAAAAGAGGCTTGCGTGCTCTAATGCGCAGTGCCTTCTGTTTTTACAAAAATACCCCTCAACAGGCGTATATCTTCGGTTTCCGAAACTGCGGCTATAGCGAGCCATTTTAATCGAGTTAGATTCTCATTACAATCGAATCCAAATTAATCTGTCTGATTAATTTAATCCACCAACCAAATGAAACCCATAGCAAAATTATTGAGATCAGAGATCCGAATTGATTTTCCCAGAACCGGAGCCGGAGCCAGTGTCGAAGCCAAAGATGGAGCGGAGCGCGTACGCGCGTGTGTGGTCCTCCATTCCTCCTCTCTACTATTGCTACAAGAGCTAGGGATGTGAACTCATATATTAGTCCACCAAAAATTTAGAAATACTAAATGTAATACTAAACTTCTCCCAAGTTTTTTTATGTTCCAAATTTGGGAATTCCCAACTTTCCCTCCATTTGATTTTCCAATTTAAATCAAATTGACTCTTATAGCAATTGCATAGATTTTCCAATTAAAACCTAAATTACTTACTTTAAATAAAACAAAATGCTCAAACAAGGTGGGGAGGAGTCTGGGGATGTCGCGAGGTATGATCAAAGGGGAGGGCCTTTGATGGATCGAGCAGAGCACAATATGATGTCAGACCAATTTGGATATTCTCTTCAGATGGTTAACGACAAGATCCCATAACCCTCTAGATGGGTTATTGATGCTGAATCGACGAGTACTAAGGTTGATAGAGGTTTTGCTAAGTATCGGGGTGTAGTACCGCCATATAGGGATGTAGTGATGTAGAAATGAATATAGTGACCTGGAACATGCGTGGCATGGGAAGGTCGGAAAATAAGGTGGGAGTGCAAGACTTACTCAAAGAGGTTAAGGGGAAATTGTGATGCTACAAGAAAATTGTGATGCTACAAGAAACCAAAATCTCTCTGGATTTAAAGAAGCGCAGAAATCCATCGATGAGATCTACTTGTCTGAGTCAAGATTTTTGGTCGATAGGAGTGTCGAGCGACATTGCTATTGGTTGGAATGGCAACAAACTTGTTTAAAAGGAGGAAATAAGGGGAGGGTACTTAACATCTACTATACTGAAGCAAAAGGCGGACAGTTCAAGACTTGTTCACTCCAATGTTTACGGCCCCACAAACGAGGTAAACCTTTCACAATTGTTTGATGATCTTCAGCTTGTCCAAGCTAAGTACCCTACGGATCCCTGGATCATTGAGGGAGGAGATTTCAATGTGACTCCTTTAGTCAGACCGAGATTGCGTGGTGGGAAAAATGTAGGTCTGCAGATCTTTTTTGTTTAATACATGAGATTGATTTGCATATTTTTGATGTAGCTGGTTGTGTTCATACTTGCAAAAATTTCAGGTGGCGTTCACGGATTATCAGGTTCCTGATCTCTATCGAAGTGTTGTTTAAAGTCGAGATCCCAACGAGGCGTAAAAACACTGCGAGCTCACGCTGGGCTTCCTATCTTCCGCCCAGTTGAGGGTCACCGTGCCCTCGCACAACCAGGTGTAAAGGTCACCATAACCGGCATTATAAATTCTAGTAATTATAGATTACCAAAACACTCACTTATTGGATTATTTAATCCTTTCTCAATCTTTCCCATTGTAAATTTTTATAGACTAGGTATTTGTAACTTAATTTTTAAAGTAGCCAGTAGGATGGAGCATTTTTAATACTTTTTAGAAAAAAATATCTTGTCATAATTTCTTTTAAAGTAAGTATAGTTCTAAAAGATATCTACTCATAAGTACATTTATGAACATGATGAGCTTATAAGCTGATTCTACAATTTGTTATATATACATCACGATGATAACCCAGATTTATTGAGAGCGTAATTTATTCCTGACAAATCACAAGGCTAATTCACCTTTGTACATAGTACTTGCATAGATTAATACTTCAGTCAGATCTTGATCAATCATGTGTTTGTAAAGTTAAGGGGTATCAAATTATACATATACATATTTTGGAGTCAAAAAAAATCGGTATCTAATATTGTAAAAAAAATCTTCTTGAATAATACATCTTACACAAGGGGTAAGTAAACTGGTCCTTATATCAATTCTTAAAAAAAATAGAATTCAGATTTTAAAATATGGCAACCAAGATTCATTCATTATTACTTTATTTCATAATGGATTAAGCTGGAGTTTGCAATGGTTCAGGATAGATCATAAGTCCAATATTCTAAAATAAATTGGTTATCAAGGCCTTGCAACCAAGCTCAATTAGAGAGCTATATAAACACATGGAAAATGTAAAAACAGATCCTACAATGCTCGAATTAGATGAAATATTTTTTTATTTGATCTGTTTTGATTATAGTGAAATGAATCAGCACAGAAGTAGGATACAAGTATATTATTTGGACCATAGATGATATTTAAACTTAGTGCCAGTACCTGGGAGAGCAATATCTTATAGTAGTTCAGTTCAGGAAACTGCAGTTAAATGCCATGAATAATATAAGCATGTTTTTATATTACTTCAAAAGAATTAACTTCTCAAATTGGATACTATAGCAGTTTATATTTGGCTATATTACCTAACCATACTACTTCATTAATATTGCAACGGTTAAATATAGCTACTGAGATATGGTTTCTTATTCAACCAATGAACCTGAAAGTAGAGCAATTATGAAGAATACACACATAGACAGTCCTGAAAATTATTGGAGAGATATGTTGAACTGCCAGATTGTGGTGAAATTATATAGCAGCAAGGGAAAAGGAACATCAAGAATTTTACCATTTAATTTACTCCAAATTTGGAGAAGAATCGTACATGTTGTAGATCCTTCATTCTTTCCAATTATATATAAATTCAGAGTTGTTACTCCCCACATTTTTATTAACCGATATTTCAGTACAATCCCATCTACTGCATGTTTATGAACCAGATTCATATTTTAAATTTACACAATGGAAAGAATGATCCATATTGAATCTAATATTTATACCAAGAAAACAATGGTGAATTCATGAAATTGGGTGGAATCTACATGCATGGCAGCAAAGAGAGGGACTAGGGATTGTACCTTGATCTCTAAAATGTAAATCAATTAACATGCATGAGTTTTAATTAAGAGGCAGCAATTTGATCACTGGAAACGTTCAACAGTATATAAGAAAGAAAAAAATAACTTTGCAAGGAGGAAGGCTGTAGTAGGAAGAATATTGGAAAAGAGAAGTACCTCTAGTAGGGATTCTTTGGCTGAAGAGGACAGCAAACAGAAAGGTTGGAGAAGTAACTACAGTGGACAGAATTTTCAGCCGAATTTGGAAGAGATGGATTCCTTACGGTGGAGATGTAGAAGTAAAAAGGGAATGGCTGACATATATAGGAAGATTGAGGGCTTAAATGATTGCCAAGTGGAGCCATATTAAAAGCCAAGTGAAGGCTAATTAGGAAGGTAAATGGAGCTTACCGGTTACAACATACTTATCTGCTGTAGCAGAAATACAATTATTATTTTTATTTTTATTCCTTTTATTTGACATACAAAAGCTGATCGTATATGCGCCTTGAGCTTCGGATTTCGATATGCAATATCTCATTTTGGTCGTCTCTATACGACGATCAATATGAGTATAATATTAATGTACTTTTAATCGGGTTTGGATTCCCGAGATTTTCGATATACAGTTTCGGTTTGGGGTCAAATTTTGCGATTTAAAATACTAAACGGTCTCCGATTGACAAACGATCGATTCCGTTGATCATGTTTCGTCGAACCGGATCTAATGACTGTATCGGTTCATTTTGCGGTTTTCGAATTTACGTCGCGGCTTTTTCGGACACACATTACGATGCGACCGTTTTTTGGTTGATTTCGCTCGAACGACTTTTAATTCACGATCAATTGATCACTTTAAGTTATCTAATGTTGTCAGATAACTTTATTGGGTTAATCGGGCCCTAATCGGGCCGGGTTCGGGTTTGTTTGGAACCCGGATGTTACAATGTTGTTCTCCCATGCCAGAGCGTGAGCCCTTTCATAGACACATTCGGACCATACTCCTTTGGTGTAGTCCTCGGGGAAGACTATAAACTACAGACTTTCTTCATAATTGAGCGTGTTTGGATGTCGATGGTGAAGGACTTCTGATGCAAATGCCGTCTTGAGGGGTCAACCACGGTGTGCTTGGCAGACAAATTGACAAAACTCCAAGGATTTTTATCGTGCCTCGAGGCGCACGAGGTGAGGTAGTCCCAGGACGAATGCTTAAACTTGGCAGCTTTCATGTTCATATTTACCATTAAACATGCACAACTATGTAATATTACACCATTACACATACAAATATGCAAATGCCATAGAAATCATTACTCGTAAACTTATTTTTAAGGAGTAGTCACATAATGAGCTATGTAATGTAGCGAGCAAAACAAACAATATAGAATTCAAAGTGAGCCTATATATTACTCCCTTACGAACATATCCCTGATACAAATGGTTCTATATACGACAAGAGGGGGTGCATATATCGGTTCTTCAACCTAGGTCAGATGTTTAGGATTCAAGGCATATCAGAAAACTATATCTCTGATTAGATGGAAACTTATTAAAAAGGCATAAAGAACTGTATATCTTTTTTTATTTTCCTATCTTTAGAATTTCATCATATGTTATAGTGTTATATATCATACATTAGTCAGAATATATGTAATTTCATTAGTATATATTTTATTATAGTTTTTATGGTTATTTATCCTTATAAATTGAGGCATAAGCCCGGACTGCGTCGAATCTATGCCTCGCCTTGATTCTAGGGAAACCACCCTGTTTCGCTTTTCGATTTTTCAAATATTAGGCTGGACAGATTGGAGGATGAGCGTGAATTAGCAATAGAGGAGACTAAGGAGAGGACTAGGTACCTGCATGTGATCCAGTGTAAGACAAGAAAGTGGAGGTTGAATGGAGATGGTGGTCCCAACAACACTAGCTCAAGGAGGGAGATGCTAACATATGTTTCTTCCATGTTGTGGTGTGTGGCAAAAGGTGCGAGAATTTTAGACATTACCAAAATGGGGTACAAGTTCGTGGAGAACATGATGTAGGGTGGGCTTTGCGTGCTCATTTTCATGCCAGGAGGATCAGTCAGGTTGGTTGCTGGCATGAAAATGTATTAAAGGTATTCCAAATTCTCAAGTGGTGGCAACGGTAGCCCCCTTTACAGAAGCTGGAAATCAATCACCCTAATGGTTTCCTGTGATCTTCACGGAGATACTCAATGAGGATATGATGGATATGCATGAATTCAGTATGGATAATTTGGGCTATGAAAAAACGAAGAAAGGCACTCTTTTTTCTTCTACAGAAGAAAGAGAAACCTAATGCAGTAGAAGACTACCGGTTGATCACTCTCTCAAATGCTACCTATCTTATCATTGGAAAGGTGCTTGCGAACCGCTTGCAGTATTTTATGAATGATATTATCTCACATGAGCAGACAAACATTTGTGCATGGGAGACTCAAGGCAACTAGATTGGTGCTTGCTACAAAAAATGTTGTTAGATTGGAAAAGGAAGGATGCGAAAAGAATAACTCGGAAAGTTGAGTTTTCCAAAGCTCATGAGTGCATAGACTGGAGTTTTCTTTGGGCATCACTATAGGGAAGGGGTTTCCTCTGTGTTATGGATTTCATGGATCAAGTGTAGCATTACAACGGCTCCCTGCTCGATGCATGTTAATGGTCATCTTTCGGGTGATGGGAAACAGAAGGGGGATTCATCTTATGGATCGGAAAACCATCACGGGTCTGAAAAACAAGGGAGGCTTGGGAGTCCCACGAGTAGAATGCATGAACAAGGCTTTGCTTACAAAGTGGGTGATACATTTGTAGGGAAATTAAGAGAATTTCCGATGCTTCAAAATATTCATGACATTTGTTGTTCTTTGATGACTAGCAACATTTGTGCATCATCCTCCCTCTAGCAAGGTATTCAGAAGATCAACTTTGAGATGGATGGGAAGCTGAGACCGGTGCTTGGCAATGGAGAGATTTTTCATTTTTGATTGGATGACTGGCCCGGGTCAAAAGACTTTACAATATTACCCTATAATTTTCACGCTTGTAGAGGACCAGACATGTTGGTTCATCAGGTGTTGTTACATGGCATGTGGACTCTCGCACTCACGACGAACTTCTCGGAGCAACGATTGGAGGATATTTTAGTCTTGTCAAATGAGTTGGTGGATGTTGAGGTGCCATCACGCGAGATAGATCAGTTTGTTGGGCTAATGGGAACTTCTCCGTGAGGAAGGCATGTCGTCTTTTCGCCGACAATCGGGCGTTGTTACATGATGGCTAATGACTTGAGTACAAAATTAATTGGAAAAGCAAAATCTCACAAAGCTTAAGGCGTTCTTATGTCTCGTCAAGCACGGGTGTCTGCTGACAAAGCAAAAAATTCTTTAGGTGGGAAACACAATTTGTGAAAGATGCAGTGGTGAACATGATTCAAATGCACATACTTGGCATTGGATTGGAGGAATGCGGGGATCTCGTGTATCATTGATGGTGATGTTTCCTCCTTATGGATTTCTATTTAGGCGGTCAGTAGTAAGTTAGTAACTCACAACAGGATAGTTCTTCCCTTTTGTACTTCTTTGGGACATTTAGCGTGCTAGAAATGACTCTACTTTCCGTGATCGGTCTTTTTATTATGAAAATATATTGGACCATAGCAGGGCCCTGGTTTCAGCATGGTCATATTTAAGATAACACTTTCAAGGAATATATAGCTCGTGGTAGGTCCCAACTCGGGATTCCACCCTTTTTCTTTAAAAAACTCTATTAAATAGCTTTAACTTCTATTGAAACTATTTATGAGATAACGAAGCTCAAAAGGATCACTAAAACTTCAATTACACGAGCATAACACACATTTGAAGGGGATATCACGCTTCAGATCGAGAGAGAAGAGATTGTGTCAGGAAAAGGCTCCCAATGTGAGGTAATTCGTTCGACAATTTTTTAATTCCAATCATGATGAAAGTTTATAGAGGCATGTAACTCCTTATGAAGTCTGCCCTCACCCCCACACCTGTAGGTTGCGACCTCGCGCAATTGCTCGCGCACGCAACCACCAAAAGTTCACGACCAAGTCTTGACCACAAGGTTACCGCACGCGAGTTAGAATTGTCCAAACATCTCTCACTTGATCAAATTGGTCAAGACCAAGGTTTAAAAAAACGAAAAGCGGAACGAGGCGGTTATCTTGGAATCGAGGCGAGGCATAGCCTCGAGGCGGTCGAGGCGTAAGCCTCAGTATTACCACCCAAAATATGTAATTTAATAGAGAATATTGTAATAATATTAGTAAGACAATATTATCTAATAAGATTTCAATGTTCTAAGGCAATTAAAGCATATTTCAAGTAACTTCTCAAAACCAACAATAAGAAACATCGCCGCTAGACTCTGTGTGTTAATGTAAAAGTCTAAAAGTTTAAGACAAAAGATTAAAATGGTTACAAAACATGATATAAGTTCGAATATTCTACTTCTATTACATGACCAAATCTCCTCCTATTTGCTTCCTGACCATGGCCAAAACCCATCCATGTGCATAGATGTAATTAATAATCCTTTTCGCTTTCTTGAACACAGAGGCAGGTAGAGGCAATTTCATGATATCTTCCAACATCAAGTCTATGCAGTGGGCTGCACACGGAGTCCAGTAAAGGTGCTTCCTTTTCTCCATTAACATTTGTCCAGCCGCCTTGTAATTTGAGGCATTGTCTGTAATAACCTGTATAACATTGCCTTCGCCGACCTCCTCCACAATCTCATCCAACAAGTTAAATAGCAAGGTTGCATTCTTCACTTTGTCGGATGCATCTACGGACTTCAGGAACCAAGCGCCTTTCGGGTTGTTCACCAAGAAGTTGATTCAAGAACAACCCTTTACATCTGTCCAACCATCTGACATTATGTTGCATCCAGTTTCTGCCCAAGAAGCCCTTGCCTCAATCATAATGTCCCCGATATTCTTTACTTCTTCTTTCAAAATCCAACCACTTAGCTCATAAGCAGACGGAGGCTTCAATCCCCTCCCAAAGGAGCCGACAGCATGAAGCATAAAAGAAAAGGAAGGGCTACTTGCACAGTTAAATGCCAACCCATTCTCAAAGAAGAATCTACCAATGGTACGACAGACATGGCTTCTCTCCTCTTTCTTCCAAGTCTCATTCAATGTAGTTTGATGGCCACTCACCCCAATCGTAGTCGTAGGACTTGGACTTCCCAATGGTGATGGGCCAGCAACAACAAAGTCCATGGGACCTCTTACCCTCTTCATGTTACTAGATCCAGATGGAGAGACTGCTTGACTGTCACCACCAAATGGACTTTGCATGTCAAAGCTACCCGCTCTGCACAATTCTTCCATCTCCATCATTGCCCTCTTATTTTTCTCTTCGTTGGACGATAATATAGCCTTCATTTCATTCAACACTTCAGTAGGAACTTGTGCACAACCTTTCACATTTTTTCCGGTCTTTGCGAGATGATGCTTGAGTCTAGCGACTCCACCTGTAATCCTCTTCCCACAAAAATTGCATTGGACATACACATATCCTTTAGATTTTTGAGCCTCCTCCATCTCAAGTTGAACACAATATTTCCACGTGGGATCACTCCGACCTCCTTCAGAATTCTTTTGACCTTTGCTTGTCTTTGGCATCTCTATAATTTCGAGTAACAAATACAATCAAGTAGATAACATTTGCATACTATTTAGTAAAACATTAATAACTTCATTTAACAAAATCACAGTAAAACTTCTGATTTAAGAAAATTACAAAATTTATTTAAGAAAACTTCAGCTTTTAAAAGTTCAATCATAGGCATAGCAGCATGAGTCATGACATGAAATCCACTTCAATAAACAAGATATTATAGTCGTTTTTTCTTTTTAAAATCGTATCATGATTCATACATAGGTATAGGTTGGAAAAACCCAACTAACAGTTTCATAAATTTGAGTAAAAAAATAAAAAAACGAAAAAAAAACTTACTGTTGGTGGAGGTCCAACAGCTTTGCGGTGGAGATTTCGAGCAGCTGGAGGCGACGCGGTGCCTGATGTCCGCTGCGCGGCGTCGTAGAAGAGCTGCAAACACCTTGGAAGCACCGGCAGGCCGTCGATGGAGGCGAGTCGCGACGAGTTCGGCTAGGGTTTTTCCCTGGAAGGCTCGAAGGAACTGGAAGGGTCGATAAAGGCGTCGAGTCCCTTGCAAATTAAGTTTTAAGTGGGTCACGTGCTTCGCACGTGACCCACTAATTGTCACAACGCCTCGCCAGGTCGCCTCGCCAGGTCGCCTCGCCTTACAATGCCTCGCCAGACGAGGCGCTCGCCTCAAAACGGTTTCTTGCCGCCTCGCCTCGAGGCGTACGCATCGAGCGCCTCGAGGCGCGATTTTTAAAACCATGGTCAAGATGTCTACACTGCAGTGTATGCAGATTTCTTCTCTGATGAATCACTATTCATGAATGCTTCTTTATTGACTCATGCATTACAGAAACCATTTGAATCATCATATTTAATGTAGGAATGTGCTATTACACCCTCAATTAAAGAATCAGCTAACGTGCTACTTCAACGTATATACGTTATCGTAATTTCTTATTTTACCACCATATCTTGAATATGATGGTAATATATCTTTATATACTTTCTTTTAAAACTATTAACTCCATTATTTATCAATTTCATTGTTCCTTGATTATTACAAGATATTTCCGTCAGACTTGTAACCAATTCGTGGGTTAAGTTTTCCTGATAACATTTATTTCAAACCACGTAAATGGTGGCCATTCTACAAGCAAGACACAGCTACCTCATGTGTGTCTGGATACACATCCTTATTTCTAGCTACGCTTAGACTCGGTTGTATCACCAAACATGGAAATATAACCAAATGTAGATTTCTTATCATTTGCATCTCCTTCGAAATCTATATCCGGGTATTCTACATTTCTACTATCTCAAGTGATCCGGCTTGATACACTAGTTTCAGATGTATAGTTCCTTTCAGGTATCGTAAATTCCTCTTTACAAATTTCCGATGTGTTGGTCTGAGATTACTTTGATATATACTAACTAGGCTGACTGGATAAGTCAACTCAGGTCGAGTATACATCATTGCATACACCAAACTCCACTGCTTGTGCATATAGAACATCTAAATATTACTGCTCTTTCGAGGATATTGACTCTTACTGTGTCTACTTCCAATCGCAATTGGTATAGGAACATGAGTAATTTTCAATATTCTGCATCTCTTCAGTACAGTATGCAAGTATTTATTCTTGATTAAGACTCAATGTCTTTCAATATCTATCGCTTGTTATTTGGATTCCTCAAACATAGGATGCTTTGCCATGTCTGTCATATCAAATTCAGTGCTCCGCTATTATTTATCATATCAAGCATTGTTATGTCATTATCCTCGAGTAGTATGGCATCCACATACAGTGACATTAGTGTAAACTTGCTCCTACTCTTCATGGCATATACACAATTGTCCAACATATTTTCAACAAAGCTAATTTGACAATTTTCTCATGGAATTTGAAATGGTATTGTTGTGATGATTGTTTCAAGCCATATAATGACTTTCTTAATTTATAGACCCTTTTCCCCTACCTTCTATCTAAAAACCATCAAATTGTCGCATGTATATCTCGTTCATCAAGAAAGGTTCTTCACGTCCATTTGCAATAATTCCAAACCCATAAATGTGATTATAGCTACAATCATTTGTATCGACACAAACATAGTTACTTAGCAACCGGAGAAATGGTTTCCTAGAAGTTCATTCCAAGTTTCTAAGTATAATCCTTGGCAACTGATGTTACTTTGTATTAATCAATCATATACCATCAAGTTGATACTTTTTTTGAATCACTTGTGTCATATGGATTGCCTACCTTCTAGCAAATCACATAGCTTCTACACACAGTTTCACTCAATCGAGTCAAACTTATTCCTCGTGACGGTCGTCACTAATTCTGACTCGATCGAAGCCATTGCTTCATCAAAGAATATGAGACTTGTATAATCCATTACATCCTCATATATGGTTCAACATGATAACTCTCATCAATAGAAATGATAATATTTTATTGATACGGCCCGTGTTAGGGACCTTTTGTTGCCGATTATACGTGTAGGTTGTATTGGTACAACCGCTTCTTCTAAAAAATCACCATTATTTATATATCCATTCCATACGTATGAATAATCAGTATCGACAATTAATTCATGTCTTATCTCTAAGTCATCTTTGCTGACTTGTAGGACAATCACATGATCTAGTTCCTCTTATTCCATGCTACTTCTCTTCATGATTTCCAAGGAAGGCTTCATTATGACTTTCGAAGAGACCTTTTAACTCATTGAAGAAGATATCCTTTAGGGTCTGTTTGGTTGCAGGGTTGGACATGGTTGGGTTGGACAGGGGTACCCCTGTGAATAGTAAACTGTGAGGAGGAGAACCCTGTTTGGTTACAGGGCCAACCCGGGTTGGGCCAAGCCAACCCTGCCCAACCCTGCAACCAAACAGGCCCTTAGAATGTTCACTGGCTCCCAAAAGGATCTAGTTTACTCCCAATTTAACTCAATATCGAGACATGTGCAATGCATCCCCATTTCCAGAGATGGCCCAACTCGGGTTTCTTGCCATTCCAACTTCCATATAGTATTGATTCTATGAACTTGGTGAGAATTCGATTTTGTATGTAATTAGCAATCAACATTGCTTCTCCTCAAAATTTCTTTGAGAATCCTGAGTGTGACCACATACACCTTATTGCATTCATCATTGTTATATTCTTTCTTTTAGATACTATATTTGTTAAGGCATCATAGTCTGTCAATACATGCTTGAATGCAGTACTCCTCAAACTTCTTTGAGGTATATTCTACACATCTATCAATCCTAAGAGAAATAATTTTCTCAATTTTGGCACCTCTCATATCTTGTATCTCTTGAACGTTTCAAAGACCTCTGCATTTCTTCCTAAGAGATGCATAGTACTTCGAGTAATCATCGAGGATTATTACAAAGTATTCCTTATTTATGTGTATTAACACTCAATAATATGTCTTAATGAATCAAGTCCAATACCTATATTGATCGACCTTCTCCTGAGAAGGATTTTCTCATCATTTTTCTAGTCAAATAATATTCACAGGGCAATGTCCACACACCCGTAATCCTAAGTTAAAAAAATGACTTTAATCATTTGATCCATTTTGAGTTTTCCGAATGCATCGATCTCATGTATCACAAATCATAATCAGACAAACTACATAAAGAATACTCAGAAACCAAATTCTTTTATTCGCTAACACTTATTACAGGAAGAAGACAGAACAAATCATACTTGGGTACAAAATTTTCATGGCATCAATCTCCTTATTCTTTCCAATAAATTCACGCTTATTATAAAATCGAACTTTAAAATCTTTCTCATGGAGAACTTCAACAGAGACGAGAGTTCGGCAACATCAGCTTCGAAAGGAGATAGCGGCAGTTATCAGCAACAACCAAGGTTGCACCAAGCAAAATGGCAAGGACTTGCGTTAAAGCATGGTGACGAGCAATGATGGAGTTCTAATACCACTTCAAAGAGCGGTCGTACTTCAGATCGAAAGAGGAGAAGAGATTGGGTCAAGAATGGGCTCCCAAAAGTGAGGTATTTCGTTTGACGATGTTTTGATTCCCCTCCCGATGGAGGCTTTTATATGCATGTAACCTCTCGCATAGTCTGCCCTCGCCCTCCACACCCGTAGGTTGCCTCGCGCAACCAATGGGCTCGCACAACCACCAAACTCGCACACCCAGTTCATGATCAAGTCTTGACAACGAGGTTACCACGCACGAGTTAGAACCATTCAAACAACATTTTTGCTATATCAGAAGCATTCTTTTGTATCTTCCGCATCTATGATATTTTACCTAACGATTTGTATATTATGAATGGGAGAAAAATTCGTGTGGGGGGTAAGTTTGTAATCAAATTCACCCTATGCGGTATGTATTATTTTTTTTTATTAAGTACCGTAGATAAGCCGCCTCTTCAAGAGGCGGCTTTGGTTAAGTAAGAGCCGCCTCTTCAAGAGGCGGCTTTCGACCAAAGCCGCCTCTTAAAGAAGCGGCTCTTAGCAAAAGCCGCCTCTTGAAGAGGCGGCTTTGAGGCAGAACCTTAAAAAAAAGGGGGGAAGCAGCAGCTCTGCTGCTCGCAGAGCTGCTGCTTCCCCTCTTTTTTTTTATGGAATTTATACGTTGGCGAAGTGAACGTCTTGCACAGTATGTAATAGCAAATATGATATTAGAACAACTTTTAAAGATAAGATTCATAGACAATAGTGAAGTGAAGACAATAGTGAGATTCATAGAAAGTAACTTGATCATAGTTGCAAACACATTTACATGCTTGGTTTACATTACAAAAAAATGGCAACATCACATTCTATGGTCTACGCTCCCTCCTCCTTTTGTATTGTAATTTGACAGGTCTTTCATCCGCCATGATGGTCTCCGGTGGTCTTGGGTCAAATCCATGCAGTTGACTGTTGCGATCTATGTCGTCGATGTTGGTCATCTCGGGTCCTTCAACTCCAAAGGACAACGGGAGGGGTGAATGATGTGAAGGTCCTGCATTGTGCTCCGCTCGATCCCTCCGGGGTGCAGGCGGCGTTGTAGGCTGTGTAGATGTCCCACACTCAGGAATTGGGGTCTCAAATTCTACGCCAGACTGAGGGGGTTGTGTATCCACTGGGACATCTCCGGGTGCGGATCCACTTTGTGGTACAGAAACTGGAGGTGCAGATCCGGGTATAGAGACAGCGACAGTAAATATCACGGGCCGATATGTAGCACCCATCTCCTCAGCATATTCAACAATCTCTCGGACATCATCATCATACTCGACACAGCCAATATAAAAACTTGCTCCATCTTGGGACATTTTATGAAAGACCTGTAACTCAAGTCCTTGAGCTAAATCCAACCTGAATACGGACTTAATGTGCTCAATCAGTCCCAAATATGACATTTCGTGACCGATTTTGATGGTTTTCATACGACCTCCTACGTAGGTCACGTCCTTACTAGACTTCGATATTGTACCCCCACAGTGACAGAAACAACGAACTTCTCGAGACATCCTACATACCATTACGTCGACATCAATGTATTAGAGTGAAGAAAATATTTCAAACAATTATTTAAACCCTAAACATGTGCCAAAACCCTAAACCATAGACAAATCATACCTTCCTTGAGGTGGAGAAGGAGATGAATAGCGGAAATGCGGCCAACGGACGTTGGCAAAATGACCGGAGAGCGTACGGCGGCGGGAGGGGGAGCCGAAGGCCGCTTGGAGATCGCAGGGGGGCTTGGGCGGAGGAAGGAGGAAAATTCTGCTGGGGTTCTGTTCGCGTGGGGGAGGCAGGGGCCGCCCGCTGGGGTTTATTGCCCGATAAAGCCGCCTCTTCAAGAGGCGGCTTTGGTCTAAAGCCGCCTCTTCAAGAGGCGGCTCTTACTTAACCAAAGCCGCCTCTTCAAGAGGCGGCTTATCTACGGTAGTTAATAAAAAAAAATAATTCCGACCGCATAGGGCGAATTTGATTAACAACTTACCCCCCACGCGAATTTTCCTCTTATGAATGGTCTAGTGTTTTGTTTTTTTAGTCGAAAAATGGATTGTATTGAATCCGTCAATATATTCCTTAGATGGGTATCAATAGGAATGGATTAATGTTGGAAGACCAGGCCATTGACACCAATACTTAACTAAAAATGAACTGATTTCTCCTAAAATCACAAAGAAAATATATAAGAATACCACGAAAAGGTGGACCACTCATTGGAAAAGGATACACAAGAGAGGCAATGACCATTCACAGTTTCTGCAGCAACGTGACCTGCACAGCTTATCAGGCAAAAGAAAATCCCCAGGCAAAGTAAAGTATACATAAACGTGCAAGAAAAAGTCAAAGTAAAACTGCTTCAGTATCCATAAATTGATGAACACCAAAAAATATCAATTATCCATGTGAATTTAGTTAGATAACAGAAATGTCCGCATCCTAGCACGACGTTCAAAAGAAAAACAGAGCTGTGCAAAAGCCATTCATCTGCTTAGTATGTAGTATATCAGTCATTTTACATATTTCTCCTGCCAAAACCAAAGTGGTCCAATAAAAAATCTGAAAGTTCAAATGGGACAATTTTCGAACCAGAACTGCAGAAACAACAAATTTAAAATAAAGTGTAACAATATCTATTGTAGAGGTTTATATTATGTTATGACTGTTCCGCATTTCCTATTTATATAATGTATGTCTATGTAATTTACCCAAGGGTTTTCTCTCTACATAAGAGACCCGAGGGCTCTATGGAACAATGAATCAGAGTTTCATTTGCTCTAACATGGTATCAGAGCCAAAACCCTAATCTAGGGTTTTTCTCCACCCGCCCCCGCCCCCCTCCCCCCTTTCTCTCCGCCGACGCCGCCAGCCCCTCCAGCCGACCCCGCCAGCCGCTCCAGCGCCGCCAGCCGCCCCCCAGCCCCGCCGCCGAGGCCCTACTCCCACCGTCGGGCCCCTCCTACCGCCGTCGGGGGTCTCCACCCACCGCCGGGCCCCTTCCTCCCGCCGCCTATCTTCCGCCGAGGCTTCCCTAGCCTCCTCTCGTCGCCATCAACGCCGCTTGTTGCGGCACCTCTTCTTCGGTCGGTCCCGCGTCGACGATGGGTTCAAGTGCATAACGTCTACATATGCACTTGAATCCACAAAGGTCTAGGTAGACAACAGTTCTTCTGTCTATCATCCCTAGTTATCTTCTCAGGCAATATGTCAGAACAGAAGGTCGATATGCCCGCCACAGGTGCCTTTAAAGGTTCGGCACCAATCGTCAAAATGGACGGGACGAACTACGAACTGTGGGCTATGCAGTTCCTCAGTCTTATGAAGTCATGTGGTAAGAAGCATATTCTTACCGAAGATGAACCGCCGGAGAAGACGGGAATATATGCCTCATGGGAGGCTGACGACACCTATGCAAAAGTTTGGTTGTCAGGAACGCTCACGATGGAGATAGCAAACGACGTACTCCATCAGCCCACCACCAAGGCGATGTGGGATATTCTGGCCACGACATACTCTCAGGTGCGGAACGAGACAAAAATGCTGCAGTTACAACATGATATTTTTACCACGAAGCAAAATGGGAGGCCTCTTCATTTTCTGTACACGTCTCTTCGTGGAATGTTCGAGAAGTTATACAGCACCATCCCGCTCACAGCCACGCTGGAACAGCAGAAGACGTTCCGCAACGCCACTATGGTGGGCGTTTTACTCGCTGCCCTTGATCCAGAGTACGAGGCAGCCCGCTCTCAGATCCTCGCAGACGCCACTATTCCTCCAATGGAGGAAGTCTACAGGAGGCTCAGTCGTATCTCAGTTCCCTCCACCGCAGCAACCCCACCGCCTTCGGCAATGGCGGTCTCCAGAGGAAGAGGTAGTTCATCTTCCTTTCGTGGCAGAGGAAGTGCAGGCCGTGGACGTGGAGGTCGGACGCGTTTGACGTGCTCTTTTTGTCGTCGTACTGGCCATTCTGAGGAGACATGCTACTCAAAGCATGGGTTTCCTCCTTCCGCACGTGTTGTTGATCATGTTCAGGGTCCACCAGCAGCTACCTCAGATCACAGGTTCGAGGAGCTTGTAGCACGGCTTCGTGATATTATGCCACAGTCATCTTCAGAGGGTGTTGATGCTTCTGACATTGCGGCTTCGGCGTCAGCTAGTGCCTCTGCTACTGCCAGTACCTCAGGTAGTACTGCAGTCTCCTGTCATAACCATGATCTCACAGGTTGGATTGTTGATTCTGGAGCCACTCATCATCTCTGTCGAGATAGAGATATCATGCAGTCCTATAGAGCTGTTCAGCCTGGTCGCTCTGTACTCATAGCTGATGGCACTCATTCCCCTATTGTCGGTCAGGGGGAGACGACTTTGCTGCCTTCTATGCACTTACAGAATGTTCTACATGCACCAGAGTTCTCTATGAATTTATTATCAATTAGTCAGATTACAAGAGATTTGCACTGGCGTGCTATATTTGATCCATCTTCTGTCATTTTTCAGGACATACTAACCGGGCAGGGTGATTGGCTGTGGCTCTGAGCACAATGGTCTCTATCGTCTCGTACGGAACTCCTATGCTGGTGTCTCACTACATTCTCACGGTTCTGTATCTCCATACACATGGCATCTTCGATTTGGTCACCTGCCGCTACAGAAAATGCGTCACCTTCTGCCTTAGATCTCTCCGAATTCGTCATTTCGTTGTGAAGCGTGTCAGTTAGGGAAGCACCATAGGTCCAGCTTCCCCGGTCGTCCGGGTCGGAGCAGTCGCTCCCCATTTGAGTTATTTCATATAGATATTTGGGGTCCCAGTCGTGTCCCAGACCATCTGGGGCACAGGTTCTATCTAGTTGTGATTGATGATTTCTCTCGCGTGTCTTGGACTTTTCTTCTTAAAAATAAATCTGAAGCAGGAAGTGTAATTGAAAATCTTATCAATGAAGTTCAAAATGTTTTCTCATCTACTGTTAAGTATGTGCGTACTGACAATGCATTGGAATTCTGCACTAGTTCCCTGGCTCGCTTTCTTTCCTCTAAGGGCATTATCCACCAAACCACATGCGCATACACTTCTCAACAAAATGGTGTTGCAGAACGGAAACATCGACACTTTCTTGATATTGCTCGCACCTTACTTGTTCAGAGTTGTGACCCATTAGCCTTTTGGGGGGATGCTATACTTACAACATGCTATCTGGTCAACCGCATGCCTGCTACTGTTCTTGGGGAAAAGTCTCCTATTTCTGTTCTCTTTCCTGACATGGCTGTCTCGTCGGTTGAGATTCCTAGGACCTATCAAGAAGCCATGAAGATTGATTGTTGGCGTCAAGCTATGGACGAGGAGATGCGTGCCTTACAGTCTCTAGGGACTTGGTCTCTAGTCCCCATTCCTCCAGGTGCCTCTGTGGTGAGCTGCAAGTGGGTGTTTACGGTGAAATATCATGCAGATGGGCGTCTCGACAGATACAAGGCCAGACTTGTTGCACGTGGATTTACCCAAACTTATGGGGTAGATTACTTGGACACGTTTTCATTAGTGGCTAGACACTCCACTCTTCGCATCCTCCTATCTGTTGTTGTGGTACGTGACTGGACCATTTTTCAGCTTGATGTCAAGAATGCTTTCTTGTACGGTGATCTACAGGAGGAAGTCTACATGCAGCAGCCACCAGGGTTTGCTGCTGAGGGGGAGACTCAGATGGTGTGCAGACTTCATAAGGCTATCTATGGCCTCAAACAGAGTCCCAGGGCATGGTTCCAGAAGCTTCCCCAGCTGATTGAACGACAGGGGTTCAAGAGGTCAAATGCAGACCATTCACTATTCATCCAGAAGACCCCTAGAGGTACAGTTGTTGTCATAATATATGTTGATGACATCTAGGTTACAGGAGATGATGCTCAGGGAATTGAGATAATCAAATCTCTGTTGGGAAGTCAGTTTATTACGAAGGATCTAGGCACCATACGATATTTTCTGGGGATAGAGTTTGCAAGAAATGCACAAGGAATGGTGATGACTCAAAGAAAATATGTCACAGACTTGCTAGTTGAAACAAGAATGACTGGATGCAGGTCGTCGAGCACGCCTATGGACCCAAGCATGAAGCTGTACGACAATGATACCGAAGAGGTGGACAAAAGAAGGTACAGAGAGATGGTGGGTAAGCTCTTATACATTACTATAACTCGACCGGATATTGCCTTTGCAGTAAACCGGGTGAGTCAATTTATGGAGCAGCCTAGGCAAGTTCATATGGATGCCTTGTATATGATATTGAGATATCTGAAGTCTTCCCCAGGCACAGGATTGTTGTTTAGAAAAGATACAGATCTGTCTATTTCCGCTTGTGCAGATGCAGACTATGCAGGATGTTCAAAAGATCGTAAATCTACTTCTGGATTTGCTATCTTCATAGGAAGCTCTTTGGTTTCTTGGAAAAGCAAGAAACAGACTGTTGTGGCGAGATCCAGTGCTGAATCCGAGTACAGAGCCATGGCGCAAGCAAGCGCAGAGATGATGTGGGTTAGAGCAGTCTTAGAGGATTTGAATGTAGATGTCTCCTTGCCTATGAATCTTCAATGTGACAATCAGGCAGCATTGTTTATTGCCAATAATCCAGCGTTTCATGAGAGAACAAAGCACATCGAGGTGGATTGTCATTATACTAGAGACATGATCCAAAAGGGCTTCATCTCCACTTCTCATGTCAGTTCAGAGGACCAGACTGCTGATATATTTACCAAGCCATTGCTCAGAGGACCTTTCCAGAGATGTTCTTCCAAGCTGAGCATGATTGATATCTATGCTCCATCTTGAGGGGGAGTGTAGAGGTTTATATTATGTTATGACTGTTCCGCATTTCCTATTTATATAATGTATGTCTATGTAATTTACCCAAGGATTTTCTCTCTATAAAAGAGACCCGAGGGCTCTATGGAACAATGAATCAGAGTTTCATTTTCTCTAACATCTATAAATCATGAATTTATGTAATTTCGTGAAGATGGGGTCGGATATCCTACTGCACGGGAGGACCCACTGGGTCTGATTTCTTCTTGGTTCTTTATTTAAAAAAAGAGAGAATGGAAATTGAAGGTTAAAGGTCTACATTAGGTAGAAATGGAAAATCATCGAAAACAATGATTTTAACATAAAAATGCGACAAACATAATAACAAAGCTTGCATTTACATGGTGTGAGATGGCCAGGAAGACTCCCTGCTCCACGGGAGATGACATCTAATAGTCATAGTTCTATATTGATCTTCTTACTGAAACTTGTAGAACAGTAACCTATATATCAATCCCACTCGCACCCAACTCTCTTACAATAGGAGCTGTGATATCAAACACATGACCTATATTACACAATCGATGAATCTTTCCACAAGATCCAATTACCTAATTGACTCAACACTTTCTTCTTCTCAGCACTCCCCTAAATGGATCATGCAGTGCACAGTTTGGACAAATTGGAAACTCTCATGCACAGATTGAGTACATGAAGATCAAATCATCAAGCTAACTTTACTCAATGCATACTCCTACGATGTCTTTTGAGACATACTAATGAGTAGGAGGAACCATAGTGTTGGAGTTGTGAATGATGATCCGTCGAGAAATCTAAGATAGAAATCTGTTCTCATACTTTGCATCTACATTGAATAGAGTCAGTGTCACCACAATGGGTCCGTCTCGGGAAATCGCTAACCCACGTCATTGATAACACAGATTCCAAAAATGTCATCTTTCACTCACCATGGTCTCCCATACTTATTTGAATCATAAAGGAACCCATGTCATTGCATGTTGTTACCCCTATCGTGCCAATCTTTGGTTCTCCATTGGTCAAGGCACTCATTTTCTTGCTTCTTAATGGTCGATGTGTAAGATTGGATCTTGCCTCATATTCAATTGGTTGCAAGGCTCATGCAACATGCAATACGCCTATCACATGTCTTAATACGGCTGCTCATGTTCTTGCTGCACGTGGCATGCGCCACACAAAAAAAATGAAGAAATCTAAAATTCAAATAATTTAGGAATAAAAATAATCAAAATACGATTAAAGCTCAAATTGAAAGTATCAAAAGTAGTCGCTCTGCTAAAATGTTGAAAAGATGACATGAACATAAAAAGGACATAAACATAATATTAAAACTTATATTTACATGGTTCAAGACAGCCAGATGACCACGCTACTCCTCTAGAGAAGAAATCTGATAGATCTAATTCGAGATGGATCTTCTCATTGAAACGTGTAGACAAGGCTCTATATATAGGCGCCACTCACACCCAACTCTCACACAATAGTCGATGTAGTGCTAATATATTACAATAGGTGGATCTTTTTGCAAGATCCTATTATCTAATTTACTTAATACTTCATTATTTTTAAAAAACTACAAAGAATCACATCTCCTTCTCAACTGCTCCGATAATGGGACATGAACACGATCACATTTTATATAAGGACATGGAGATCTAAAGATTACCTTCCTATTATAGGCAAATTGCACATACCATAACGAGTGGTTTAAAGCACCCAAATATTCGTACATAAACATCATTGTGCTTACTCCTTGTTCTCTCTTTAAAAGACACCTAAAGGTAAGATGCAGTAACTAGCCATGGGGCATCCAATCTCTCTCCAACCTCCCTTGTAAACAGGCAACAAAAGATCAGACATTCAACTTCGTCCTCTCTTCCATACAAGGGGGAAGGAAATGTCGACCTATGGAGCACATTTATATTTATAGACCTTGGCTATAATCCATTCTCATATAAAAATCAAATCCCATCAAAATTTTGACTTTCACAAAGCCAGGGTTTTCTAATTGTGTTTTTATCAGTTGTGTTCCTCTGGAATATTGCAATATCAGTTATGCCCTTTTCTTTTTGGAATATCAGTTGTGCTCCAGATTTCTTCCACAATGATCACTTGTGCCCCTCGGGTTAGTTGTTGTCCATCATCACTGCAAACGAACGTCAACTTTGGGGACACAAGGGGAATTAGATTAAAAAAAAGGATTGAAAGGTCTTTCGCCCCCTCCTCCCTAATCTCCTCCTCCCCCTATGCCCCCTCCTTCTCATCTGCACTCCTGCTCCTCCACAATCCCATCCTACTCCTCCTCCGCCCTCGTGCTCCTCCCCCATGCCCTCCTCCTCCCCCTCTTCCTCCATGCACCCCTCCTCATCCTTCGTTATACTTGTTCTCTTTTCCCCCTCTATTCATTCTTCTTGTTCATGTTTGTACAACCTATCACCAACCGACGATTCGACTACAACTCCTTTCAAACCTCCCGCGCGATCATTGTTGATCTTTGTAAAGAATCAACCACTTCCAGATCATCCATCTTCTTCATTCGAACATGAGTATAATCCATTCTGAACATTTGAGTTCTTCTAATGTCATTGGTGATTTGCATGAACAGGTTGTGGTACATGAGGACTTGGATGATACACTTTCTGCGCAAGCTGACAATCTGGAAATACATATTGCTCTTCGGAAGCAGAAGAGTGCATGTACTATGCACCCTCTTGCTTCTCACGTTTCCTTGTAACGTCTTTCTAAGGATTTTCGGAGGTTTGTTGTGGGCTTGTCTATTGTGGAACTACCCCAGACCTATCACGACGCTATGCAGAGTAGCCAGTGGCGTCTCGCCATGGAGGAGGAAATGGCAGCTTTACAATCTCGTGGCACACGGAGTGTTGTAGAGGCTCCACTAGGTGCATCTATTGTTGGCAGCAAGTCGGTTTTTACTGTAAGAATTGTGTTGATGGCACTGTGGATAGATATAAGGCCAGGTTAGTAGCTCGTGGGTTCACCCAAATGTATGGGGTGGATTACCAGGACATCTTTTCTCCGGTTGCACGTCACCCTACTCAGAGGATTCTTCTCGATGTTGTTGTAGTACGTGACTGGTCATTGTTTCAATTAGATGTGAAGAATGACTTCTTGTATGGTGATCTGCAGGATGAAGTTTATATGCAACAGCCACCGGGGTTTGCTGCTGAGGGGGAGTCTCGTAATGTGTGCCGACTTCACAAGGCTATATATGGCCTGAAGCAGAGTCCCAGGGCTTGGTTTTAGAAGCTCTCAGAGTTGATTGAAAAGAAGGGATTTGTCAGATCTACTGCAGATCATTCTCTTTTTATTAAGAGAACTCAGAAAGGTACCGTTGTTATTCTAGTTTATGTTGATGATATCATTGAAACTGGCAGTGATGAACATGGCATTCAGGCAGCTAAAGATTTCCTTGGACAACAGTTTGTAACCAAGGATCTTGGCACACTACGTTACTTCCTTGGATTAGAGTTTGCACGAAATCAGAAGGGTATGGTTATGACGCAAAGGAAGTATGTTACTGATCTGCTATCTGAGACAAGCATGACAGGATGCAGACCTGCCACCACACCGATGGACCCTAATGCTAGGCTTTATGATGATGACTCTGAAGAGGTGGATAAAAGAAGATACAGAGAGCTGGTAGGGAAATTGTTATATTATTGTTACCAAACCCGATATATCATTTGTTGTGAGCAGAGTCAGCCAGTTTATGGAGCAGTACAGACAAGTTCACACGGATGCAGTGTATGATTTTGAGATATCTGAAGTCTTCTCCAGGTGTAGGTCTACTTTTCAAAAGAGATGCATCTCTTACTGTTTTTGGATGTGCATATTTGGATTATGTTGGGTGTCCCAAGGACAGGAAGACCATCTCAGGCTTCATTGTTTTTATTGGTAGCTCACTGGTTTCATGGAAAAGCAAAAAACAAACAGTTGTCGCTTGTTTCAGTGCTCAATCCGAATATAGAGCTATGGCACAAGGGAGTATTGAGATGATGTGGGTCAAGTTTGCTCTGACTGACCTTGCTATTGAGGTGCCTCCTCCTATGTACCTCAAATGTGATAATCAGAAACATGGTTTTAAAAACCGAACCGAACCGGCAGGTTCAACCCAGTTGAACCAAGAACCGGAGGGAGGACGGTTGGACCAACCGGTTTTTAGGAAGGAAGTCAAAACCAGCCAAAACCAATCAAAACCGGTCAAAATCCGGTTGAACCACTTGAACCGCTTGAACCAAACCACCGGTTGAACCACTATTTTTTGGAGAAAAAAATCTTAATTTTAAACAAATCTAAAATAACACAATAGAAATCTCCCCATCGATTGCAATTGCAAAGATCCGATCTTATTTTTATTATAAAATATTAAAACGTTTCATATTCCCATTCCCCATCGATTGCAAAGATAGTACGTACTACTCCCTTCTCCATTCCTATCTCCCTGCAAAGATTGTACACATTACTCCATTCTCCATTCCTATCTCCCTACTGTCACTGTATTTGTTCCCTTCCAATATATACGCCTCTGCGGATGCCGATCATCTGTCTTCAAGCGGCGAGAGCATAGCAACACATCTGCACGTTAGTCTTGCTAACTCTGTTGATAAACTGGTACAGCTTCTCCCATTTGTTGTTTACTTCTCTTGGCTACGCCATTGTAGGAAGTCTCTACCCACTCACCATTGAAACATCATTTTGCAGTTGACGGTAAATAATGTAGATGTATATTAAATCTCCGCAAGGTGCTATTTGGGGCTTGATGTTTATTTTGCAATCCATGTATATAAGAGACAAAAACCTTAAAAACTTAGAAATACTTTCTACCTTCTATATCATTTAACATATTTTTTTGGGAGCTTGCTATTTGTTCAATGTAGCATGGTTAAATTTTTAGGACAAGGATGGATGAGATGAGTAGTTTATTTTGCAAGGAATTCACATTTCAAGAAAATTAGATTAGATAAGATCTTATACAATTATATAACTTATATGTATTCCCTGTGTCACTTGTTTGGGGAAGTCCAAGCATGTATCAAAAGCATAACTACTAGGCTACTAGCTTGTATTAGGGTAATTTGGTTATTTGATTTACATATATGCATTTAAAGAAACTGGTAAGTGGTAGCTATACATTTGAAGTATCAAGTTATCAACAAATACTAGTTTATTTGTCTCGGCAAATGCAACAAATACTAATAGCAACATATTTGAGTCCTTATAAACAATACTAGTAGGATTGTCCATGCAGATTTTAAATGAATACATTTCAACATTTCATTTTTTTATTTTGCTTGTTGATCTTAATTTCATGCATTAATACAGGTGTAGATACCAAAGTCAAAGTTTCCAGGTTGGTAATCTCAATTAATTTTTCTAATACATAGTGCAGAATAATGTAGGCATATGTCTTTATATGGGTTTTTTTTGCAAATATATTATTTACAAGATGTAACATAATGCATATATTTGTATTAACTACCGGTCCAACTCGGTTTGACCCGGTCGGACCATATGAACCAAACCAGTAATGTACTGGTTTGGTTTTTTACGGTTTAATTAAATTGTTGACGTCATCACTGGTTCGACCGGTCGGTTCCATAGGTTCGACCATAAAAACCCAAAACCGACACTTGATCGGTTTGATGTCTGGTTTGGTTTTTAAAACCTTGATCAGAAGACATTGTTCATAGCTAACAATCTAGCCTTTCATGAGAGAACAAAACATAATGAAGTTGATTGCCACTACACTCGTAATTTGATCCAGAAAGGACTGATTTCCACTTCTCATATTGCTTCAAGAGATCAGATTGCAGACATGTTTACCAAAGCTCTTGCGAGGGGTCCCTTTCATCGTTGTTGTTCTAACATGAGCATGATAGACATATATGCTCCAGCTTGATGGGGGGAGTGTTGAGATTCTTATATCTCTGGTTTTTTATTTATATTTGTTATTTCTCCAATCTATCTTATGTAATTTTGCCGTAGAGCTTTTCTCCTATATAAGAGAGCTCTAGGGCTAAGAGGAATGCAACTTTTCAATTCACAACTTCCACAATATTCATCCTCACGATCATCCTCGCTCCTTTTTCCCTTTCGCACTACAGTCGGGCTTGTGGCTTGAGCTGACATTGATCTGTTGCGGGTACCTTAAATCTTCTGTGAAGCCTATTTGGCTACCATGCCATAGTTTTTTTTTGATAAACGGTGGGATGGGCCGTCTCGAGAGGGCCATCCAAAAAATATATTAACAATAACTATAAATTTACACCCGCCAGGAATCTAAAAGGGCCATGGCATGCCCGAGTACATTTTCCGGATAGAACCTTTACCCCTCAAAAACCACACTATTTCTGTTCAACCAGATGCACCAGATTGTCGCACAGATCTTCTGTCTTCCCAACTCTGAACCCGACCACTTCCTGCACGACTCCCAGAACATTTCTTTATTCCTGCAATCAAGGCCCGACTTCGACAGACTTTGCCATACATCGACAGAGCCACGACATACGAAAAATAGGTGATCCGCGTCTTCCTGCGAAGACCCACACCTACTACACAGATCTGTGTTCCCAGGGAAGAGCCTCGCTCTTCTTACCGCCATCAGCACCCTCTTCCTTCTCAAGAGCCAAAGAAACACCTTTATCCTTGAAGGAATCTTCCATGACCATATCATCGCGCAATCTCTAGCCATCAAGGACTCCATATTGGGGGCATGCGCCGCCAGCCATGCCATAGTTGCAGCATCTCCAATCTCTCTCCTAGACCAAAGCCATACCTCATCACCTGGAACATCATCAACTAAGCACTGGAAGGGACCACGAAGAGCATCAGAAGCATGAAGTCGAACACCACTTCCTCCATCGCAAGCGTCACCTCGCATCCGATGAATTGAGGACATAGTCAGCATCATCCTCCTCTACAACACAAATCTTAGTATTAGAGCCGAAGCTATCGCCATGCCACAACGGCGGTCATCGAAGCAGGGGAGCATGGGGGAGGATGAGGAGGGATGCAAGGGAAGAGCAGGAGGGCGGAGGAGGAAGATGGGTGGGGGAGTGTTTGGACATTTATGCCCCTCTTAACCGCATCATAGTTTGAAAAGATTATGGTTAAGTTCAACTCATTGACGGCTAAAATCACAGAAAGCCACGAGTGATAGAACGACAAGAAGTCGAAGACACAACAAACATTCCAAAAAGGGAGGGGAATAGCTGATATTGCATTATCCCAGAGGGGCACAACTGATAAAACCCTATCTAATCACATTTATTGAAGAAAAACAAGGTAATCAATACCGATATCTAAATAGACTCTTAGTAATAGAAGTTTTTATCTCATTCCCTATTGTATAAAATAACTATCAGTGGTCTAGTCTCACCGATGAGAGAGAGCCTATCAATAAAGTTCAAACATATCAATATACTTGCTAAAGTTGGGTTTTTCCATCTTTTTTCCTCGTTACGACGCAAGGCGTGTTAATTGCAAGCCACATAACACTATCTGTATCATAATCTCCACTCTTGTCCACGTACAATTCCATACCACTTCTCCCTAATTCGGTTACATGTTCCCTCTCTCTCCAAAGCTAGCACAAGTTTCCACCATTGTATCACCCTTTTATGGAGAGAAGGCATTTCAGCTTTATTTCTCTCATAAATTCCTTCATTTCCCTCTCTCATATACACATGCACTCTCTTTATTCTCCTCTTTTTTCTCCCATATGTCGTCCCTCCGCGTTGTATCTCTCTCTCTAATTCTCTACCATATCTTCACGAAGGCTCTCAATTTCACAAATTCTCTCTCCTCTCTTTCTCTCTCCCATTATCCGAGATCATTGTTTTTAAAAATGCACCTCGAGGTGCTGAGGCGTACGCCTCGAGGCTATAACCTCATGCAGCCTCAGTGAAGCGTGCGCCTCGAGGCTTATGAGGCACACCTCGAGGCACTGCCGCATGTATGTGCTGATTTTTTATTTATTTTTTCTACAATATTTTTTTCTTTTCTTTTTGAATATGAGCTTTCATCTTTCGTAGACAAGTATTTTCAAGTCATTAAGCTCACGATTCACTGAAATACATTTTTTTAGTTTATTAACATAATAAGCTTATTTTTACTTTGTTATGCATATTCTTTATAAATCAACATGAACAAAAAATTGAGTCTTGAGTCCTTAAATCTAATGCCTCTACTCTTTAGGATGAATCAAGCATAAATGCTTTCTTTACTAAAAGGTTTGGCCCCCCTACTTTGACCTAAATTTAAAAAAGTATATTTTTGTAAACATGTCTCATCTTTTCTTCTACTCAATCAGGACTAAATTAATATGCATCAAAGCATGCATGAATAAAGATGGTCTAAATATGCAATATTCAAGTGTTTTATCCCACAATCCTTATGGTAAAGTAAAAAGTGATCACTGATTCACTGCTCACTCTCTTATCATTCTCAATTGAATGACATACATATCTCACCTAATTTGAAAATGGTGGGTTACATATAGTCCCTTTAGTTAAATTTTATTCAAAACTTTAATTTTGCGAAGAGTTACCCATTATTGTGCTTGCATATCCATATTTGACTCTTTACAAATTTAAGTCCAAAAAAAGAGAGTTATATAACAACATGGATGTTTAAAGCATGATGATAGCCTTAAAATGTTATGGAATTATGTATTTAATCATAACTATTTAATTTCTAGAACGTGAAAATTGTAATTACGATTAATTATTATGTTTTATGAAAAATTTTCTTTTACGAGTGAGGCCTACGCCTCGAGGCAAACCTGGAAAAACGCCTTGATACGCCTCACGCCTTTTAAAACCTTATCCTAGACTTCCTCTCATGTAATTTCTTTTCTTTAATTTTCCTCTCTCCCTCACTACCCTCTTCCCCCTCTTAATCTATTTTCTTTACTCTTTCCCCCGCTAATTCTATTTTCTATAATTAACATTAAAGGAGTCCCTTGTTAGCACATAAACTATTTTATACATATTTCATCTCTTACCACTTCCCCTTTCTTTGGTTTTTTCAACGTAATATTAAAGAAGTCAACTCAACCATGGCCGGTCTCAAGCCCAGGTAAATGAGGAAGGTTGTGTGTTACGTAGCCGACAGTCAATGCAAGAGAGACAAATTTCTAAATAGTGTTCTTTTCAAGAACACTATTTAAGAATTTATCTCAAAACAGACAGATCTTTTCAACGTAGATTTAAGCAAACATTTAGATTTTGTTGGGGTGTTTTCTACTAGCGACACGTTGCATCGTCCGAGTGCAATGAGAAGTTGACAAAGGCTCCGACATCGTTGCCCCAATGTAGTTCAAATTTTGTAAGGGTTCCCACATGAGGAACGCATGCAAGTAAATAAGCTAGTTCTGTTGCATCGCCGCTTGGATGCAATCCAAAATTTGCAAAGGTTCTCGAATGATGGACTTTTAATTTTGAGTTTCTCTTACACCTCTCCACTCCGCCACCAAGCTTCCTTTTGGTCTAGAACTCCTCCCTTTGACTCGCCTAACATCTCTTTGGCTACCCTTCGGATATAAAATGCTACCTCCTCCCACATCTCGTTTGCACTTCCATTACAATCTCAAGATAAGTCTTCTAAAACATTCTTCCTGAAGTTTGATTGCTTCAATTGAAGATTCCACCATCTAGTTCTAGTGGTATTGGAAACACTCTTTTTTTTTGCCATCCCTTTTATTTGCACATCCATGACTAACAAGCTATGTTGAGTTGTCAAACTCTCTCGTATGATGACTTTGCAGCCTTTGCAACACAATCAATATATTTTCAACGCAAAATACTCTATTTGTGTTCCAGTCGGGCCGCTCTTATAGGTAATTTAATGCTCCTCTCTCTTCTAGAGAGTGTTTGCTATGAAAAGATCACAAGCCGTTACAAAATCCAGAATGGCTTTTCCCTCTTCATTTCTATCCCCAAAACCATGGCCTTCATGGACACTAGCGTACCTTGATGCATCCATTCCCACATATCCATTAAGATCTCCACTTAGGCAAATCATTTCTCTTTGTGATATTCCTTGCATAATCTTATCTAAATTCTACCAAAAAGCTTGTTTAATCCTTTCATCTAAACTAATTTGCGGTGCATAAACTGAGATGATATTTGGAATTTCTTCTTCGAGCACCAATTTTAGCAAAATAATCCTATCTCTGAATCTTTGCACCTCAACCACACATTCCTTCAAATCCTTATGAACAACCACTCCAACACCATTTCTGCCTTTATGTTTGCTTGAATACCATAGTTTAAAGCATGTCTTTGCGATCTCTCTTGCTTTCTCTCCATCCCATTTTGTTTTTGGAGATATAGCATCTAAATCTCCCTTCCTTCCACTGTATCTACCATCTCCATCGATTTGCCAGTCAAAGTGTCAATATTCGAACTACCTATCCGCAACTTCCTTTGCAACCTTTTTTGGACTAATTTCTTTACTCGCATGCGTTCAAGAATAGAATAGAGGAAACCGTCACAAACTACAAAATAACGAAGAAGGAAGCACAGAATACAGTAAGCGAAGCTAAATCAAAAACTTATAAAGTTTTATACAGAAATCGTGACTCTAAGAAGGATCAAAATGATATATTCAGATTGACCAAAGTAAGAGAAACAAAGACCAAAGACCTTCATCAAGTGAAATGCATTAAGGATGAGGAACGATACGTGCTTGTTACTCAGATGATATAGAGATTAGATGGAAGCATTATTTCCATAATTTTTTCATTGGGAAAGGAAATAGAAAGATCACTTTGGGAGATCTAGCTAATAGTGAAAATCACTTGAATCGTGCAAGATATAGACGAATGCAAAGGAATGATGTAGAGAAGACTTTGAAGGTTATAAAACCTACAAAAAGTGTAGGATATGTTGACATTCATATATAAGTATGTAGAGCTATAGTCTGAGAGAAGAGACAAATACGCGTCATATACATTAACCTCATAAAGGATGTGTATGATAGGACTTCATCTAGCGTAAGGATCCAGTCTGAGAAGACGGACTATTTTGATATCAACATTGGTCTGCATCAAGGTTCAGCTTCGAGTCCAGTCCTTGTTCCATTGATTAGGGACGAGTTGATTAGTCTCATTCTAGATGAGATATCTTGGTGCATGTTATTCGTTGATGATATTGAGTTGATTGATGAGACTAGAGATGGAGTAAATGAGTAGGTTGAGATCCGGAAACATGCAGTTGAGACTAAAGGATTCGTATAAGTAGGGCTAAGACTGAATATATGGAGTCCACCTTTAATGGAAGCAATGATGAAGGAATCGGTGTGTTGGTTACGATAACATTCAGAAGAAAGATTCTTTTAGATACTTAGAAACTATTTTTTAACATGATGAGGAAATTGATAAAGATGTTACTCATAGAATAAACACAGGTTAGCTAAAGTAGAGAGGAGCTTCTATTGTTCATTGTATTAAGAAAATTCCTTTGAAAATCAAAGGAAACTTTTACAAAGCAACTGTGAGATCTGATATGCTCTATGGATATGAATGTCGACTTGTGGAGCATAGATACGTGTAGAGAATGGCAATAGCAGAAATGAAAATGCTAAGATGGATGTGTGCACATACACGTAAAGATTGGATTCGGAATGATGCAATCAAAAGAAAAGTTGGTGTAGCTCCAACCGATGATAAGAGAGAGAAAACTGCTTAAGGTGGTTTTGCAAATAAGGTCGACCGATGCACTAGTTAGGAGATGTGAGTTTTGAGATGGTGGGTCGGTTAAGAGAGAGCGAGGAAGGCCGAGAAGTGTTGGAATGAGACTATATCCGAAGGGATCTTAGTTTTTTGGATCTAAGCTCGAGAATGACTCAAGATAGATCTTAATGGAGGCAATGAATCCATGTAGCCGACCTTATTTAATGTGGGAAAAGTCTTTATTATTGTTTTTATAGAATATTAAAGAGGTCACATATGGTATATTTTTATTTAATAGTAAAGAAGTTACCTATTTATATATAATGTAGTAAAAAAGGTATCTAGACATATCATTCAATAAAATAACCTTAACTAAACGATCCAATGTCAAGAATTAAATAGTTATACCATGAACTACAGTTAGATAACAAAATTACATTGAACAAATAAAGATAGACTTGTATTAAGCTTACCCCTGTAGTTCGTATCAGCATTACATTGAATGAATCAAGATATGCATGATGTTAGGCTTACTTCTGTAATTGTTAGGCACAAAAAAAATATATTCTTTTGCAATCAAACAATAAAAAGTGATCAAAATATTTTTCACATTACGAATACACCATGGTAAAAGAATTTGATCTTTAGACTTCATTATTGACCAATTTTTCTAGAACAGAAGCGACCCCTCATCTACATAATAAAAAACTAAAAATACCTTTTCCCACTGTGGAGAAGAGAGACGAATGGGATTTCTATACCATAAGGCTAGGTTCTCTTATATATAGAGAAAACCCTAGAGAGTACAAGGGGAAAATATATAAATTACCCTGAGGGGTTACGGAACCCAAAGGGATAAAGGTTACGGAACCCGAAGGGTTAAGGGTTACGGAACCCGAAAGGTTACAACCATAACTGTAATATAATAATTCTAACACTCCCCCTCAAGTTGGAGCATATCTATCGATCATGCCCAACTTAGATACTAAGTACATGAGGCGCTTCCTTGGAAGAGCCTTTGTGAGGATGTCTGCAAGTTGAAGTTCAGTGGAGATGTGAGGAGTGCTGATTCGTCCTCCTCGTACAGCATCACGAATAAAATGGCAATCAACTTCAATGTGTTTTGTCCGCTCATGGAAAACTGGATTGGTGGCGATATACATGGCAGACTTGTTGTCGCAGTATAAGGGTACAGGAGTGGCGACTGACATGCCACGTTCTGTTAGGAAAGAAATAAGCCATGTGATCTCACATGTGACCTGATCCATTGCCATGTATTCCGCTTCTGCACTGGATCTGGAGACCACTGTCTGCTTCTTGCTTCACCAAGTGACAAGGTTATCCCCAACAAACATGGCATATCATGTAGTGGATCAGTGGTCCTCGAGAGAGTTAGCACAGTCAGAATCTGTATAGGCAGAGATATTAGTGCGCCCATTCACCCCATAAAAGAGTCCACATCCGGGAGATTCTTCAAATATCGAAGGATCAAAAGAACATCCTGCTAGTGGTTGTAAAGAGGCTTCTCCATATGCTGACTGGCTCTGCTCACATCATATGATATATATGATTTAGTAACAGTGAGATAGAGTAATTTTCCCACTAAGATTCTGTATCGTGTTGCATCTTCAAAAACTGTATCAGTAAATGCTGAATATTTTCTCACTTCTGCAGGGATGCCAGATGGCTTGCATCCAGGAAGTCCTGCCTCAGTCAGAATATCGAGGCAATACTTTCTCTGTGAAAGATGGAACCCCTCTATTGTGCATATTACTTCGATGCCAAGAAAATAACGAAGTTGGCCAAGATTTTTCGTGACAAAGACCTTCTGGAGCAAGGTATTGGTCTCCCGAATACCATTTATATCATCTCTTGTGATAATCATATCATCAACATAGACAACAAGGATGATCATGCCAGTAGACCAAATATTATTTAAGAAGTTGTCTTGGACTGTTTTACGCTAGCTATCGGCTACCTAACGCAACCCTCCTCATTTACCCGGGCTTTTAACAACACGGTATGAAAAAGCGTGCCTCGAGGCGGTCGAGGCGTATGCCTCGAGGTAAAGCAGTTCTTTTTAACCTCGAAGCGTGCGCCTCAGTCCAGTCCAATGAGGCGTGTTCCACAGGAGATTGAAGCGATCGAAGCATTTTGCGGGGTGTTTTTGCTTTTTTTTTGTTATTTTTTATGATTTTAATGATTTACTTGAGTCCAGTCCAATGAGTCCAGTCCAATGATCGAATTATACACTCAATTTCAATGTCGTTCTTGAAGTTTAAGATACACGGTGGTACCTGATCTTTAATATTTATCTCAATGTAATTTTGAGACATTGTGATTTAATGCTAGAAAGACAAAAGGATAAGTTAAATTTCAATAGCTGAGGACCTTATTAAAACAAATCTTGAACATTGAGACTATATCGTTATCTTTTAAAGTTCATGTATGACATTAAAAGCGGGTATACAATTCATATATTTTTGTGTAACTTACTATTTATTATATGTCTATACACACAATAATATATTTCTATATAATATACATATATAGGTTCGGCATAACAAAAGTCCAAATCCATATAAAAAGTTTAAAACATGTGTGTGTATCTGTATGCTAAAAAACTAAAACTATACTTGTATTGGTATCTACATTCACAAAAAGATCCAAAGCTATTTCCGCGTCCTTATCCGTATGAGCAAATATAAATATATTTATATCCATGCGACGATAAAATGTTATAGTTGAAGCAATAATTGCACATATGACAATCGTGAAAATTGGAAAATGATAAATTAATATTTAAGATTATGAAAATAAATGCATCAAAACATATAATTCACTTTAATAGTTTATATGATAGGGTCATTGTCATTTATAATAATAACTTTTAGGAAAGAAGTTATAGATGCAAGATGTTAGGACGCATGTGATCTTTCGTCCCACGGTCGGCACATCAATTGAGATGCCCTTTTGGGTTGTCTCCTCAATTCGGCGCTTCAAGTACTGATATATACTTAAAATTTTAACTATTTCATCTTCATAAATGTTTATTTAACTGTGATTATATTATTATTTATTTCAATAAAGTCAAAATTTTAGCACATAAAAAATATGGATATGGTAGAGAATCTTTTTCAAATAATTATCAATTTAATCATAATTAAATGAAGAACTTTGAAAACTACATATTTGAAATTTCATAGGAGTCAAGTCGGAGAGAAAGCTTGCAACGGAACCTTATGTGTTGATTTGGATATGGGTACAAGATAAAAACACCAAAAACAAAGTAAAATTACAAATCCTACAAATCTAATAATAATTGAAAAAAAAAACACAAAACACATGTACTTAGTAATTCGGAACTAAGCCAAGTAACTATGATATGAGTAAGGTTTGCGTCCTTATGTTCGACCTAGGTACAATTTCTAGGTAAATAAAAGTATTCGTTCATGTATTTTATTTGCTTAATTGGCTTTGAGGGTACTACAACTGGTTTCATTTAGCAAACCTAAAAGCTAGATTATCACATGTTCATTAAACCGCAGGTGATTGGGCAACACATTTGGATGAGAATCAGCACGTCACCATATGTAGGGCATGACCCATGCATTCGCAAGGTCGGTAGTGAACACCTCAACATACATCGATAGTGAAACGTTTACTCGTAGAGTAGACACAGATTATAGCACTCGCAAGGTTAGCTATCAACCATCATATCACCGATAATCCTCACCATAGCATCTACCTATGGTAGAGGGTACTCGTGACTGGGGATGACAAGCTCGAGGATGCATAGGTCGATGAAGAGTAGGGAATGGAGACGATGATTTTTGTAGGAGATTAATTTAAATGGAGAGAGAAAATATAAATAAACAAATAGGAAAGGTGGAGTCGACAAATGATTTGTCTGCCCATGCATAGTTTGAGAATTATTTCTAACACGTGCCAGGAATGGAAATTATTCTTGATTGCATGCCACATGAAAATTACTTTATATACCCTATATTTCCATTTTCCTTGAGTACTAAATATGTGTGTGCGTGTGTGTGTGTGTTTTGTAAAAAAAAGTACATGTTATTAAAGGAAGAAAAAAAGAAGAAATACAAAATGATAAAAATTGAAAAAAACGTATACATATAAAATACCATCAAAATACATTTCTTTGTTCATATAGCTTGTTTTTGTTTTGAGATCTTTATGAATGTTGTATATCTCATTGATATCTACAAATTTTATTTAGGTTATTTTTCATTTCAAATTATTTTAATTTTAGTTTTAATTTTTTTCTTCTTGTTATTTGTTTTCTTTTTTTTAATTGACATATATCAAGTCATTGTGTCTAGAAAAATGCTGCATGGTCCAACTTCATTTGCGCTCGCCCTCTATGTCCTCATTAACCTCAGTCAGCACTCCGATGAGCGGTCCTCACTCCATGAAGTTGGTCCATTTAGCTTGCTCCAGTTACCACCGAATCATTTTTATCTTACTCACTTCGTCTCCACCGCAACCATAAACTCCAATTCTGACCACCACTTCCATATAACCTCCCATCCTTCACTCACGCATCCATTCACGGCGTTTACAACTGATGGTCATCATATAAAAAGCAACTACAATCCCTCACACTTCCCACTACCTAGGGATAAAACCCAAGCCATCTTCATCGTCGACAGCCAATTGCCACCATCATTTCCAACTTTATATGAAGGGAGGTTGAACCTGCTTGGAAATACGAGAAAAAATGAATCAAATTCATCAAATAAAATGTTTGTCCTATGATAAACAATGCAATCGTATAATTAAAATGGTTAAAATTGTGAAATCATCTAGTAATGAAAATTATTTTTGCACCATTTCACAAGTTCACAATGGTATAGAATTATACCTCTAATGTGTGAGTCTTTATAATAGGAGACCTCCTGTCTTAGGTCTAATTAGATGATTGCTTGCACTTGCAAGAACGATTATTACTCATGTTACTTTCCCATGAACTTGAGTGATTATCTCCACCCAGTTGTACATACCAAAATTATCTAGAATGATCTCTACATCGTGATTTCATCTTGGGAAATCAAGTCCTTCTAGATGCGTGTAAGCACGTAGAAGAACGTGGATCCTCTTGCATTTGGACGAGTCAACGGAGAGGAAAGGAGAGGCAATAGGGGTAGACGACCAAGGGTTTTTGTTGTTTAATATTAAGGACGATAAAGAGGAGAAAATAAGAGAACTTATCTCTTCTATTTTGTTATCTTTCCTCTTAGGACTTGAGAGTACATGTCAGAATTTCAATTGATAAAAGAAAAGTAACTGCAACCCTTATTTTATAGGGACATGGACGGTCAATGCGGAGTCATACTCCGTCTTGATGGACGTCCATGGGAGACATAATAGAGAGCCAGTCTTTCTACTCTCTCTCCAATTAGTTTCGACTTCCAAATAGAACTTGAATTTTGAATTTGAATTAATAAAAGAATAAACCACTTTTCATTGACTATTTCTTTTCATAATGTACAGTCCTCACCTCTTTCTTCGTCATCAACCTCACCTCCTCGGTTATGTGTCGGGCGAGGCTTCCTCTACGAGCTGCAGCCACCTCCACCGAGACTCCTCCGTCGTACCTCACCACCCTCCACTAAGGTTGATGTACCTCCATCTTCAGCTTCAGTGCGCAGCACAGGCACCGCTCGATTTTCATTGAGAGGCTTAGACTTGATCAGGCCATACACAACCGAGCCTCGCCCCCTATCCTTAGCTTCGGTTTTGATCAAAGCTCCGGATACCGCCACGTGGAAGTCAGACCCGAAGCACATGCCGAACCCGCATTGCACATGTCCCGCACGTGAGGGTGCAGAAGAATTGCACTCGACCCCGGAGATTCTGGGAAATCCCGTGCACGCCCCCCTCTACTGGAGCGCACACACGCGTCACGTGGTACGGTGGGAGACTTGCACACATGCCCCGAGCTTTTCCGCAAATTCAGCTCATACCCCCGCCTTCTAGGGAGCACGTGAGGCGCACGTGTCTTTCTAGGAATATTGCATAGACACCCTCATGTGTATAGGCAATTACTCTCAAGTCCTATAAGCAGATTTCTTTCATCAATTTTAATTCTATATTTGCATTTTGAACCCTATCTTTGCATATCATTTTCGACATTCACTTAGCATCATTATATTTGTTTGAAAATGGCAAATTATAGAAGAACTCATGCTTTATAGTGTAAATATTTTTGTGAATTTTCTGAGCCTTGGATTATTTAATATGATTTTTTTGTGTAAAATTGAATATTTTGCCCATTGATTTCCATTAATTTGATATTAAATTATTCCTTATCTAAAAATTACCAAAAATTCACAGTAGGTATAGTTTGAGTAGTTCTACTTTGTGCCCAAAAATCATCACATTTACACGCATAAAAAGGTAGAAATAAATTAATTAGTATTTTTCTTATTTGATTTTTAATAAGTCAAAAAATAGTTGTTTTTGGGATCTAGTAATTTTCCTAGATTCATTTCATATAGAGCCATCTAGGATAATTTTAGTTTCTGAAAATAATTTAATTTGGTGTATATTAAAATTAATTTTGTGAAAATCACCCTGCATTCATCTTTAATCCATAAGTAATTCATTTAGAGTCGAAAAATTCCAAAAAAATTAGGGTAGCTTCATTTCATCATATTTGACATTTTAGCCAAGTTTGAGAATTTTTAAACTTAATTTGATCATATTCACATTTTAACCCTCAAAGTTGTCCATGTCTGCATTGCATTTATTTACATTGCAAAAAAATATTAAAAAATATTCTCCTGAAAACCTAGCATCTAGATCGACTTTAGATTAATCTAAGGAGAAAGTTGTCTCCCTGAGTTAGACCTTGGGCTTGTCCAAGTAAAATAAAAATTGTCGCTCGATATTAATTGAAGCGATTTTGATTGATTCGAATTTATTCAACTAGGACAGAATCATTAATTCGGTACTATTAAAAGGACAAAAATCGGGTTTTTCAGATAGTCATCCAGATGGGATCTGATGCAAGTGTTGCAGTTGTCGTCGTCAAGACCTACCGAGTATCGTTATCTAGGGGAAGAGTCCTAGTACTTAAAGAGTATCTTGATGTACCTGAAGTTAGAAGGAATTTAATATCTGTATCTAAACTTATTAGGAGTTGATATTCATTCCTATTTTGTAATAAATTAGTCATAAATCATTTTGATAAATATGTTGCAGATGGTGTTTTAACTTCTAACGGACTCTGTGAATTGTGCATTGATGAACGTGTCATGAATGTTACTACCACTAATAATAATAAAAACCCTAAAAGATCCAGGAGGATGGAAATCATTCAAATATGATTTGGCATCAAAGGCTTGATCATTATCTGTTGATAGGATCAATAGATTGATAAAATGATGGACCTTTAGATTTGCTACAGGTTCAATCTTTGCCTACCTGCGAACATTGCATTCGAGGTAAAATGATAAGGATGCCTTTCCGTAACAAGGTTACAAGATGCGAAGGTATTCTTGACATAGTACATAAGGATGTATGTGGTCCCTTCAGTACCGCGACTCGAAATGGATATCGATATTATTTGACGTTTATTGATGACCATTCGCGATACGGGTTTATCTTCCTACTATGTCATAAATCTGAAACCTTTTAAAATTTCAAAGAGTTCGAGGTTTTGGTTGAGAACCAAACCAATGGGAAGATTAAACGAAGATCTGATCGAGGTGGTGAGTACCTCTTAGATGAATTTAAGGAATATCTTAAAGAGAATGGAATTGTCTCTAATCTCACTCCTCCTGGAACCCCCCAACTTAATGGTATTGCTGAAAGATGCAACAGGACCATTATGGACATGGTCCGATCAATGATGAGAAAAGCAAATTTACCGCTTAGTTTATGGGGATATGTAGTAGAGACTGCAATATATATCCTAAACAAGATTCCTAGTAAATATGTACCTGAGGCTCCTCATGAGATCAGCTATGGAACCAAACCTAGTATTAATCACTTGAGGGTTTGGGGTTGCTTGGTCCATGCGAAGAACGTGAACGCAAGTAAGCTAGAATCTCTCTCGCGAGTGTTACTTCATTGGGTATGTTAAAGATGATATTGGATACCAGCTTTATGATCCCGAGACCCAAAAGGTTTCGTATCTAGAGAAGAGAAATTTATGGAGGATAACTTCATTAAAGGTCAAGACAAAAATGAAGTAGATGAACTCATTGAATCCCCTGAGGATTCTTAGCTTCCTGAACTAGAAACTAAAGAAATACATAAAGATGAAATACATGTACCTCTTCAAAGGAGTTCGAGGGTGGTTGCACCAACTGAAAGGTATGGATTCCATGTATCAGGTGAAACTGACAATGATCCTGCTTCATTTGATGAAGCACTCGCAGATCATGACGTGGATAGATGGATGCTAGCTATGAAGTCAAAAATTGACTCCATGCATAAGAATGGTGTATTGACCCTAGAGGATCCACCTAAAGGGTAAAATCCATTGGGTATTGGATCTTCAAGAGAAAGAGGGGACCTTGTGGGAAAGTAGAGACTTTCAAAGCACGACTCGTTGTCAAGGGCTACACTCATAGAGAAGGCATCAAATACGATAAGACATTCTCTCCTGTGGCTATGCTTAAGTCCTCAGGACACTGCTAACTATAGCTGCATATCTTGACTATGACATATGGCATATGGACGCCAAGACAACTTTCCTCAATGGATATCTCGAGGAGGATATCTATATGGAACAACCCCAGGGCTTCATAACCGAGGAAGGTAAAGTATGCAAGATGAAGAAATCCATCTATGGGCTCAAACAAGCTTCTCGTAGCTGGAATATCAGTTTTGACGAAACCATAAAGAGTTATGATTTTGTGCAGAATCCTAACGAACATTGCGTGTACAAGAAGCTTAGTGGGAGCGTCATTGTGTTCATCGTGCTTTACGTAGATGGCATCCTTATCATTGGAAATGATACATGGATGATGACCAGTGTGAAAATTTGGTTGTTCCATACCTTCGAGATGAAAGATCTTGGAGAAGCCTCTTACATCTTATGTCTCAAGCTATTCAGAAACTGAGATAAGAGGATATTGGGATTATCACAACATGAGTACATTAAGAAAATTCTTGAACGTTTCCGTATGGATAGTTCCAAGAGAGGTTTCCTCCCCTTGAGACATGGTATACACTATCTAAAGAGATGACTCCTCAAAGTGTCGAGGAAAAGGAAGCCATGGCTGGATGCCCCTATGCATCAGCTGTAGGAAGCTTAATGTACGTCATGATGTGTACTAGACCAGATATCTGCCATGTAGTAGGAGTGGTAAGTCATTACCAATCCTGCTATGGAGAGCAACACTGGAATGCAATAAAGAACATTTTCAAATATCTAAGATAGGCACAAGATTATATCTTGGTCCATGAAGATGGTGATCTCCAGATCTTGGGATATACAGATTCAGACTTTCAATCGAATATTGATGATCGAAAGTCGGCATCAGGGTTTGTGTTCCTGTTGAATGGTGGTACTGTGAGCTGGAGAAGCAAGAAGCATGACACTATATATTCAACAACAGAAGCTGAATACATTGCCACATCAGATGCTGCAAAGCAGACGGTGTGGTTGCGCAAATTCATCCTGGAACTTGCCGTAGTTTCCTCTGATACTCCCATCCTGTCACTCCATGATAACACATGAGTCATTGCTCATGAAGAGGAATCCATATGGCATCAAAAGAGCAAGCACGTGGAAAGGAAAAATCACATCATTTGAGAAATTCAAAAGCACGGTGACATCATCATCATCAAGGTGGCCTCTACCGACAACGTTGTTGATCCTCCTGCAAAACCTCTGACATAGAAAGTTTTCAATCAGCATGCAATGAGTATGGGTTTAAGGATTGTTCCTGAATGGTTTTGAGGGATAGTGGGAGATTGTTATCCATGTGTGCCCGAGGTGAACCATTCCTACAATAAATGTTGTTATAATATTTGATTTGTCAATAAAAGCTATTGATTCTTTTCACCCCCTTTCTGAGATTAAATGAATGAATACACTATAAGGTCCCTCTGTACAATTAAGGTTATGTACAGTGGCCATCTTAATAATCATACAGTTGCTGATTCAATAATAGAATCATAGATACTGGTGTTTAGATGAATATTTAAGGAGTTAGATCGAGGACTCATTAAGTACCGTCAAATGATTATTTAAGGAGTTACCGGCATTGGGAATAAGTTCTTCCACTAAGTGCATATGCTACCGCATTTCCCTTACCCTGTTGGTAAGAGATTGTGCCATGATAGCCCTTTAATAATTCTATCCATCATCTCTATCTCATGTTTAGCTCTTTTTGGTCAAATAAGTGTCTTAAACTCTTATAATCGATGAAAATCTCAAAAGTGATGCCATAAAGGTAGTGTATCCATGTTTTAAAGTAAAGACTGGATAATTACACCACGTGTCTTGGTTTGGGCTTATTTATTTAAACGAACCAAACTTTGAAATGGTATGTTCGCTCAGATCCAGTTCGTTAGAAGTTCAATACATAATATATATTATTTATTTATATATGCATTTTTTCTAAAACATTACACAAGGAATGACGAATTTGCAACATGATGTAAATAAGGTATATGCCTAAAAGTTCGTGACCCTTGATCAAGACATATTGAAGGGACATGATCATTTCGCATTCCTAAAATACTTAGAATCTAAGGAGTCACTACTAATCGAACCTTACATGAACTGAACCGAACCTTCATGAATCACGATCGAGTTGAACTCTAAACACCATTTTCATCTTACCGAATCGAACCGAGCTCGAACCTCTAAAATTAATGAACGAATCGAACCAAACCAAATCTAACCTAGGTAGGTCTGCTCGGGTTTGGTTCGTTTACACCCCTACATGCAAGCCAGAGCATGCAATGCTCTATGGTGGTTGTTGCGTAAGGTACGGTCCTTGTGATCCTTGACCTCTACCCTTTCTTCCTCCACATGTTGCTCCATTGCTCAGGAAGGATGCTACATTGTTAGTTGAGGTTGGCTTGAACCCAGATCCTCTCAACTATTGACAGTATTTCTTAAAGTATCCATCTTGATGACAATAATAACATGTACGTATTCCAACATGAGAAGAAAACCCAACCACAGAGGTACTAGCTCATGTAGTTGAGTCACAAGGGTACATTGGAGGTCTAGAGATGCCCCCACCCCTCTTCTTAATAGTTACTAGCATTGGGAATAAGTTCTTCCACTAAGTGCATATGCTACCACATTTCCCTTACCCTGCTGGTAAGAGATTGTGCCATGATAGCCCTTTAATAATTCTATCCATCATCTCTATCTCATGCTTAGCTCTTTTTGGTCAAATAAGTGTCTTAAACTCTTGTGATCGATGAAAATCTCAAAAGTGATGCCATAAAGGTAGTGTATCCATGTTTCAAAGCAAAGACTGGATAACTACACCATGTGTCTTGGTTTGGGCTTGTTTATTTAAAGGAACCAAACTTTGAAATGGTATGTTCGCTTAGATTCGGTTCGTTAGAAGTTCAATACGCAATATATATTATTTATTTATATATGTATTTTTTCTAAAACATTACACAAGGAATGACGAATTTGCACCATGATGTAAGTAAGGTATATGCCTAAAAGTTCATGACCCTTGATCAAGACATATTGAAGGGACATGATCATTTCGCATTCCTAAAATACTTAGAATCTAAGGAGTCACTACTAATCGAACCTTACATGAACTGAACCGAACCTTCATGAATCACGGTCGAGTTGAACCCTAAACACCATTTTCATCTTACCGACCGAGCTCGAACCTCTAAAATTAATGAACGAATCGAACCAAACTGAATCGAACCTAGGTAGGTTTGCTCGGATTTGGTTCGTTTACACCCCTACATGCAAGACAGAGCATGCAATGCTCTATGGTGGTTGCTGTGTAAGGTACAGTCATTGTGATCCTTGACCTCTACCCTTTCTTCCTCCATGTGTTGCTCCATTACTCAGGAAGGATGCTACATTGTTAGTTGACGTTGGCTTGAACCCAGATTCTCTCAACTATTGACAATATTTCTTAAAGTATCCATCTTGATGACAATAGTAACATGTACGTATTCTGACATGAGAAGAAAACCCAACCACATGGGTACTAGCTCATGTAGTTGAGTCACGAGGGTACAATGGAGGTCTAGAGATGCCCCCCTCTTCTTAACAGTTACTGGCCCAAGGTCTATGGTGATCTTATGCTGGAATCAATTGGATGATATCAACAGTCTCTGCGGTTAGAATTCACATTGTCTTTGGATGGTCTATCAGTAAAGTGGAACCTTCTTCTTTGGCGATTTTCATCCATTTCCATCTCAATACGAGAGGCGATGCCCTTTGCTTCATATACAATGGTGGCTCTAAAACATGCAATATTCTCTCTAAGATCTCCCTGAAGTACACTAACAAATTTGATAAGATACTCCTGTAATGAATCTTTTAGAGTTGGTGAGTAACATAGTAACTCGGTAAAGTAAATATGATTATCTCGCACAGTCTTAGAATCTTGGGTCAAAGAAGACAGTTGTCTCCTCTTCAATTCTTCCCAATGGGGGGATAGAAGCGTTCTCAGAAGCTTTCTTCAAAGGTATCCCATGGAACGTGATCTATTGATTTATTGGAAATACTTTCTACCATCGTCTTGCATAGTTTGCTAGAGAGTAGTCAACAAATTGCACCCAAATATATATTTATGTATGTATTATCTTTAACATCCTACTAACATCATCAAGCCATAATTCGACCTCAACAGATGTCTCTATGCCGTTGAATCGAGGAATCTTTTCCTTTTGATAATTGTCAAGTAGTTTTTGATGTCTAAGAAGGACCTTATCCATTGCTCCTTCCGCTGGGGTTGGAGCAGACTCAGTGGAAGTATGGTAACTATATTCTTCTTTGGAAAGGTGAACAGAACCCTTAAACCTAATATCCAAAAGTCTGGATGCCTTGGGTCTCTCAGCCTGTCCATTGAGTCTTTGCTCTAACGCTTGCTGCCGTTGCCCCATCTCTTAAAGCATTGCTATAATCACAACCATTTACCTACCAAGTCCCAATCCGCCATGATTCTGAGATGAATCAGGACATCTATTAGTTCTTATTCTATCTAGCACGATGTACATTGTGGACACTAATTCGTGAATGATAATATTTCTTGCAGTCAAATACTAAGATTGAAGGATATTAACATATCCTTGGTTTCTGAATACTGCTCATATCTATTATTTATAAAATAAGCTACTAGAGTAATCAGGCTCTAATACCAATTTTTCATGACCCCATATTCTGGGTCGTCAGATTCTCTCATTTGTCGGATCTGGTTACTCAACAAGAGCTTTGTCTAATAATAATAGCTAGCACTCAGAAATAGACTACAATATAATGCTACATACAGAAAACATCTCATAGTTTTTTATCACAAAATAAAGCTTACATAGCAAATTGTCCCACTATTTTTTTGTACATCAAGATGAAAGAAAAGGGCAACAAAAACTACTAACTACCTTAGACTATAAGGTACTATTGTTAACTGGCTAGTTGGCTGACTAAGATCCTTGCGATGGCTCACCAATGCCTATTGAGTTTCTAGAAATCATATGATGAAGATTAGCGAGCGTTGACTAATGAAGAAGAGGAAAGTAAACAAGTAGTGTAGCTTAGCAAAATTCATTATACCATAAAATTTCACTTCTTCTCATTACATTAAGTCATATTCCTTCTATTCTACATTAGGAATTAGTCGAGGGGACTTACCCCACCTCTCATGGATCGCGAAGCTATAGACACTTCAGGATTGGAGATTGCATTGATCCGGTGAGCATATGCCGCCATATATCACCTCAGTCAATCCTCCAATACTACCCTGGCATTTTTTTTATTATCAGGGTTCCAGACCCTTAGCCTGACAAGTAAAGAAGCACCATGTCCTTGAGGTCCCCATAACTTAAAAATACAGGCTAACTTTTAATCACATACTAGACTTTAAATACATGTTATTCTGACCCAGCCGCTATCAAACCACCCTGTATCCACATGACACGACCCCATCTTCAGTCAGTCAACCCACTTAATGGCAACTGAGTACCATGCACTACAAATAATTTATTTCTCATGCTCAACATATCTAAGCAACCATGTACCACCTAGGCATGGCCTGCCAATACATATGTTCTTCTAACAAACATACAAGTTGCAAGACCGACCTATAGTATCTACTCCAAGTCATCCTTATCGTAAAATATAATACAAATGTTGTGGTTGGTTCCATTTATGCCAGATCAATTCTCAGCTAGTATCGGTATAATATTGCACAATTATCATAACAACTGCAAGGCAAGGACGATTTATTTCACCTACTCTATTTTAGCAATTATTTTTAGAGTAACTCATGGAAAAACACGTGAATGTTCTTCATAAGAAAGAAACTAATAAATATAAATTTTATTCAGATTATCTTGCAAATCCAATAACAAGAGGCATGATTTCGTTACATGTTTGTGTTAACTTCTCAAATGGATAGATCTACCTTGATTTGTGTTCAGTTAGGGGTTTATTAGTTTGTGAAATGATTAAATTCCATTTATGTGTCAAGAACATGGAGAACACAAAGAATGAACGAAGAATAAGAAGAACTAACGGAGAACACGAAGAACAAATGAAGAAAGAATATGAACTCTCTCAAATTCTCGACAAAGTACCCCTTACATCGGGTGATATTTCAAGGAAAATTTCGGCAGAGTCTCCTCTTACATCATGAGATATTTCAATGAAAATTTCGACAGAGTTTCCCCTTACACTGGGAGATATTTCAAGGAAAATTTCGGTAGTCTCCTCTTACATCGGAATATATTTTAGGAAAAATTTCAAAAGAGTTTCCCCTTACATCCGGAGATATTTCAGTGAAATTTTCAGTAGTTCCCCTTATACCGGGAGATATTTTAGAGAAAAAAACGACAGAGTTTCCCCTTATATATAGAGAAACTTGAAAGAAAACATGAATCTTCGAAGTAGTGGATCAGAACACAAACTAAAAAGATCTACTTACATCCTTCCTGAAGCTGTCGAGGAGAGGAGCGATCCATCTTCCTTCTCCTCTTCTTCCCACAACGCTTCCCTAGCAATCTTTAGAGAAAGATTTTCATCTCTTCTCAGATCGTAGATCCTTCTTGAATATCAATTGACGTAATCTAACTCTTTAGATCTACAACCATGTACCAACTTCTATGATCTATCTATTTTAGTCAACATATGTATGATATCAAGATGGACATGGTACATAGTTATAATTGTATAAAGTGGCCTTATAAGTGCAAACACAATTTATTCATTAATTCAGATAATGAAATATTCTGTAACAATCTTTTTTTGCATAATGGCTTTATAATGGGCTCACATGTCTAACACCAGCCCCAAACCTCAAAGGAGGTAACATGTCATGTAATATTTGTTAAGAAAAAATGACACAGACCACCAATGTGATGAGCCTCGAGCTTGGACGATCTCACCACAAATCACCAACATTTATAGGTGATAATCAATGCTCCTCCAAGCTTAATTCCTTGGGCGGCTAACCACCTATTTAGGTATTTCACTGATCATATTCTTGTCTTCTTTCTTCTACTTTTATTCTTGTATTACATCTTCCTAGTCCTCTTCTGATTCCTCTTCATCTCATTGTACTTTATTTCTTCTAAACGAGCCCATACTCCGACCAAAACATGTTTCTCCAATCTTCTCTTTGCCACCTATCCTCCTCTGACCGACTCAGGATGAGAGGATTTGTTCTCATATCCGCTAACTTTGTCGAAAACCTCCTACCATCATTATTCCTTCTGTTGAATATGGTACTTATTGTAGGGATGAAGTTGTTACAAACATGAAAAACCATGAAGCTTCATCCACCAAGCATAACATCACATTGATATGAATTGAATCAAGATGTCACATTCATCGACAGATCTCTCGAAGCTCCATCATTGACGTGGATGCAACAAAGAGGAATGTCGTTGGATTGATATTATCGAAACACGCAACTCTATCATCAAGGAACCATTTTAGAGTTGATATGTCAATGTGTCTTAATTAAAGAAAAAGGAGGAGATGAGGAATAACAAATACCGTTGGGTCGAGGTACAAGCTCCAAGATGAACCATTGATAAATCAAGCCACTTATCTTGTCTAAATAAGCTTTGTAAAGGGATTAGCTTCACTCTACACATGCTCTTCCTAGCCATCCGATCAACCCAAGAGCATACTATGCATGATCAATCTTCCTAGCCATCTGAGCCACCAGATCTTCCCATCATCAACATTTTTTATGTGGTGTCAAGAGGATATTTTTATCGAGACAATCACATCACCCTCTACCAGTAGATTTGCTAAAGATATCACATGCTTAACTCAGTAACGGGGAAATTGTACATTAAACCATCGAGTTGCGTCGAATTCCATTTAGTCATTAAGATGTTGTGCCCACGTGTGTATGTTGGGATATATTACCATCACGTGCTTGATGCACTAAATCTTTTGTCTGTCCATATTGATATTGATCATGCATATTGCTCTTGAAGTATTGTTTTATTCTGGGGCATGGCGACACTCTTGATAGGCCCATCCCCAAGCTAGTTGCATCTTTCGAGGATCATGGTCAGGAGATTAGGTCAATATTGACTTGCTTGCCAAAATAAATATGGGGAGATAAGGATTAAAATACCAAGAAAATCAATACCAAAAATTTAATTTATCCATTTTTCACAATGCAAATATTTCACCTATTTTATTTATCACTTATATCATCTCAAACCAAAATACTTCTTTTATAAAACGTTGTTCACAAAAATATGAATTATTTTATAAAAATATCAGAAAAATAATTTATCACAAAAATAAAATATCGCAATGAACTGGAAAAACTGAAAAAGTCGCAAAAGTAGACTTTTGATGTTCATAACTATTTATAGAAAACTCCAAACGGACCAAACTCGCTTTTAAACTTCGTTTTATACCTAATACTATTTATAGGTCTGCACCCCCTTCGCCGACCATATCCTCCATTTTTCCATCTCTTCCTCCGAGCTCCGAGAGAGAGGCGAGCATGACAGGCCCGCGTCTCCTTTGTCGAGCAAGAGAGGGTGGAGAGGCGGTGCTATCGCCGCCGCCGTGATGACGTTTTGCTCCGTCGCTCCGTACGTGAGCCTCCGGCTATCGCCAGCCATCGAGGCGAGAACTAGGAGCTTTCTCGATCTCCATCACAGGCGCAACGTCCTCCACCCTTCCGAGTTTTTCACAAGGTTCCTCTTGTTCTCATCTCTACACTTACCCATTCGTTCTTCTCAACCCCGCCATCCCATACACTTATACACTCAACTCAACCTAGTTAAGGAGAGTGAGATATCATAGTGTTCTAATTAAGGAGAGGATAAATCTATTTGATCATGGTTCAATGTGGTTAGAATCTAGAGTCGATATGTCTAAATCCCAAGGTAACTTCCCAACCTTTTCTAAAAATATGTGAATTTTGTTGAAGAATTTTGGGATACAAAATTATATTTTGAGTATAGGTTTATTTACAAAAAGTCACGCAAAATATAGTTGAAAAAATATTGAGAATTTTACGCCATTAACCATATACCAATCTATAATATAAATGCAAACTACATCTATACCAAAACAAAAGGCATATCTAACAAGCACTCAAGAATTTACATCTATAAATGCTAATCTCTATCAAATATATTAGGTAACCTTCCTTAAGGTTAATTTAGTTACAAAAAAGAGAATGTGCCATGAGAGTTGATGCACCTTCCAAATTGAAAAGGATCAAAGAAGTCCCTAAAAAAATCCTTATCTATCGAATATCTTTCCAACATATCTTCTTGTTGATAATCTTTGGGTTCCTTGCACGATCACTTGATCATGTCATACCATATTCCAGAAGAGCTACAATTAAGCACGTGTAGGTTCAAATATGATACAACTTATTGAGAATAGGAATTTAATTGGAATGAGCTAAACTGGCTAGGCAACTGAATTGAGTAGAGTTAATTTAACACATAATGATTTTGGAGCATACATATTTTTACCTTAGAGAAAATCAACAAACTAAATAATCTAAATATCATGTCAACACTAATTCTTCAATTTTGTAACAATTTAATTTGCCAAGAGCTCTCCTTTCCTTTGTTTTCTTAAGTTTTTCAAATGAGTGTCTTATTTCAACATTAAGATGTGATAAATTTCTAATCCATTGTGCTAATAAAATTCAGCTGAAGTAACACATACAACTATCACCTTTTGTTGTATATCTGGATTCGATTAAAGTATACACATATCATTGTGTCAACTGTAGATGTCAAGTTACGAAATGTATTTTGTTTTGTTTATTTGTTCTTTAATATAATCATGGATTATATATCCATAATTTGTAACATAATTTTAAATATCTATTTATGATCATATTTTTCAATGTGTTTGCTAGTTAATACCATCTTAAAATTTAATTATTTGAGTTGCATAACCAAGGAACACCGATGATGGTTGATTGGGATATTCAACGACTCTCGAAATTGATGGGAACCTTTTCTAGGAAGACAACAACCATTTATTTTGGATTATATGATTATTATTATCGGTTCTCTAATTGCATTACTTGATTATGGGCTACATTGACCCTTATTTCTTGGGTGTTTCTAAATGATGGAATATTTATTGTTTGTTTATAAAAGCTAGAAATCGGATGATTATAAAAATAAACAAAACTTGTATATAAAGATTTGTGGATGCCTTCTTCTTCTTCATATACTTAAATGAGTTTTGAATATATAAAATTGTTGATGTTCTTCAATATTGTGTGTTATGATGTTATATGGAAGTGAAATGGACCACCTTTTAATCAACGAATTGACCCACTAAATTAAAAGCCAAGCTTTAGCATGTTATTATTACATAATATTTCACTTGGCATGGTCCAAAAACATGTCCATTAACATGAAATCACATTTGAGATTGTTTTGAATCTAAGAAGATCTTTCTTGGTGCGTAGAGCTAACCTATAGACCTAGTAATGAATTTGCATATTAAACAATCTTTTTTTTGGGATCAGTTATTCCAAGATATGTGGTCACATCATAGTTACATTATCTATTTTGTCTTTATCTACTATATTTATCCCTTCCTTATCCCTCAACAAGTATGAGAGATAAATCTCATTTATCACTTATCCCTAAATCATATGGGACCATGAAGCCTAAAATGATCCAGTTCAATGCTCATTCTGACTATCGTAAATAGTTGTGGTAGTGGTGAGTCTGAGCAAGAATCCTAGTTGCACCTACCCATTTTAAATAGTCTTCCACTCTTGTTCAACAAGGTTGAAGGTACTTGACAAATCATGAGTCAGCTATGTCGAAGACCCTTGCGAGGTACGAGAAGAGCGAGCAACTCTGCAAGAGCAAGCAATTCTGCAAAAGCAAGCAACTCAGAGTGCACCATGTATAGTTGTATGGATGAGTATGCCTCGATCAGTTCGATCCACCACCTTTGATAGTTGGTGAAGATCACGACAGTTGGTGACAATTAGTAGGGGGCACCTTTTTTTATATATTCTCCTTTGATCGCGACCATGATCTAGTAATTAGGGGGGTGGGCACAGGAAGACTGGCTTTGGTCGTAATAGTCAATTGACTCCCCCCCCCACACACATAACAATTAGCGGTGTAGGCACTAGGTAAACAGTAATTACAATGCCTACAAAGGACATATATACCTATGTGTATACATACATACATACATACATACATACATACATACATACATACATACATACATACATACATACATGAGAAACTTAAAATGAGGTGGGGCCTTACCATATCTATGGTGAGCCACCGCCTTTAGACATCTTTTCCATGTATTTTATATTTTCTTATTTCACAGATTTAAATAATAATTATTAACATAACATGTATAGTGAAATATAATTATGAAAATATTATTCTATTAAACGAAAATGTTAATTTAAATATGGATGCCATATTTTACAAAATCATTTTTTAAATGTGTAGTTTATATATTTACAAAATTGTTGTAGAGTTTTAAATAAAGTGATAATGGCTTTTAAAATATCAGGAAAGACCCACCTCATTTTAAACTATATGTGTATATGTATACATATATGTATATATTATTCTATGTGTGTTGTTGTTATTGTTTTCGTGATCCTCTATCTTTATTTTTTTCATCTTTTGTGGGCGCGCACGCACACACACACATCTTCCAATGTTGATATTTGTGATCTTCTATTTTTATGTTTTCATTTTTCTAATGTTAATGAAAATTAAAATTTTAAAAATTTTCTTTGCCTTAATAATTTTTAAGGGATCAACGAAATTTTACGAATAATTAATCTCTTAAGAATATGATTTGACTTAATGATGATTTTGATATGAGCTAATAACTTTAGGATTATTACATGTATGCTCATGTAAACATTTATTTTTGTACCAATGTTTTGTATTCTACATAATCACAAATATACACTATAAATATCGCTTTGTTTACCCTATATTTAAGAGAAACATGAGTTAAAATTTGAATCTTGTAGTGATATCATGTTGTTAATGTATATGAAAGGCTCATACTATGCTCAATATTTTAACTTGAGACTTTTTTGGATGCTCCTATGAACATTAAATATTACATAATTACCATTTTATAATATACCTTGTAAATCTTCATTTATTTACTAATCTGGCATGCTTTTTTATGTCGAATTTTAATTGGGATATCAAGTGCCCAAAATTCAATTGAACAAATGAATTCAATTCCATGGTCGGTTGGCAGTTGTGGATGAATAAACTGGATTTTGCACGACATACATGTAAATTCAAACATTCGTACATTATTTTTTTATAACTTGACTACAGTTGTGATTTTATAATAACATCACCATAAAATGAATCTAATTAACTCATTTCTCACTCACATATTGATATCATGTATACGAAGGAACATAACTTCGGCATACAAAATATATTATAAAATCTAATAATGTAGTTGTCTAAAATTACAATATGTAACATAATAAGAAACAATCATAACTACTTTATTTGTTCAGAATAGGGAGGTTGTTGCATGTAGCAACCAACCTGGCTACTGCATGTAGCTTTCTCCCCTATTTTTTTTTCAATTTTTCGTGAAATTTCACCGTGTATATTCATCTATATATCCCTCCTATTTGTTATTCGAATTTCGTCAGAAACAGATACTCATGTGCCCCTTATCTAGAACAAGTAATTTTAACGGTCATAAATTTGTTGTAATCGACCTGTTCTGGATGGATGGCATAAGAGTCTGTTTCTGACGAAATTCGAATGACATATAAGAAGATATATAGATGAATATACATGGTGAAAATTTATGAAAATGTAATTGGTCCATGCAGCAACAAACTTTTATAATTCTAAAGATTATGATGTAATTGGTGGATTATTCCTAGCAAACATACCCAAGTTTGATACAATCTAGGATATTAAACCCTTTTCGTTTGGGAATCCTTCTTGGAGAAGCAATGAAAAAGCTCCTTTATTTTCCTCCTAATCACCTACTTTTTGTTTGTCCTTGTTCTTTTTAGGTGGGTAAAAGTGGGATCAAAGTCCTCTCCTCTCAATCAAAGATCCCACCTTTCTCCCCGTCGTCTAGTCAGATCCCTCTTTCCTCCCCCATTTATATACGCTAAATCGTCTCCCTTCTGCCAATCCCTCCTCAGGGACGAGATCTCTTCCGGTTCTCCGCAATTGGTTATAATTGGACTCCTCATTTCTTGCCGATCTTCCACGTCAAAGGTTTCCTTCTTTGTTCTCAATCTTGTGAAAAAATCGTATCTTCGATCGCCGCCCATTTTAGTCATCGGGTTTTCTGTCGATCTCCCACATCGAAGGATCATCTTTGCTGTTAATTTTATAAATTTACCTGAATCTTGATCACTACCCACTTCGGGTAATTTGATTTTCTGACGATCTTCGTCGGAGATCACATATTCGCTGCCAATTTCTGTGAAAGTTTGAATCTTGATAGCTACCCACTTTAGATTATCGGGTTTTCCTAGAAGTTTCCATCCGCTTCTGATGCTTCTTTGCCAATTCCCCTCCCAATCCCCTCCAAATCCCCGTTTGATCGCATGCACTCTCCTCCCTTCAGACATCTTCTTATTACTCTTCTACCACTCCTCATTTCGTTGACCCCTCGGGCTTATGGTGCGTGGAATGATCATTTTTTGATGAAATACAAACCTCTGGTGGCACAACGGTTTGATCTTGGTAGTTGAGGAAAGGTACATGAGTAGAGATATGGCTGTCGGTAGTCAGGGTATTACAATCGAAGAGCTGCCTGCCCATTTGGTGCTGGAGATATTGAGCTCAGGCCGGTTAGCCGCAGCAGATCTCGCGTGCGTCGAGACCTCTTGCAGGCTGTTCAGGGGAGGGAATGATGTCCTCCCGCAGGCATTCAATTCCATGGTTGAGTTTGCTGCATGGAATGTCTGTGCCACCAACAGGATATTTGCTTCTCTTCTGTCTCGCAATCGGATGGAGCTCCTGGAGCGGTGCAGCGGCAATTGGAAGAAGGTCCTGAGGTTCTTGCAGTCTGTGGAGCAATCATCTGGATTAGTGGAGACATCTGCAGGCAATGTATTGTTTATTAGTATTTCTAAATTATGGACAAATTTTATTTAGAGCTGGAATATTTTTTTTGAAAGGATAGAGTTGGAGTAATTATGATTATTTCTTATTACTTTAGAAAGCTTTTTTGGGTATTTGAAATCCATGTTAATTCTCTGCTCGTGATAGGAAATTTAAATATGGACAAGGTACCAAAGCCCCAGACATAAACAATTAAAATCACATATAGAATGTTCTTACTTCACTAACTTGGACTGCTTATGCTTTTGCTGAAAAGAAGGCCTTCCGCGACTTCTTTCTGCAGTATCGACTTTTCAGTTTTTTTTGAAGGAACTTTTTAACTAATTCTTTCATAATTACGATACTTGAATTATTCCACCACCAAAGGAACCAAAATTAACCCTCTTTGAATATCAAATGCAAGAAGCGAAATAGATTTAATGCCTACAACAGATGTATCATGTATTGGCTTTGATCCATAAAACATTGATCTTAGGCTGCTCCATGTAGATTAAGTTGTCAGTACAGCTTGCTTCCACATCACAACTAGAAAAAGTAGATGAACCTCTTCCGAAAATTAGAACCAAACCTTTTTCCATATTGAGTTTAATTGGTTCCATGTAGTTGCTGTCTTCTGATATCTATACATGTTAATCCTGAAAAAGATTGCCTCTCAACCTCTCAACAAATTTTCGAAATAAAAATTGGTCGTATCCACTTGAACGAGCTGGAATATTTTGTTCATAATTGTGGAAAGGAAGGTGAACTTTGAAGTCGATGCCATGGTACCGTATAACTATGTTCAAATATGAATGTTCATTGCGGTGACAGTCGGTATCTGTTCTTACAGGAATATTCACTCTACTATTCTTTGAAGATTCACTAGTGTAGGGGGTGTGTAACTTTTACTATCTGATACTCTTTTAGTGGCCAAAGTATCATATATTTCCATAGAAGAGTTGTTTTCTTGAAACACATAATGTTAATGTTTCACTCATATAGCTGTAAATCAAGCATTGCTTTTTGTAGTAGGCTATTGTGTATGCAGAATACAAACTTCCTTCTTCAAAAACTAATTGTGTGCTATAAATTTATAGAAGATATTATGTACTTGTCAAGTAATTTTTGGGTTAGTGATACAATAAAAAATTGATTTAAACATGTTACCTTAGGCTTTCCAACGAAGAAGAAAACTGTTGTTCTTAGGAAACAGAACAATGTGCAGATCTGGATTTCCTGATATTGGAACTTCCCACCCTACCAAAAAGGTCTTGATGGTTAACATGCCGATGGGTTTAAGTGCCAAGTGAAAATTTGCATCGAATCTTTATAACATTCTGGGAGTTTTTAATGTCCTCGCTCTTCAAACATCTAAGCACATTTCATTTAGATAACTTTGCCTGTTTAAGAGCTCTTTGTTTTGGACTTCCACATATGAAGAAAAATCAAAGAGCACAAACATACAAAGTTACAAGGTCCATCCATAGAGGGGCCACGTCCTTGGACACTATTCTCTGCTATATAAAAAGGATAAACTGACTATTATGTGATAGCTGTAACTCTAGAGATTATATTGTTGCTCCTAATACAAATAAATTTGGAAATAATAGTTCCAAATACACTGCGACCTTAATATTTCATGGTAATCTGATTAGATTCTGGAGTCTTCATCTCCATCAACAGAGGATGCTGCAGACTTGAACTACTACTACAACTGCATTGGGACTAATTAACGGGTTAGAATTCAAGGCATACCCACACTGCCACTGCTCTTCAGACCTCCTTAAACTTTGTAGTGTCTGCTATAGGTTCCATTTCAAAATGCTGGTGTTTTTTTAAAATGAAATCTTGTGATATTCTAGTGTTAGTCTTGTTTTTTGGTGGCTAATGTTACGTAAAGAAGATTTACGGATAATGGTAGGAGTAGCGGACTATTAACTTCCTCTGACTTTGGCAATCAATGATCCTTATGTTGCTTATGGGGAGAATTGACAGAAAAAAGATGTATATGATTCAAGGTTGAGGTTGTCTGTTGGGCCTGATTTGAGGGAACTAATCATCTCTTCTTTGGTTTCTCATTTACACGACATAAGTGAGCCATGACCAGTCCTGGAAGTGGATTGACATGGGTATATCTAGAATCTTCTATCAGCCATTCTGAGATGCTTGCTTATGTTGATAGAGACTTTGTGTTAACCCACACCGCGGACTTACTGTTGGAGTGGAGCATGGGCAACAGAAGTAATGGAGATGCTATGTCAAGAGCATTTGGTCTAAGCTATATATCTCATTTACGCTCCTATGTTTCATCAACTATTCTCCAAGATGAGTTAGAAAGGTTTTGCGCCCGATTAAGTTAACCTTTTTTTCAAGGCAAAATAGAGCGATTCCACTGTGTGCTGGAAGTAGTTTTTGCAAGTGAAATACCTTTGTCGTCAATGATTCTTGTATGCCTAGTTATTGTGAACTTAGCATGATAATCTTATCTTGAAAATTATACATCTCAGTCATTCATAGGTTGATAGAAAAGCTTGTATACCTCTATTATCATCTATGCAGATTGGTAGATACTATTTCTCTAACATGAATTGAAAAGTTTTCTATTATGCAATATGAGACTAGCTGTGTATTCATTATAGATAATTTTTGTGTAGATGCAAATAACTACTGGGAGATATCACACGCTTCTGATCCTCAATTCATCAGTGTATTCATGTGGCTCCAGTTTATGTGGAGTTCTTGGTCATGGTCAAGATACCACACATGTGCATCTTTTAGACCGATAACATTTCCATCACTTTCTTGTGTATGCAATGTTTCAGCTTCCCAGAACCATGCAGCATTTGTTTTGGAATCAGGAGAGGTTTGTGCTGGTTTGTTTATTAAGCTTTTTTCTTTCTTTGTTTTACTTTGTTTTGTAGTATTGATCAGAATACAAAGCTGAAAAAAGTTCTTCATCTAACCTTAGGTTTTTACCTGTGGTGATAATTCATCATTTTGTTGCGGGCATGGTGAAATAAGGCGTGCCATTTTCAGGCCATCTCATGTTCAAGCTTTGAAGGGAATCCCCTGCAAGCAGGTAGGATGGTGCATTGCGCTTCCTTTTTTTAGTTTTTAAATATTTATATACATATATGAAGTAACTAATGGTCTGGCGGTAGTGCAGTGTTCCTACCATCCAAATGACCAGGGTTCGAATCCATCCTTGTAGGGGATGCGTTAGGTAACCGACATCCAGCGTAAAAAATAGTCGTATCCTTCAGCATGGAATGAGCAAGAATCCATGTAGCCGACCCTATTAAAAGTGGGAGAAGGCGGCGTGGCCATATATGTATAAATAGCCAACCAAGATTTTCTTAATTTCTAAGAGTTGACTGATATTTTTTCATAAAATTATTTTGGGGGCCCAGATCCTTCCATTCTTGTAGATATTCTATGACCGGTTTTTCAGTTTTATAGGTTTAAAGGTTGATTATTACTTATTTACTGTATTTATATTTCCAATTTAGTATTTGTCACGATGACTTGGAGTAGATTTGGTTGGCGAGAAAAGTCGATGCAGCCCACCTCGTCTAAAGTGGGAAAAAGGTGTCGTTGTTGGACGCCATTTTTCGTGTTCTCATGCAGTCAAACTCGATGTTGTCAATACATAACACCATTTTATCCTCAGAATCCATTTCCATCTGTCTGAATAATGGCTCTTTATTTTCCAGGTTGCCACAGGGCTTAGCTTCACGGTTTTTCTAACCCGCAAAGGTCAGGTTTACACGTGCGGGTCAAACACGCATGGCCAGTTGGGGCATGGCGACACTCTTGATAGGCCCATCCCCAAGCTAGTTGCGTCTTTCGAGGATCATGGTCAGGTAATGCAGATAGCTGCCGGCTCGAGTTACGCGTTTGCAGTTACCATTGATGGGACCATATACTCCTTTGGTTCTTGCACCAATTATTGTCTTGGTCATGGTGATCCACAAAACGAACTCCTCCCTCGATCTATTCAGTCGTTTAGGCAGAAGAATGTCCATGTAGTCCGTGTATCGGCAGGGGATGAGCATGCAGTTGCACTCGATTCCTCCGGATATGTTAGTAGTCGCTTGAATACTTCTGCTCCTTGGCATTGTTTGAGAAAATGCTTGATCATAGTAGTTTCACCCATGCAGGTTTACACTAGGGGTAGAGGCTACTGCGGCGCCCTCGGCCATGGTGATGAGAATGACAAAACAACTCCGATATTGTTGATTTCTTTGAAGGATCATCTGATTGTACAGGTATACTGCTTTTCTTTGCGGAAATTATCAATTTGCACGACCTTTCCTATGTTCATGCTTACAAAGAAATCTATTCATCGTAATGACTCAGGTGTGCGCGAGGAAAAGGAAGACGGTTGTTCTTACAGACGGTGGCTCGGTCTTCGCATTCGGATGGATGGGCTTCGGGAGCCTTGGCTTTCCCCATAGAGGCTACTCCGACAAGGTCCTGAAACCCGAGATGCTGGAGTGCCTTAGTTCCCATTATGTTTCACAAATCAGCACTGGGTTATACCACACAGTTGCGATCACGAACAGGGGGACCATATTCGGCTTTGGCGACAACGAGAGGGCTCAGCTGGGTCACGAGGGCCTGAGGGGATGCCTCAAGCCGACCGAGATCACTGTCCAGGGAGCAGCAGACATGGACGACGAACATCGGAGTAATTATGGACACTGTATGGCGTAGCATGTTCGGTATATATCGATGCATTAGCAATACGCGGATATGTTTCAATAAGAGAGATATATACTCTACTTTTGTTGTGTACCATCTGAATTATATTAAGCATTATTTTGTGTGGACAATTTATAATTTTCATTCATATGCATTTACTTCTCATGCATTTAGTTTAGCATAAATTAATTTAAATTCGTTACATGTTGCTAAAAATATGATCTGTTTCACCAAAAATCGGTATGACATAACACTTTAAGAATAATTGATTTCCCATTGGAGATGTTATAAGATATTCTAAACTTATTGTATTGTGTAAGGAAGAAAACATCAAATGAATTAGCCGATCATTTGAAATTTCCAACTTTAGTTTCTTTAGTGTTCTCTACTAGCTCTTCGAGTGGTTCTTTTGGTCAGTGTTTGCGTCCTCAGTTCCGATTGTATCGGTTGTGGATGGTATTATATTGAGTGGGGGACCTTATGTCTAGTTCAACTACAACTTTTCTTGAGAATAGTCCATTCTCGATGAGCAACCCATATTTCATCGTGTTAACTGAGAACAATGAATGTAAAGATGTCGAAGAAAGCAAGAAGTTTGGGTCGACCTAGGAGAGGTAAGCAGTAGCTCTTACTTGACCTATTAATGAATATGTGATTCATCACCCTAATTAGTTGAAAATAGAGCATCGTCCTGAGAAATTAGGTTCACATCTATTAATATCATAAATTAGGATTCATTTCATCATGCATATTCATCTGCACATTTTCACTTAACTTCAAGCATTTTTAACATACTAACTCCAATTGACATGAACTGACTTCATTGTGTACACATCATTAACCTTATTTCATGAAAAATTCTAAAAATACTAACTTGTACATATTTGAAAACCCTTGTACAAAAAGTTGCAAACGCTTATATCTCTCTCATACATTTTCCAAATGTACTATTCTTACTTTTGGATTAATGTACGTTAAAATATATACAAATTAACAAAAAACGAAGTCTATTTGTGAAAATCAGATTTTGAGACCTAACTGTGCATTGTACATTTTTGCTAATTTTGACTTATCATTTCATATGCATGTTACACTCAGTTTGATTCTTTTCTTTTTCTTTTTCATTTCTTTAATTTATTCATTATTTTTACTAATGACATAAAAATAAAAACCCAAAAAATCAAAAAACAAAGAAAAATACAAGATACGTCCTAAGTTGTTTGAGTTGATCCACACGTATATATTTCACTTTCCTAAACATTAACTCAATCTATAAAAATACCAAAAATATCGTTTGGGTCCATTGCATCATTTCATAGTATGTTTTATTTTTGCATACATTAACCATATAAAGAAAATCAAATAAAAATTTCAAACTAAAAAATTGATATATTATGTACATAAAAACATTTTCATGTTGCACAGGTCAGTCCATGCACATTCGAGTCCTACACAAACATTATGGATTGCATTTAGATGAACATTTTTATGTCGAGCATTTTTCATTAGAGGTCATTTACTATTTTATTTCTATTTATTTCTGCATTTGTTGAATTGGTCAAGCCTGGTCAAACTCATAGCCACGTGTCGTGCATCCATTTGGTCACCTCATCACCACATCACCATGCATGTCAACCTGCCCCACTCATGTTCAAAGACATTTGTCTTTTAGAGCCTTCCATTTGGACCGTTGGATCGACTCCGATCCAACGACTCGCATCTCATCCGCCTTCCCCTCAGCCCTTTCATGTGCCTATCAAGTGAACACCTCCCCATTGTTGGATCGCGATTGATCCAATGGCTGCTGTTGCGCATCCCCTACCTCCAACCAACCTTTCCCCATGCCTAGATCCTCTGCTTCTCCGCCGAGCTGTTCATCCCTCGACCCTCTCTGATCCTTCGTCGTTCATCTCCCCCTACCTCTAGCCATCATTGGAACCCAACCAAGCTCGAGCCGAAACCATTAACCAATCTCCTCTTGTTGTTCCTCACGCTGCCTTCCACCCCCTATCCCTGTCGAGCTCTGACTTCCTGGTCCACCATCTTCCTTCCCTCCTCCGCAGTCATCACATCTTTATCCACTCCAGGAACTCAAAACCCTTGTCCCTAAATCCACCCATTTAACGACCAAACTCTAACCTAATGAGATCCAAACCCCATTCTCTTCTTATCTCCATCACCTAACCCCTCCTAACTGCCTAATCACCCAAAATCCATCGAACAACTCTTCTCCATCATTATCTCTTTAGCGGCAACCTAGAAGCCAATCCCCCCTTCTAAATAAAATCCAGGTAGGAGTGTTCAAAAATATCTGGGTCAATGGGTACCCGGCTTGACCCGTTCATTTTGATCCTAAACTCTCGGGTATCCGCTTGAAAATGATGGTCGGGTACCCCCAATGTTATGATCCGTACCCCATATAAAAAACCCGACGAGTACCTGCGGGTATCCAGTTGGAGCTTCCACTATCAATTGATTCAAAAAATGCAAATGTTTAGATAAAAATCATATAGATGTTACATTATTCTTATCTATTTTAAAAATATAGAAATGGATGCGGATACAAATATCGATGAATATGGAAAACATATTACCAAATCATTAAAAATAAATATCGATATGAAATGGATGCAAAATAGATAAGAAAAATAATAGAATCAAAATTGTATAGATAAGATTAAATTTTATATGTATGGGAGGCATACATATACATACATACATGGGATATTTACATCCATGACCCTGAATAATCTCGTAATTACCCCAGGAATCTTGCATAATCACGTATTACACCCACAACCCCGAATAATGTTTAACCCTTACATTACCTAACCCTGTGTCAACTTCCATCCGTTTATGTCATTAACTTTGACAGATTCCATCTATTTTAGACAATTTTACCCCTAGAACAAAATCACATTGTCAACGAATCCCCCAGTCACCCCCTGCATCCCGGTGACCCCCCCCCCCCCCATCGCGCGCCGCCCTCCAGCAAACCTCGCCACCCATGTTCCCTCCCCCCGGTCGCCCCCTGCATCCCGATGAAGACGCCTGCGCACCGCCCTCCAGCAAACCTCTCCACCCTTGTCTACCCCCTCCTATCGCGACCCTCCAGCAATCCTCCCCCCTCTTCCCCCCGCATCTCCAGCAAAGGCCCCGACCCCCGTTCCGCAGCGTACCCTCCAGCAAAGGCCCCCGACCCCATCGACACCCTGCATCCCCCCTGCAGTGCCGCCCTCCAACTCCCCCGCGCGCCACCCTGTACCCACATCTCCAGCAAAGGCCCCAACCCCATGCGCCCGCATCTCCAACAAAGGCCCCCGACCCCCCGTGCCTCCCCCCACCACCCCCCTCCCCGTTCTGCTACGCACCCTCCAGCAAAGCCCCCCTCTCGTCGTGCCGCCATACAGTAACCCCCCCCCCCCCCCCCACCCCCCCACGCTCCCTCCAGCAAAGGCTGCCGACCCCCATCGCCACCTTGCATCCCCCCTCCCTGTTGTGCTCCCCACCCTGCATCCCCCGTTGTGCTCTCCTTCCACGATGGCTTTCTTTCTTCTTTTTCTTTTTGATTTAATATTAGCCATTTGATCGATGTTAGGTTAGATTAACTCAATGATGTGGTTTGAGTTAATGGTTGAAACTAACAGAGGGTTATATGTGTGAGACGGAAAAAGTATTCGAGATTTCTCATGTAATTCATGATTACGCAGGGTTCTTGGGGTAATTACGAGATTACTCAGGGTTATGGGTGTAAATATTCCTATATATATCCATTTTGAAATCGAAATATATAGATGTCAAAATTTGAATTAACATATATGATAACTAACCGAATAAGATCCAAATCGATATACATACATTCTGACATCCAAATATGATGATAATGAATACAATTGAATACGAATTGTATCGCACAAGCACACGAACGCACATGCACCCAACACCCACCCACATCCCGACGTGCTTGCGCATACGCCCATGCCCACATCACACGTGCACGCACATAAGCATGCACACACATGTCGCGATAACCAATTGTGATGATATCTTACACACATTTATGAATAGGAATATATACTTATATATTGTTTGTCATGTTGTCACCTCATTAATTCATTTATCTATGTTTATTTATCCCTATTTGAATACTTCCATACCAATTAAGTTTTCATTATGTCATTATCATTATGAATATGATATAAATAGGAATATATATAGTTGGACATATCACTTGCATTTTTATGTCACCTTTCACTAGAAATATCTCTCTTTATTTCCACGAGTACCAACAAACAAATAGCCAATATTTATTACCATTTACATTGAGTATCCGTTGTAATGAGGCCGTGACCTCGGAGCGGGTAACGTTCCAATGCATGCGACACATAGCCGCCCCATGAACACCGCTAACAAGAGGTTGCTCCGCCCAACCTAGACCAATTATCAAAGTCGAGCTCCGACCCTACATGTCAGGCGATTTTCCATTCTCGTTGTCTCCTTCCTCCTCTCCTTTCCATTGCACAAACCGTCACCTTCTTCCTCAGCCCGCCTCATCTTACCTCTCTCCTCGACCTTCCAGCGCCCATGCTCTGTCCACCACCGCCCATCGAAGCTTCCGCCCTCATCGTCCGAGCAACAGGCCAGGAAGGAGAGCCCCATGACTAGCATGTGCAGGGAGCCCTCAGATAAAGAACATAGGCAGATCTGGGCCGTTCTTATTCGCCTAATTTTCAATCACCGGATCAAGATTCATCGGAGGGCCTAGATCATCTCAGCCACCGCACCCGAGACTTAAGCCTCGGGCGCTTCCGAAGCTCCAGCAGCAGATACGTGGAGGTTCGCTGAACGAGCCGTACGCACTCGTTACCCACGAGCGGCGGAGGTGATTTACACCAGCGCCCCCGCACTTTTCCTGATCTAGCAGCAGAGGCCTCACGTGCTGTCGCACGCGCGACGGCGGAGAAATTACAAACCATAACCCCCAAACTTCTGAGAATTACAAATATACTCCGTCAGGGGTAACTTGGACAAAAGACCAAAAAATTATGTCAAATTACAAAAGGTCCCCTTAAAGGGTATCATTGCAAAGATTTTAATTATTTCATTTACAATTAAGCCCCTGAACTTCATTTGATTATAACTTGGCCATTATTTATGGGATTTTAGTGCACTTGGTATGGTTTTGAAGATTATTTAATCTTCTTTCATCTACAACTCTATCATATAAACTTTGAAACATCGACCTTGAAATTTACCCAAGTAAAATAAATAACTTGATTGCAATGAAATTTAATCTTATGCATTATTTCTTGATGAGGCCAATTTTTGATGAATCTTCGAACCACCAAGCTACTACAACAAACAAATTAACAAGGGCATTTGTATAGTCATCACCTGCCCATTTGATCTTTCCCCCTCGTACCTTCCGCTGACTTGATTTTCTAGCAAAGCAATGGACAACTTGTCAGAATGCCTTTATTGAGCCCCTCCCCCCCCCCCCCCCCCACACTATTTATTGTTTTCCTTTCGAAACACTTCGTGGTTATCTTGCATTATAAGAGTAAGTTACATTAAAGTCCACAAAGGATACTCCCAATTTCAATGTCATGCATGAACTTTAAAAGGTAATGATTTGATGCTTAGTCTTCAAGATGTGTTTTATGATGATCCTTGACTATTGAAATTTAGATAAATGTTTATATTTCTAACCTTAAATCACAACTCAAACCACGTTGGGACCACATTATTACCTTCTAAAATTTAAGTATATCATTGAAATTGGGTGTATAGCCCAAAGAATTGTGTAATTTACTCGCAAAAGTAACTCAATACATCTCTACATTGTCCTATGCAAGCATTCGTATTAGGGACACCAAACAAGATAAGAGATAACTGAGATTTACCATTTGTTCTTGTTCGATTAGTTGAAAAATATAGATGGAATAAATACTGTAAACCGAATCATAATGAATGATGTAATCATGATGCAACCACTTATGAGAAGGGATAATTACACCCATAACCCTGAGTAATTTTGCAATAACATTCATAATCCTGCATAATCGGGAATTACATGAGAAACCCTTAGTAATGCTTAACTCTTACATGACATACCCCTGTGTCATGTTCCGTTTGGGATGAACGTTATATTTGACGGATTCCGTTAAAAAAATACAAAATATCCCTAAAATCCATTCTTATTTACAAACCATGGCATCCTTCTTCCTCCCCCCTACCTGCAGGCTGAGTTTCTCCTCCAATCCTTCCTCCTCCGACGAAGGCAGCCTCCATGGAGCCCGCTTCCCCTTCCCCGACCCTCCTGCAAGCAACTGCCCTGCACCCCCGCCCGGTTGAACCTCCGCCTCCTTCCTACAGACAGGCCCCGCCTACCATCTTCCCTCCCCGACCCCCTTCAACCAGCTTCCCCGCGCCGCCAACTCCCCGCACCCACCAAAGCCAAAGACACCTCCCCCCTCCCCCCGTCGAGGCAACATCCCCCTTCCCTGACCCCTTCAAGCAGCTTCCCTGGGCCACCACCCCAAACCTTCCCGCCCCCACCGAAGACCCCCCGCCAACCTCCCCCCGTCGATACCACATACCCCTTCCCAACCCCCTTCAAGCAGCTTCCCCGCACCCCACGCCAATGCTCCCCTCATCGAGCGTGCTTCCCTGACCCCCCTCCTTGTTGCGAGCCCCCTCCCGCTGGCTGCCTGCAACATGCCTGCATTCCTCACGCCATGTCTCCTTCATACCCAAGCCTGCAAGCTCCAAATACAAGTGACATTCCTTTTTTTAAATTTTTGATTAATCCCAATCGTTAGATCAGAGATTAGTTAGATTAACTCAACTATCTGGTTAAGTTAACGAACTAAACTAACGGAGGGTTATAGATGTAAAACGGAGCATATACTCAGGGTCCTGGATGTAATTCGCACTTATGCAGGGTTATGAATGTTATTGCGAAATTACTGAGGGTTATGGGTGTAATTATCCCTTATGAGAAAGCATATACCCAAAGATAAAACGGTTATATGTGATGCAACTTATGTTTGGTTGTGATCTAAAAACTAATGGTGCAGATTTCAAATATTCTTCTATTATAATGTTTCTAAAAATCTTCAAACCTAAAAAAGTTCAGATCAACAATTTACTCCAATCACAAATACAATCAGTATAACAACACGCATAGCTTTCCAATCCTCTTAACCATCTAAACAACTATTATTGGCAAAATATTTACCTGTCTTACTAATCCTTTGGAAAGAGCTCAACTTCGGAAATAGCTGGTTGGGTTCCACACAGTAAGGTATGTAGAGTCTCCACCTGCAACTATGTCCCCCAACTACTATGTGGATCCAATGCAACTGTAATTAAGCACAACCTGGATAGATTATCCAAAAAGATAATACACTGATTATACAATATATTTCAATCGGTAACGTCTAGCTATTTGACAATGGCATATGGAGACAAGTACAACTCCATGCCCATGCCTTCTTATTAACATAACGATAGCGTTATTCTGAAGATTAAGTATCCACACAATCAAAAGCTTCAATCTTGTGTTTCACCAGCTTGAAATCATGAACGGCAAGATATTCTAAACTACCACTTTACTTGAAGGGCGGCGGTGAGCCGGCCCGGTCCTACTTAATCATGATGCACTCGAATCAGCACTTGATGGAAGCCTCCCTGTGGGAAAGGAGTTCCAAATTAAACACGTCGGCCAGACCAGATGAAAGCATAATACAGCCACCATAATATCAGGCAAAAGCTCGAGATACAATACTGAAACAGTATGACTAGGGTTAGAAATCAAACCTTGATAAGGACTTTGTTGTGTCTAAAGAATCACCATTGCTAAGAGTTGGAGTTTTGAACTTCTCGAAGTTTCCTGTCTCGAACGTTTCAGTCAAGTGTTGCAGACCCTGCAAGAAAAAGCGTCAGTCATTGCACTAGATCTCATTAGCAAGTAGATAAGTAGTCCAAAGCCCCGCTGAAGAAAAAGCATTTTCATGTCAAGTAGTAGAGTATTTTTTGTTTATCCTAAAAATTTCGTATAAAGAATATTTATATTCTTCGCAGTAGACACCTAGATAACAATATCCCAAAAATTTCACGTAGTGACCCTTTTTTGTTATGTAGCAAGTTAGCAACCGGATGTACAACACATCCATATCCCTAAACATAGTTGAAGGATTTTCGGGGAACAAATCTTTTTTTAATGATGTTGATAAACAATGAGTTGAGCGTCCAGGACAGATGGCGATAAAATAACTAGCATAACAAAACAATGTGGATAATAGTAAAATTTCTTTCGATAATAAAGAAAATGCAATGACACTGAAAACACTCCAGAAATGGGAGAAAGAAATCTAACACCGTTAATTTAAAGATAATTTATTCCAAACAAATTTTAAAAAAAACATATCCATTTTGATGCATTATGTATGTTATTTTTTGCCTACTGCATATTATCGTCTCAACTCTACGTATATAAAATAAATTTTTATCCATCACTATTTCTAGTGTTTCTCTACTTAATATCTTCTGTTTGTTCAGATATATTGTCATGGATTATTATGTATATTTTCACAATTCATCAGAGACACTTAACTGGTGGTTTTACAAGGCAACATTTGACAAGGAGAGATTATATCTTAAACTAAATAGGCATTAAAAGCAAGGGACCTTCACTCCCGTGGATTCGGTGTAGCCAAGGAATCCCCGCTTGCCAGCACCTTTCGTAGCATCCTGCAGAATGATAAAGATCAGGCCAGTAGGTTAAATATGTAAATTTTGTAAATTCTTTAGACCCGCAAATCGCAATTCCCAAATCAGATTTTATCAATTCTGGTCCATAAGATGTGCAAGGAACCAAAAATGTTTTGTAGCATCAAAGGATCATCATCCAGTGTGAGATACCATGCAGATTGTATTATAACCTATAAAGAAGTAAATAAAAGAACACAACCCTGTGTGATGACATATCAACAATGCAAGTGCACCCACAACATGTACTATGCCATCGTGCTGTGCACCACGTTGTCATTCTTGAAACCACCGCTTTTCATTCAAAACATACCCCAAAAGACTGCAAGTACCAACTCCTATCTTGATATCTCATCACATGGTTATCGCGCCAGTCTCTATAGAGAAGACCAAGGCTGAGACAAAAGATGGATGTTGTCTCATAGTGAGTGGGAATGGGGACTTTCTGAAAGGAAGGCCATACCTCTTTCTACCAGCTAATCTATAACTTAACAACCAGAGCATTCAAAGTAGATCAAGACCAACTCCCTATTAACTAGCCACCACGTAGTGTATCTTTCTTAATTTCAATCAAGGCTATTAAGAAAATCAGATTGCAAGCAACGAATCATCCACACCTACCTCTGACTCTTGTAACTAGCATACCTCATCTCACCAACCACATGTAGTCACTTTCCACAATAGGTTATGTCAGCCTCAGCAGTGCCTGATTTCGGTGACAAGGAAGCATGACTAAGCATGGATTCGGGAGTGGAAAGTCCGATGTATTTAAGGTCTCCATGTGGTGCTCAAAAAGGGTCGAATGATGAATGATGACAGGAGCACGCAAGGCCAGCTGGCCAGGATCTTTACAAGATGTGATGGGATGTGGTGAAATATCTGAGGATGGCGACTATTTGTTTCTCAGATGTCCAGGGTCAAGACAAACCTACCCGGAGCAGACTGTGAAAGCAAAGATTTGTTCCAGGAATCTATGGACAATGGTTGAAATGGGTCCGGTAAAAGCAGAATAAAGGTGTTCGCTCGTCTTTAAACCGTTTAAGGTTTCCAAAAATCCAAAAAAATCTTCAAACAATTTGGTTGGCAAGGAATGTACTGATCTTAAAAAATGAGATTTTTTTCACCTTAAGATGTAATAGAACATTACCAATGCCCTGTTTGAAACATGGTCCAGGTAAACTATAAGGTATTCCTTTTTATATTGAATATATAAGAATAGGGTATTCCATTTCTTTGGAGGTGTGCCCATTCATGTTTTCCAAAAAAAAACTAACAAGTAACACCTGACCTAAAAACATGCTAACGGTTCTATTTTAAAAAGGGATATTTATACTCATAACCATAAGTAATTTCGCAATTATGTACATAACCCCGCATAATCTCGAATTACACCACGAACCTCGAATAGTCCCTCTATTTCACACCTATAACCCTATGTTAGTTTGTCCGTTAATCCAACTATACCATTGAGTTAATCTAACCAATGTTCTATCTAACGCTTATTAATTTTTTCAAAAAAAACTAAGCCCCCTCCCTCCTCCAACGTCCCTTCCCCTTCCTCTTCTAACCACCCACCCCTCCCTCCAGCCCATCCACATCCTCCTCCTCCAAGTCATCCGCCCTAATCCTCCTCCTCCTCCTCCAGATCTGCCCACCTCCTTCTCCTCCTCTCCTAGGTCCACTCGTCCTCCTCCCTGACCTCCTCCAGATCCACCCCTCCTCGCCCTCGTCCTCTTCCAGATTCGTCCGCCTCCTCCTCCTCCAAGTCTACCTGCCCTTGCCCTCCTCCTCCCCAACCTCCTCCTCCACCCTCGCCTTCCTCCTACCCGACCTCCTCCTGCAGGTTCGCCAGCCCCTCTGCCTCCTCCCCGACCTCCTCCTCCAGGTCCTACGCCATCACCCTCCTCCCCGATAGTGATGGGTTCCTATGAAAGATAAGGAAGGAGAAGAGAAGGAAGGAGAGTAGCATCATTTATAATTACCCTAAAACTAAAGGGTGAAAATGATCCACATTTGACGGATTCCATCAAAGTTAACAGAAAAACAAATGAGTGTTAACAAGGTCACGCAATGTAAGAGTTAAGCATTATTCATGGTTCCTTATGCAATTCAAGATTATGCAAGGTTATGTACATAATTATGAATTGCTCAGGAATATAGGTGTAAATATCCCTTTAAAAAATCAATCTTTTTTCCTCAAAAAATCCAGCTTAAAGTTAGCTATAGACTATACTTATTTTGCTATATACCAATTCCAAAGTACACGACGGTTACGCTGAAGGACAAGCTTGGGTTGAAGGTAGTGGCGCCTAGAGGAGCCTGGACCTTGGAGGAAAAGGGGGCAACTCAACACTTGGAGGAGGAGTCCAGGATGGTGATGGCAGCACCAGGAGGAAGAGAAGGCAACACTTGGAGAATGAGGTAGTGTTTGGTGGAGGAACCAACAGTTATCTTTGGGGTCGAGGGGAAGATGGGATTACAATAAGTTTTCCTAGCTTAAAAACATCCAATACCTCAGATAGCACCTTAAGTCACACCTCACCTCAGATCGCCTTGCTTAATCGAGGCACATAACTTGCAGATCAAGCATAATGAGCATGACTTGATGCTAAAACAACCCGCTTCAAAAACACGCCTTGAGGCAAGTTGGTTCAATTTAGCCTCGAGGAACACCCCTCATGCTCCATTGACAAGGTGTATGCCTCGCTTGGTCAAGGAAGTCCAAGCGAGAAGGCAACACCTGGAGAATGAGGTAGTGTTTGGTGGAGGAGCCAACGGTTTTCTTTGGGGTCTAGTGGAAGGTGGGATTACAATAAGTTTTCCTAGCTTAAAAACATCCAATGCCTTATATAGCACCTTAAGCCATGCCTCACCTCAGATTGCCTTGCTTAATTGAGGCATGTAACTTGCAGATCGCATAATAAGCGTGACTCGATGCTAAAACAACCCGCTTCAAAAACACACCTTGAGGCGAGTTGGTCCAATTTAGCCTAATAAGGTGTGTGACTCGCTAGGTCAAGTAAGTCAAGATGCTTACTACGGTGAGGTCATTTAGAATATATCTGTAGAACACGAATACCTAAATATAGGGTTTATTTCTTGTTCATATTTACAACGAAACATGTTTTAGAAAAAAAGGGGTGTTCTCCATGGACTGAAGCTTCACTTTTCATCCCATGAGTGTTCGCTTTAATCACTTCACCACTGGCTCCATCCATCCACAATTGTGCATGACATACACCAAGAATTATGCAGCGTGAAACGGATAAATAGGGCCTCATGTTCTACTTTTATCCGTTATTTAGAGGCTAATTTTATTTACGTTTATTTGAGTCGTCGTAATTTTATTTAAATAAAAGAGATCGCATCTGATCTCAAATTAATAGTCGGTTTTTTAATTTGAATTTTAAATAGTTAGAGTCAAATTAGGATAAGGTAGATTTGAATTTTTATTCAAATCAATTAGAGTCAAATTAAGATAAGTTGGGATTTGAATTTGATTTGTTTCTAGTTTTGTAATCACATCCCTCCTATATAAAGGGATGGTAGCCTATTGTTTTAATCAGTTCAAGTAAAAGTAAAATCGAGATTTATCTCATATCCCCTTCTTTTATCTCTTTCTCCCTCGACGCGATCTCCGCGAATCCCTTCTCCAAAATCCCTCCTTTTTCCGACGAGCTTTCTCTTCTCAACCACTCCTTTTTCTTCTCTGCCAAAATCCGCAATCAACTAAAATTTTCCGTCATCGCAAAATTCGATTTGCATCAATTGGTATCAGAGCATGGCCTACAGATCATCCTCACGATCTGACGATCCGTCCAGACATTCACGCCGACATGCGACGAAAGACCATCATTCGTCGGAGCATAAACGGCAAGTCGAAAAAGTTTACGACAAGGAGATGATGGGCGTACTGCTTGATTTCCAATCAAAGTTACGAGACTTGATGGATAATTTTGTGATTCTATGCGCCACCGAATCAAAATCTTCGGTCATAGAAGCCGATGTCCATACCCACGATGAAGAAAATCACGAAAATCTCGTCGTCAATAACGATTTGCTTACAGTCTAGACCGTGGCAGGAGAAAAAAGTGTCGATTTACTTGCTGTCCAGGTATTTTCAGACTTGAAAACGCCGCAGAAATCACTCTACAGCCCGCCCGCTGCCCTCTCACGAACCCCCCCCCCCACCACCACCACCTCCGCCACCTCAAGACGCCACCCCCGCACCACCACCCTCACCCGCTTCCCCTGTAACCCCTTCGGCGACACCTGCACCCGCAACCCCCAGCCCCAGCCCCCCTGCCGCCAATACCCCCACCCGCTACCCTCGCAACCCATGCGAGCCCACCACCCCGGCAAACCTCCCAGCTCCAACGCCCCTTCCTGTCAACCACGTACCTCTCGGCTCTCGCTACACCCGAACCCCGCTCTCACCCTTCTCCGGTGTCTTCCTCGACCCCCCTCTACTCTCCCCGACACCATCGCCATTCAACCCAGCACCCCTCTCTTGCTGCAACCCCAGTGAAACCCCTACCCCAACCCTCCAATCCATCGACCCTCTCTCACACCATCCACCACTCATAAACTCTCCAACCTCCGTTGCTTGGTCCTTCCATAATGTCACCATCTCGCAGGCACCACGTCGACGCCGCACCCCCCATCTGGGCCCCGTATCGTCGCCAGCCTCTCTGCCTAGCCCCTTGTCCATCAACGCACCACCACCCTTCCCTTTCCGACTCGATGCCGCCGCACTTGCCACCATCGTCAACACGACTTGCCCTTTATGAGCCGCCGTTGATGTTGCCTCTGGAGAAAGCAAACCCTAACAAGGGTTTCCTTACGAAAGGAATATGACACCCAATCGAAGGATGCATCCCGTAAATTTTGGGATGTTGGTTTGATTTGGAGATTTTATAAAAAGAATCCTCCATCCAAAGTTAATTATAAGAGGATAAAACTTAAGTGGAATGAAGGGGTAGAACTTTTGCAGTCCACCCCCCTGATGCAGGAATATTTAAAAGTGACTGCTGAAACAAAGAAATTGGGATGGCTTCCTTATCCAATTAGGATTATGAATGGGGGTTTCACCTATTTAAAGACCCTATGGTCTAGTTCATTACCCACATCCCCTCTCCTCCTGAATTTGTGCCACTCATTTGTTATGGGTTCTCCAAAGGTGATGAAGCACGAAATGAAGATGCTCCACCAAATTTTCAAGCACCACATCGACGGGACAAAATCCGCACGGACACCGGCATTTGCGCCACACATGCTCTTCCGTCACGAAGTCAACGACTCCAACCATCATACCACACACGCCTGGATTCCGCCGTTTGCTCCACACCAATTCTTCATTAGGATGATCGAGAACGCTGAATTAAATTTATCAACCTACAAGCCTGCAGATCCAGCAATTCGTCGGGATACGAATTTTTCAAGCGGAGGAGAACTGATGTAGCGTGAAACGGATAAATAGGACCTCATGTTATACTTTTATCCATTATTTATAGGTTAATTTTATTACGTTTATTTGAGTCATCGTAATTTTATTTAAATAAAAGAGATCGCATGTGATCTCAAATTAGTAGTCGATTTTTTAATTTGAATTTTAAATAGTTAGAGTCAAATTAGGATAAGGCAGATTTGAATTTTTATTCAAATCAATTAGAGTCAAATTAGGATAAGTTGGGATTTGAATTTAATTTGTTTCTAGTTTTATAATCCCATCCCTCCTATATAAAGGGATGGTAGTCTATTATTTTAATCAGTTCAAGTAAAAGTAAAATCGAGGTTTATCTCATATCCCCTTCTTTTATCTCTTTCTCCCTCGACGCGATCTCCGCGATTCTCTTCTCCAAAATCCCTCGTTTTTCCGACGAGCTTCCTCTTCTCAACCACTCCTTTTTCTATCCACCAAAATCTACAATCAAATTAATTTTTCATCGCCGTGCAAAATTGATTTGCATCAAAGAACATACCAAGTAAATCAATGCCAACTAAGCTACACTGTGACAAGCACTCTCCAACAAGACAGACTCTTGCTCCTATTCCAAAGGCAATGAAAGAGGATTTATGATTACTTACCCCCAATCCCGATGCTGGTAGAAAATCTCCACCAATTCCCTAACATGTTTTGTTTACAGCAACATGTTTTGTTTACATCTCAATTCCTTCATAAGCAAATTGTAACATCTGAATAGTGCACATTGAAGCAATTGTGCTTATTCCCCCGACAACGCAATCTTAATGCTTAAAATTAATATTGTTTTGCAAATTCGGGACATCACTGATATCCTGATACCAACACATCCACTACAAGAATGAAAAAGGATGTTAAGAAACATTTGTGTCTCACTGCCCTCGTGAGTTGCACCACCTCCCACCGATTGCCCATTTATCATATGATGGAAAAAGACACCGACGTGACACAATGCTTCACTCAAGTAATCCACAACAATAGAAAACCTCACTTCCCCAAGATGCCCAAAAGGAAGGATCAGACTGAATCATAGGCCTTTGTAAATCCTACCTTCCAGACAAACCTCTCCACCCCTCTCCGTCACAAGGCATCATCTCTATTGCTCCCACAAAATTGTTCAATGCCCCCATGTAATGATAGCGAATAAACAAAACCCCACCAAATCTGAGACAAGGTCTTCGCAATGATCAAGTAACAATGGAAAGCCTCTCTTCCCCAAGATGCCCTAAAGGAAGGATCACACTGAATCATACACCTTTGTAAATCCTACCTTCCAAACGAACCCCTCCACCTTCTCTCTATCCCAACAAGGCATCATCTCTGTTGCTACCACAAAATTGTCCAATACCCCTGTGTAATGATAGCGAATAAACAAAATTCATGAGATCTGAGTCAAGGTCTTCGCAATGATCAAGTAAATGGCATTGGAAAACACAACATGCAGATTTCCACCCACCTACTCTAATGAGTCCCATTTAGACAATAAAAGGAGGTAAGCTGTCGGAGTCTGTCCAGCTTGAAATTTCTTGTAAAAAAACTCAATAACCACCTCTAACACATGTATCCCCTAGAACTCCCTCTAAAAAATAAAGAGGAAACTTTCTGACCATTTAAAATCTTGTTCAAGAGTCTCCAAAACAACCTTAATCTTATTCCAAGAATCGATTTCACCAACCCCTCTTGTTGTTCAAGAGTTTGCCAGCCAACTTGCCTCCCCAAAGCCAAGCCCCCCTCAATCGCTTTGTTGTGAGCCCCAGAAGAGCCGTCCAAAATGTTGTTACTTCCTGTTGACCAGCCACCTCCTCCACCATTAACCTCTCACTATTATTCTGCCTCTATGAAGTTGTCAAACATGAGTCTTGTGATGACATCTCCTTTTGCTAGCTAGAGTTGTATAGATTTTACACCATTGGATCTCCACGCTTCACATCTACCTCCCTCACAACGTTGAGGTGGCCCATCCTCCTTTCCACCTCATGGGTCAACCATGTCCTCTTGTCCTCTACCATGTCCAGCTGCAACACCCCTCTAAAACCTCGTGTCTCCTTTTGTTAATCACTCTCATGGACATCTTGTATGAGATTGGCAAAAATCATAGCGACATGAGCCTTGCAACCAACGTTTGTCAGTGTATGTTCAACATGCACTATTTGTTAATGCTTCTCTGGCTTCATGTTCTAACAAACATGGCTGATCGAGCCTGGAGAAAAATTTGATTCTCTCATCATCTTTCGTCAAGCTTGCAAAAATCGTCCGACTAAGCTGAATAGTCGTTCCGATTAGTCGAATTGGTGAGGTGACCGACTAAACTAGTGACCGAGTAGATAAAGTTTAGTCGGTCATCTAGTTGGCAAACTAGTCGGTCGACCTTTTAAAAAAATATTTATGTTTTTTAAAAGTAAACTAAATCTAAGATTATCAAGCTGGTGTTGTTGCTTAGAGATCTGCTACATTGATGAAGACTTTGTCACTGCAGACAAAGCTTAACTTGCTCAAATTCTAAACAGTAAAATTCTGAAATGAAGGTTATCAGTAAAATTCTGAGATGAAGGTGAATCTTTAACTTGAATACTTGTGAACATATTGCATTGAAATTTTGGTTGCCGGTAAAAGTCTTGAAAATAAAGCTTAAATTGATCAAATTACAGTGTGATGTGAAGATTATAGAAACTGGTTATAGAAATCCTAAAGATATACTGCATATTATTATGGCAGTTGAAATTCAAACCGTGGAAAACACATTCAAACAAATTCTGTAGAACAAAGAGAAAAGCCTATTGTTGGTTAACGTATGGATCAGCTGTTGTTTTAGGAGTTATAGGGTGACACCTTCTTTAGAATTTATATGTTATCTCCATTTGCTGTACAAATTATAAATCCCTAGAATGGGCCCATTTTAACTTAGTTTTTTGGTGAAATAAAGAAGTTACCATCAGGCTTATGAGTTAATAAAAACCAAATGTAAAATGCTTAGTATTTGTTATAAAATAGAAAGCGGAAGCAAAACATGGAAAAAGAATAAACATCACAAAAGAACAGCGGGATTAACGTGGAACCCTACTCCGTGAGGAGCGGGATGAAACCACGGGAGAAGCCCTCTAAGGGGCGTGTTTTTCTATTGCTTTTCTCAATGAGTACAGGAGGTCTGGGGCTCCTTATATAGCCTTCCCAGAGCCTCCAAGTCCCACCATTGGGCGGTATGGGACTAAACGCAGGATGGGGTAAATGGATCTTCTCCAGGATCCATTTACCCTGCTACAACTCAATAGGTGCACTACCAAATACTCCAACACTCCCCCTCAAGCTGGAGCATGCAATGCTCAGCTTGGACAAACAAACAGAAAGAAACTCAACTCACGCTACAGGACACTACGGACAATATCAACCCAACGCGCACATGCTGCAGTTGAGGACGTTGCTTCTCATGCCGTGCAGATGAGGAGGATGAACGGGCTGGAGTGTGAGTCAACTGAAGACTCGGAATCTGACCATCGAGTCTGAAACTGCACCTGAAGTCTCCTCGTCGGAGAATTGGGTCTCGCCCATCTGGCTCAGAGAATGGTGCACTGCTCTTGTGTACCTATGATACCACATGAAAACCCTTGCCCTCAAGGGAATGGTCCTATGCTCTGGAGTCCCTATGGCTCACATGAAAACTCTGGCCTGACAACTAGAAGAATGATGGGGACCACGAACAAATGATGGCAACATATGCACATCTGACAATGACCGCACACTTGTGCGTGTCTGAAACTGGAGACTCGGAAACAATGATCATCGAGTCTGAAACTGAACTGTAGTCTGGAATCTGAATGGTCTGGAAATCTGCCTGTGAATCTCGAACATCTGAATATGGCTGGAAGAAGACCTGTGACTCTACATATACTCCCCCTTTCTCCCATACTTGTCGGAAAATGAACATCAACAAAGTTGGGAGAAGACAACAATGATGGGCATAAAACAAAAACCACTTAGCCGATTACACATTTGTCGGCTTTCAAAACATTCGATTTTTTTTCGGAACATTTTTTTTAAGCCGTTATATTTTTTTTCGGCTTTTCAGCAACATTTTTTTCTCTTTTTTTTCGGCTTTTGCATTTTTTTAAGCCTCTATTTTTTTTTCTTTGCGTACGGTTTTTTTTTCGGTGTACGCGCCTTCTTCTTTTTTTTAACTTCTCTCCTTTTTTTTTGAAATCTCTCTCCCTCCTTTTTTTTTGGAAAAAAAATCTGACACAGCCACCTTTTTTTTTACATGCGTCCCTACTTGGGCTTACAAAAAACTTCAATTTTTTTTAATAACATACGGCTGCACACCACAAGCCCACTTGGGCTCGAAGACAAATACCCTCCCCTTTTTTTTTAATAAAGTAGTTGTCCCTCCTTAGGGTTCCCCACGATGGGAGCCTCCTTCAATCGCCGCCGCCTAATGGGGGGGGGGGGTTCCTTCACGATATGGAGCCGAAGGGAGATCGGAGCATCGCCACGCCTGGAAAGAGGATCTGGAAGGGCGAGACCTGCAGAGGATATGGGAGATGCGGCATCTCACGAAGGGGCCGCCTCGGAAGGAGATGTGCGTACGGTTCCGCCTGGAGGCTGTTAGGCTTCGCGCGAGGGCACCGCCTGCGCAGAGTGAGCCTGGCCTGCGCGGGAGGATCGCGACTGCATCGGGGCTCCGCCTGATCCGCCGCAAGGGGCTGTCGCGTTGGGAGATGGCCGCTGGTGCCAGGTCTCCGCCGAATACTGGAGCCGCAAGTAGGTTGCGTGGTGGTCTTCGCGCGCCTGGAGAGATGAGGGATCGAGGTTGCACAGCGCGCCTGGGGCTTTGAAAGTCTTGCTGGATCTGCGCGATGCTTGCGGCGACAGATAATAAGATCGGCAGGAGATGAACGGTGCCGCCGTCGAACAAAAAAACCAGTGTTCCAAAAACATAGGCCGTAGCCTGGAGAATAATCTAGGGTTTTAAAAAAACCTAGAACAGGAACTTGAATCTCCTAAAAACTGATCTTGAAGACCGAACACCAATAGAATCTTGAATATGAAATAAATCATCAAATACAAATCTCCGAGAATTAAAACCCGCTCTGATACCATGTTATAAAATAGAAAGCGGAAGCAAAACATGGAAAAAGAATAAACATCACAAAAGAACAACGAGATTAACGTGGAACCCTACTCCGTGAGGAGCGGGATGAAGCCACGGGAGAAGCCCTCTAAGGGGCGTGTTTTTCTATTGCTTTTCTCAATGAGTACAGGAGGTCTGGGGCTCCTTATATAGCCTTCCCAGAGCCTCTAATTCCCACCATTGGGCGGTATGGGACTAAACACAAGATGGGGTAAATGGATCTTCTCCAGGATCCACTTACCCTGCTACAACTCAATAGGTGCACTACCAAATACTCCAACAGTATTTAATTGTAATTCAATTTTTTCCTTGTAATTCAAGATTTTTTCTTCTATTTCATTATGATAGTATTGAAAATGTCCATATTTATGTGTATATAAATATATATGAATATATGTATAAAAATGAATCATACATGAAAAATATTAAAAAACATAACCGACTAAAATCCGAATAAATACGATTACTCACTTGATTGTTAATTAATCCTTAGTAAGTGACCCAAGTCACCCAACCAATCAAATACTGACTACCGACTCTTACAGGCTTGCATACCATCAACATATGATCCAAGAACAATATTTGCATGGACAAGACAATCGATGCCCAATATTCCCCTGCAAACTCCAGTGAAGATAGGAATCTATCAAATCGTAGACCTTGTAGTCAAGTTCTTTCACATCAAGGTTGCAAAAGTCAATAGTCGGTATCCGGTCGGCCGGGTCACTGATTAAGGATTAATCAGCAATCAGGTGAGTAATCAGATTTAGTCGATCCTTAGTCGGTTTTGATTTTTTAATTTTAAATATATAAATCAGTTTTTAATACATACACCCTCATTAGCTAGCCTTATAGTTATTGACATGAATTTGATGTACCATATTTAGCATAGGAAACACAAAGCAAACATTATATAACTAACCAACATGCAAATCAACAAGCATATCAAGTTTACACTCCTAAAAAACCCTAACAAGCTTCTTCATTATGGAAATAAGGTAAAGCAGCTTAATAAATAATGGTGATGGTGCATTCAACAGAGGTACAAGTACAATATACAAAAAAATCTGAAAGCAAAAAAATCCTAACCAAGTTCCAGGCGAAAGGAGCTAGAGAATAGGGAGTTGAGTCGATGACAAGGAAGGCACGACGGAGTTGCCAACTTGCACGGAGGTGGAGGTGGTGACGTAGAGGAGCTCGGGAACAAGGAAGCGGAGCAGCTAGGCAGAGAGCTCGGGTTCCAGGAGGTTTCACGTGATGGGTTTGAGGGAGTGAGCGTTATTGTCAAATAGTAACCCTAACCTTCCAATCAGGTTCTCAAACCCAGGTTTTTTGGGTGTTCAAAAATCTATGCAAAAGTCGGGCGATTACTCAACCGACTAGGCCAATTACTCGGGCGAATAATCAGGTCGACCCGACCATAGGTCGATTTGTCCTAGTCAAGTTGCCTACCTTCGACTCGCCTAGTCGGTCGACTTTTACAATAGTATTCCACATAAAGATGCAAGCCTTGGATTGAGGAATCCGACAATCACAACTTGCCTTCCACCTCACAAAAGCCAACCATTCACGAAATGCCCCTTAAACACCCTTCTGATATGGCATTCACGGAAGATGCCTTGTTGAAAGCACCCCGTTCTCCTGCCAATATTCAGATCATGAGCTCCCACAACCCAAAAAAAAGAAACCCATCTAACTTCCTCGATAGTTGTACCGACAAATCACAGTCCCCTACCTATGAACTGACCAAGTCAAAGAGATCCTTCTTCTACCCCCAATAACTAACCCCCATACCACTTGTTTGCCTCTTCATTAGAAAGTTGCACAAGTCAGTCAGTCCTACAAAATTTTCTCCATGTCCCCAGCTCACACTGCCCAAGGTGTAGCTCATGCAGAAGGACAAATTCCACCCCCACTCTAAAAGATACCTTCCTAGACTCATCTGCATCCCCCTTCCATCCTTAACACCATCATATTTCACATGAGAATTCACATCACGAAACCAGCACATCCCCACCGAACTCTGTGTACCCAATCAGGATTTCCAATCCCTCATACTTGACATAACTCAAACAATCACTTCTCCACAACCTTCACTTCTCATCTAGAATACTTATATGGACATTTATATGCCACATACCTAATTTTTTCAAGCCTATGCACATACTTAACTCAGTCATGGCATGTCCCATGTGTTAGGTAACCGACACCTAGTGTAAAACAGTCGGAAGCAATTCTTAAATAGTATTATTGTAGAGATAATTATATATTCCATGTACTGTTTATTCTATTTTTGTTTATCGGATGTCCTACTATGTAATTTACCCATGGGTCCTCTCTATATAAGAGAACCTAGGGTTCTATGAAATAATAGATCGTTCTTTTCCACCCCAAGGGTTTTCGTTCTATATAAGAGAACCTAGGGTTCTATGTAATATTTGTAACATCCATATCCTAACAAACCCGAACTCGTCCGATTTTGGTCCAATGAACCCAATAACGTTGTTGGTTAATGCCAAACAACCTAAAACGGTCAATTTATTATGAATCAAAAGTCGTTCGGGCGAAATCGACCGAAAAACGGTCGCATCGTAGCACGCGCCGTGAAAAAGCCGCGACGCAAATTCAGAAACTGCAAAATGAACCGAGACCATCATTAGATCCGATTCGATGACACGAGACCAACGAAATCGACCGTTCGTCAATCGGATGTCGTTTGGTATTTTAATTTCACAAAAATTTAACCTTAAACAAAAAACGTATCCGAAAATTTCGGGTATTCGAAACCCGACCGAAAGTATATCAATATTATACTCATATTGACCGTCATTTTGAGACGATCGAAACGAGATATTACTCGTCGAAATCCGGCATTCGAGGTGCGAATACGGACGAATTTTGTGTCTTAAATAAATAAATATATATATATATATAATAAAACAGAAGCAGACTGCTGCTGGAAATTCCAGCAGCCTCCACTTGCCTTTTTCCTTCTCTTCCACTTAGCATCTCACTCTTCACCACTTGGCAAACAAATTTAGCCCCACTCTTTATATATATATATATATATATATATCAGCCATTCCCATTTAACTCTCCTACATTTCCATCGTAAGGAATCCATCCCTTTCCAATCTCGTCTGAAAATTCTAGCCACTGAGTTGCTCCTCTTCAGCCAAGGAATCCCTACTAGAGGTACTGCTTTCTTTCAGTATTCTTCCTTTACTATCTCCCAAATCCCTTTCCAATTCTTTAACGAGAGGTGAAGAGTTTACATCTTTCCTTTTCTTATATTCTCCTCTTTTCCATCTTGCTGGAATTCCATTTTAGATTTTTGATTTTTGCCTTAGATACTTGGAGTTGTCCCAAGGCAGTTCGGTAGAATTTACTCCAAGAACCGCATGCTGCCTTTGCTGGATGTCCAGCAATCTTCTTGCTTCAACAATTGCAGCAATCAATCAAGCTCCTGGAGCTCTTCCGTATCAAGCAACTGCAATTCCAGCAGCTGAAATTTCCTGGAAACACCCCATCTTCATCAAAACTAAATCTCCTGCATGTGTTTTACTCCAAAGATTGGAGCAAAGTTCAAGGTACCTCCTTCCCTCTCCTTGCTGCCATGCATGTAGATTCCATCCTTTTTCATGAGCTCACCATTTTTCTTATTTTTTTGGTATAAATATTAGATTCAATATGGATCATTCTTTCCATCGTGTAAATTTAAAATATGAATATGGTTCATATACATGCAATAATGGGATGTGATTGAAATATCGGAAAAAAAATTTGTGGGGAGTAACAACTCCGAATTTATATATAATTGGAAAGGATGAAGGATCTATAGCATGTATAATTCTTAGATGGTAAAATTCTGGGCGTGTCTTTTTGCTTGCTGCTATATAATTTCACCACAATCTGGCACTTCAACATATCTCTCCAGTAATTTTCAGGACTGCCTATGTGTGTATTCTTCATAATTGCCCTACTTTCAAGTTGATTGGTTGAATAAGAAATTATATCGCAGATTATGATCTCTGTTATGATTTAAATAATACTCAACTCATGTTTACGTGTTATCCTAAGTACAGTCTAAAGGAAAGTATATGCTCCTTATCTCAGATTTTGATTTTGAGTATGATCTAAATAATACTCATTTCAGGTTTAGATAAAATAGGTTGATAAACATATTTTGTGTGTGGATTTTGATCACTATGCATGGACTAAAGATGTATTGTCTTTGCTAATTTGACATCATCTTTCTGGGGGCATGATCTGGGGGCATGATAAGTTGTCGAGCTATACAATCAAATGTATTTTCATTAACATTCAAAAGAAGCACCAATGTTATAAATGTTTGGCCAAACTCATCATGATGGTGGTACCGTTACCCTATTCAGGTCCATCCCTTACCTCTAAATCATGGACTATACCACATGCACATTCCCAAATCCACATCTTCTTATAGACATATATCCCTCAATCTGAATTAGATTTTGTCTAGAATTGATTATTTGGTAACGCAAATGTCTCCGGAAACATAATTTAGGTTATTATCATCTCTTATCAGTAAACCTTTGGTATTGCGAAGAATTAACACTTAGGAACTTTGAAAATTATAGTGTCTGGATAAATGTAAAATGCTATATCGAATCCTAGATACATCTTATTGGAACTCATCACAAATTATTAGTATTTCCAGACAAGCCACTTTTCTGCTTGACAGTTCTTACTTTTTCATCAAGTAAGATTTTAAATTTGTTAAAAATGAGGTTTGTTTGGAAATGTTGGGGTGAACAGACCCATAGGAGATCCTTTAGGTTACAGGATATCAGGAAAAACGGATCTGAAACTACAAAGGACAGGGCCCTTTGATGATTTTTCTACTAGGCAATCTACAAGTGCTATAGGTGAATGTTGAAATGGTTACATAATCTATCCTATATCTTCAATCAATTAGATGCATGGATATGGACAGTCCTTGTTTCATAAAGACATTATAACATCAACTTAAACTCTGCAGAGGATTGATGCATGTCATGCACCTTTTGAGGAGTAAGATCCTTGTATGGTCTTTGAAGATGAAGAGACTGATAACAGAAGTTAAAGTGATTAATGTTGACTTCTCGAAACAATATCTAAATCTATGGGGTTAAACATATCAGAAATCGAGAAAGAATGAAGAATCTGGTAAGTAATAGTGAATCAATAATGTCTGATGATTAAAATGGCTGGTTTTGGTGACCTTTACACCTAACCATGCGAGGGCGCGGTGACCCTCAGCTGGGCGGAGGAAAGGAAGTCCAGTTAGGGCAGCGGCCGCCAAGTGCGCGGGTCTAGGATCCCAGTCCCCCTTCGGTTTTTAAAGTGAGCTCACAGTGTTTTTACGCCTCGTTGGGATCCCGACTTTAGACCAGTTACGCTGACCCGTTGTTTAGGATACCCAGGCGGTGGATCCTTGGTTTTCAGTTTTACGTACGAGCTCGGTTGCCCGTTACCGGTCGGGCTGTTTCTAGAGCGACTTTTCCGGGAAGTCCCTCTCACCCGTCTCAGTGGCGTAGTTTGGAGTGTAGAACTATCCCTCTATTGGACCGTCCTTCCAATTAGAGGGCGAGACGGAAGAGCCTTTTGTTGGCTTCTTCACCGCTTGAGTTTTTCTTTCGCCAACAGACTTGGCGATTCTACATCCAGATCCTCCATATCTATATCTACATCATCTAGAGTTACATTTGAGGCTGTTGCATTAAGGTTTGAAGGGATTGATTTTACATCCAGATCATCCATCTCTACATCTACATCATCTAGAGTTACATCTGAGACAGTTGCACTTGAGGTTTTAAGGGATTACAATTAAAATTGAGTAAATGGAAAAGACTATAATCTAATTCGAAATCTCATTAAGCTAGTGGACGTGTTGGGAACTTAGTTAGGATGCATTATACAACACCGCATGCCTACGGAGGCACCCCAACCCTAAGACATTCCCCAAGTCTTAGAGTCATAGTGTGAGGTTTCACAAGAACCAAGACCACAGACAATCCACTAGACTTAAGATTTTAATAAATCTTTATATCTTCTCATCTCACCTTTCCCATCATCAAAAATACATAAATATGATCTCTGAGTACTATGAGAATAAAATATACAATCACATACGATAGAAATATGCTTATGTGGGGAATGTTGGGATAATAGCTAATCATAAGAGGTGCTTGCTAGAAATTTGGAAACCTTTTACATTTGCAAGTAGAAATAAATTTTAAATTTGAGTTGCTCATGCCTCTCTACTTGCTTTCTTTTGTAAATAATAAATGCCTGTTATTTTTATATAAGTTTTTGGGAGTAACCAGTAACCGCTGACGCCTTTTCTTCCTTGCACGCTTGGCAGGCAAACAGCCTGCAGTTCAGTAGCTATACATGGGTCCAGAAGATAAATTTTATACCCAACGGTATGATTTATTTTGTGCTAGTTTTTGTTCAATTTATAATGTATTATGTTTCTTTCTCTTCAGTCAGATTTTGGGATATAATGTATGTACTGTCAGACTTTGTACATGTAAAATATATGGAAGTTAATGAAATAAGATTTTGGTGACCATTGTTCTATGAGTTTGTGGTTATAAATGTTGATGTGAATGTCAGATGAAATTATTTCATTCGCAAAAATTTTTTCTCGTACTTTCAGTTACCTAATGCGATAGTAATGAATGTTGTAACGCGAAATGTGTGATTAACGGGTACCCGGATCCTAGGGGTCTCACAGTTTGGTATCAGAGCCGTGGTACCCCGATACGCACATTCGCAGTATTTCAATTCCGGTCGCATTAAGTTCTTGGATAGCGACAGTCTTCCGACTTGTCGTGAGTCCGATAAGGGAAATATGACATTCGAATTCAATTACCATAGATGTCACCATTTTCATTAATTTTCATATTATATCCCAAGAAGAGAAAAAGCATATATCATATTATCTGCGAACCATACATTTTTATGACTAAAAATGGTTCTCATACAGAGCCATGTCATCACGACCAGACCAGGAGTTGACTAACCAGCTAGCACACATACTGACTACTCTTATCGACCTTTTCATGTTCTAATTGATTCTGATATGACACATTCTTTTCTTGCTTCGAGACTACTTGCTTCTTTAGGTAGAGTCGCGGAGACTCTCTCTTCTCCATATCACATCCAAGGGCCAGGTGGCCAATTGTTCGTCATTTCCCTGATAGTCAGGCACTTGCCCATATTGATTGGCGGTCACGAGATGATCGCAGATTGTCTACCTCTACAATTTGATAAGTTCGACTTGAGTTTGAACATGAATTGGTTATCCAATCATCATGCACTTATTGATTACTTTAGGAAGACGGTTGTCTTCAGAATCCCAGATTTACCCGAGTTCACTTCTGAGGGTACAGTACATGACTCCACCATGGAGTACATTTCAGTGTTGCGAGCTCAGCGACTTGTTGATCAGGGTTATAATTCATACCTTGCATTTGTTCGTAAGGTATCTGATCAGGAGCCGATGACACAGGACATCAGAATAGTATCTGAATATCCAGATATGTTTCCTGATGAGCTACCAGGATTTTCTCCTGAGAGAGAGATTGAGTTTGAGATCACATTACTATCAAAAACACAGTCGATCTCGATGACTCCTTACCGTATGTTACCTGCTGAGTTAAGAGAGCTGAAGGTGCAGTTAAAGGAGTTACTTAACTTAGGATTCGTGAGACCGAGCACTTCACCTTGGGGTACTCTGGTTCTATTTGTCAAGAAGAAGGATGGATCCATGAGACTGTGTATCGATTACATGTGGCTAAACAAGAGAACGGTGAAGAACCGTTATCCTTAGCCACGTATCGATGATTTGTTTGACCAGCTCCAGGGATCTTCGGTGTTCTCGAAGATCGATCTTCGCTCAGGCTACCATCAGCTGAGGATTCGCGAGTCGGATATTTCAAAGATAGCCTTTAGGACTCGCTATGAACACTACGAGTTTGAGGTCGTTTGGACATACCAATGCACCTGCGGCTTTCATGGATATGATGAACATGATATTCCGTCCATACTTGGACAAGTTTGTAGTGGTGTTCATAGATGATGTGCTCATATATTCACGAAATGAATGTGATCATGCAAATAATCTACGGATCGTCTTAGACACATAGCGAGAGCACAAGCTATATGCCAAGTTGAGCAAGTGTGAGTTTTGGTTATCCCAGGTCTCGTTTCTCGGGCATGTCATTTCTGGAGCAGGCATTGCAGTTGATCCTGCGACGATAGATGCAGTTATGTCTTGGGAGCAGCCCAAGACTGTCACGCAGATTCGGAGCTTCCTTGGGCTAGCAGGTTATTACAGACGCTTTGTCAACGGATTTTCACGCATCGTTCGTCCTTTGATACGGTTGACGCAGAAGGGAGTTCCATTCATTTGGGACGATTCATGTGAGCAGGCCTTCCAGACACTGAAGAAGAGGTTGACTACAACGCCTATTCTCGCTCTTTCTTCAGGCACTTAGGATTATGCAGTCTACACAGATGCATCTGGAGAAGGTCTAGGAGCAGTGTTGATGCAAAGAGGGCAGGTGATTGCTTACGCATCACGACAGTTGAGGCCGCATGAGCGGAACTACTCCACGCATGATTTGGAGTTGGCGGCAGTTGTATTCGTCTTGAAGATATGGCGCCACTATTTATATGGGGTGAATTTTGAAAATTTTCACGGATCACAAGAGCCTAAAGTATATCTTTGATTAGAAGGAACTGAACATGAGACAACGCAGATGGCTCGAGCTACTGAAGGATTATGATTGTACAATCTCTTACCAACCCGGTAAGGGAAACGTGGTGGCTGATGCACTTAGCAGGAGAACGCATGCTGATGGTATGGCGAACTGGCCATATACATGGGATACGCTAGCCGCTTTGACCGATTGGCATCCTCAGGAGAGCGCATCCATTTCTACCGCCGTACCTCCTCGATACAGCAGCCTTTGGGATCGTATTGTAGAGGGCCAGAAGACATATCCTTGGATCCGAGATAGATACATGCGTGCCGTCAAGGATGAATTTGATGATTTTATTATAGCAGAGTCTATTTTATGGAAGCAGGCCGAGTTGTTGTGCCCAACGACGAGCAGTTATGCAGAGATATTCTTGATGAGGCACACAGTTCACGGTTATCTATCCATCCAGGTAGCACGAAGATGTACCGTGATTTGCGCCGACATTTCTGGTGGGATGGAACGAAGCACGATTTGGCACTACATGTCAGCAGATGCATGACCTGTCAGATGGTCAAGGCCGAGCACAGGAGATCACCAGGATTACTGCAGTCTCTCCCCATTCCCGAGTGAAAGTGGGAGAGCATTTCTATGGATTTTTTTCACGAGGTTGCTGAAGACACCAGGTGGCCATGATTCCATTTGGGTCGTTGTTGATAGGTTGACCAAGTCAGCCCATTTCATACCTGTCAACATGACTTACACTCCATCCAGATTGGCCAAGCTCTACGTGCAAAACATCATCAGACTTCACGATATACCACGAGAAGTGGTGTCTGACAGAGATTCGAGATTAACATCTCATTATTGGCATCAGTTCATGTCAGCACTACAGACAGAACTGAAGATGAGTTCTGCTTATCATGCGTAGACAGACGGGCAAAGTGAGCGTACCATTCAGACGCTTGAGGATCTACTTCGTGCATGCACTTTAGAGTGGAAAGGGTCCTGGAAAGATCATTTGCCTTTGGTAGAATTCACGTACAACAACAGCTATCACTCCAGTATTAGCATGGCACCTTTCGAAGCCCTATACGGACAGAGGTGCCTCATACCTCTCAGTTGGCGGGAGGTAGGTGATCATGCTCTCTATTCCGTGGATCTCCTGGAGGAGACCGCGAGATCTGTTGATCTTGTAAGACGGAGGCTTCTGACGGCACAGAGCCGCTAAAAAGAGCTATGCCGACCGTCGGAGAAGAGACTTGGAATTCCAGGTGGGAGATTGGGTATTCCTCCGTGTATCTCCCATGAAGGGAGTGCAGAGATTCGGTTTTCGTGGCAAGTTGGCGCCACGATATGTTGGACCTTTCGAGATTCTGGCTCGTGTAGGAAATGTGGCATACCGAGTAGCCCTTCCTCCACATCTTTCTGGTATTCACGACGTTTTCCACATATCCAACCTGAGGAAGTATGTGCACGATACTCGACACATTATCAGTTACGAGAATCTCGATGTAGAGCCGGATCTGACTTACGAAGAGAAGCCAGTCCAGATTCTTGATCGTGCTGTGAAGAAGCTTCGCAGCAAAGAAATTCCATTGGTCAAGATTTTGTGGCACCGTCACGGCCCGACATGCGGGCACGATACCCGCAGCTTTTCTGATGTAATCATCAAAACAAGCTTTGTAATTAGATACATGATAAATATATGGCTTGTTTTCTCTTTAAGGTTTTTATGGGTTCAAAACCCTTTGAGGTTTTTATGGACATAGGAAATTCCAACAAAACATCTAATAGCCTTAACTCGAGTCTCGAGGACGAGACTCTCTTTGAGGTTTTTATATTTGTAACATCCATATCCTAACAAACCCGAACTCGTCCGATTTTGGTCCAATGAACCCAATAACGTTGTTGGTTAATGCCAAACAACCTAAAACGGTCAATTTATTATGAATCAAAAGTCGTTCGGGCAAAATCGACCGAAAAACGGTCGCATCGTAGCACGCGCCGTGAAAAAGCCGCGACGCAAATTCAGAAACTGCAAAATGAACCGAGACCATCATTAGATCCGATTCGACGACACGAGACCAACGAAATCGACCGTTCGTCAATCGGATGTCGTTTGGTATTTTAATTTCACAAAAATTTAACCTTAAACAAAAAACGTATCCGAAAATTTCGGGTATTCGAAACCCGACCGAAAGTATATCAATATTATACTCATATTGACCGTCATTTTGAGACGGTCGAAATGAGATATTACTCGTCGAAATTCGGCATTCGAGGTGCGAATACGGACGAATTTTGTGTCTTAAATAAATAAATATATATATATAATAAAACAGAAGCAGACTGCTGCTGGAAATTCCAGCAGCCTCCACATGCCTTTTTCCTTCTCTTCCACTTAGCATCTCACTCTTCACCACTTGGCAAACAAATTTAGCCCCACTCTTTATATATATATATATATATATATATCAGTCATTCCCATTTAACTCTCCTACATTTCCATCGTAAGGAATCCATCCCTTTCCAATCTCGGCTGAAAATTCTAGCCACTGAGTTGCTCCTCTTCAGCCAAGGAATCCCTACTAGAGGTACTGCTTTCTTTCAGTATTCTTCCTTTACTATCTCCCAAATCCCTTTCCAATTCTTCAACGAGAGGTGAAGAGTTTACATCTTTCCTTTTCTTATATTCTCCTCTTTTCCATCTTGCTGGAATTCCATTTCAGATTTTTGATTTTTGCCTTAGATACTTGGAGTTGTCCCAAGGCAGTTCGGTAGAATTTACTCCAAGAACCGCATGCTGCCTTTGCTGGATGTCCAGCAATCTTCTTGCTTCAACAATTGCAGCAATCAATCAAGCTCCTGGAGCTCTTCCGTATCAAGCAACTGCAATTCCAACAGCTGAAATTTCCTGGAAACACCCCATCTTCATCAAAACTAAATCTCCTGCATGTGTTTTACTCCAAAGATTGGAGCAAAGTTCAAGGTACCTCCTTCCCTCTCCTTGCTGCCATGCATGTAGATTCCATCCTTTTTCATGAGCTCACCATTTTTCTTATTTTTTTGGTATAAATATTAGATTCAATATGGATCATTCTTTCCATCGTGTAAATTTAAAATATGAATATGGTTCATATACATGCAATAATGGGATGTGATTGAAATATCGGAAAAAAAATTTGTGGGGAGTAACAACTCCGAATTTATATATAATTGGAAAGGATGAAGGATCTATAGCATGTATAATTCTTAGATGGTAAAATTCTGGGCGTGTCTTTTTGCTTGCTGCTATATAATTTCACCACAATCTGGCACTTCAACATATCTCTCCAGTAATTTTCAGGACTGCCTATGTGTGTATTCTTCATAATTGCCCTACTTTCAAGTTGATTGGTTGAATAAGAAATTATATCGCAGATTATGATCTCTGTTATGATTTAAATAATACTCAACTCATGTTTACGTGTTATCCTAAGTACAGTCTAAAGGAAAGTATATGCTCCTTATCTCAGATTTTGATTTTGAGTATGATCTAAATAATACTCATTTCAGGTTTAGATAAAATAGGTTGATAAACATATTTTGTGTGTGGATTTTGATCACTATGCATGGACTAAAGATGTATTATCTTTGCTAATTTGACATCATCTTTCTGGGGGCATGATCTGGGGGCATGATAAGTTGTCGAGCTATACAATCAAATGTATTTTCATTAACATTCAAAAGAAGCACCAATGTTATAAATGTTTGGCCAAACTCATCATGATGGTGGTACCGTTACCCTATTCAGGTCCATCCCTTACCTCTAAATCATGGACTATACCACATGCACATTCCCAAATCCACATCTTCTTATAGACATATATCCCTCAATCTGAATTAGATTTTGTCTAGAATTGATTATTTGGTAACGCAAATGTCTCCAGAAACATAATTTAGGTTATTATCATCTCTTATCAGTAAACCTTTGGTATTGCGAAGAATTAACACTTAGGAACTTTGAAAATTATAGTGTCTGGATAAATGTAAAATGCTATATCGAATCCTAGATACATCTTATTGGAACTCATCACAAATTATTAGTATTTCCAGACAAGCCACTTTTCTGCTTGACAGTTCTTACTTTTTCATCAAGTAAGATTTTAAATTTGTTAAAAATGAGGTTTGTTTGGAAATGTTGGGGTGAACAGACCCATAGGAGATCCTTTAGGTTACAGGATATCAGGAAAAACGGATCTGAAACTACAAAGGACAGGGCCCTTTGATGATTTTTCTACTAGGCAATCTACAAGTGCTATAGGTGAATGTTGAAATGGTTACATAATCTATCCTATATCTTCAATCAATTAGATGCATGGATATGGACAGTCCTTGTTTCATAAAGACATTATAACATCAACTTAAACTCTGCAGAGGATTGATGCATGTCATGCACCTTTTGAGGAGTAAGATCCTTGTATGGTCTTTGAAGATGAAGAGACTGATAACAGAAGTTAAAGTGATTAATGTTGACTTCTCGAAACAATATCTAAATCTATGGGGTTAAACATATCAGAAATCGAGAAAGAATGAAGAATCTGGTAAGTAATAGTGAATCAATAATGTCTGATGATTAAAATGGCTGGTTTTGGTGACCTTTACACCTAACCATGCGAGGGCGCGGTGACCCTCAGCTGGGCGGAGGAAAGGAAGTCCAGTTAGGGCAGCGGCCGCCAAGTGCGCGGGTCTAGGATCCCAGTCCCCCTTCGGTTTTTAAAGTGAGCTCACAGTGTTTTTACGCCTCGTTGGGATCCCGACTTTAGACCAGTTACACTGACCCGTTGTTTAGGATACCCAGGCGGGGGATCCTTGGTTTTCAGTTTTACGTACGAGCTCGGTTGCCCGTTACCGGTCGGGCTGTTTCTAGAGCGACTTTTCCGGGAAGTCCCTCTCACCCGTCTCAGTGGCGTAGTTTGGAGTGTAGACCTATCCCTCTATTGGACCGTCCTTCCAATTAGAGGGCGAGACGGAAGAGCCTTTTGTTGGCTTCTTCACCGCTTGAGTTTTTCTTTCGCCAACAGACTTGGCGATTCTACATCCAGATCCTCCATATCTATATCTACATCATCTAGAGTTACATTTGAGGCTGTTGCATTAAGGTTTGAAGGGATTGATTTTACATCCAGATCATCCATCTCTACATCTACATCATCTAGAGTTACATCTGAGACAGTTGCACTTGAGGTTTTAAGGGATTACAATTAAAATTGAGTAAATGGAAAAGACTATAATCTAATTCGAAATCTCATTAAGCTAGTGGACGTGTTGGGAACTTAGTTAGGATGCATTATACAACACCGCATGCCTACGGAGGCACCCCAACCCTAAGACATTCCCCAAGTCTTAGAGTCATAGTGTGAGGTTTCACAAGAACCAAGACCACAGACTATCCACTAGACTTAAGATTTTAATAAATCTTTATATCTTCTCATCTCACCTTTCCCATCATCAAAAATACATAAATATGATCTCTGAGTACTATGAGAATAAAATATACAATCACATACGATAGAAATATGCTTATGTGGGGAATGTTGGGATAATAGCTAATCATAAGAGGTGCTTGCTAGAAATTTGGAAACCTTTTACATTTGCAAGTAGAAATAAATTTTAAATTTGAGTTGCTCATGCCTCTCTACTTGCTTTCTTTTGTAAATAATAAATGCCTGTTATTTTTATATAAGTTTTTGGGAGGTACCAGTAACCGCTGACGCCTTTTCTTCCTTGCACGCTTGGCAGGCAAACAGCCTGCAGTTCAGTAGCTATACATGGGTCCAGAAGATAAATTTTATACCCAACGGTATGATTTATTTTGTGCTAGTTTTTGTTCAATTTATAATGTATTATGTTTCTTTCTCTTCAGTCAGATTTTGGGATATAATGTATGTACTGTCAGACTTTGTACATGTAAAATATATGGAAGTTAATGAAATAAGATTTTGGTGACCATTGTTCTATGAGTTTGTGGTTATAAATGTTGATGTGAATGTCAGATGAAATTATTTCATTCGCGAAATTTTTTTCTCGTACTTTCAGTTACCTAATGCGATAGTAATGAATGTTGTAACGCGAAATGTGTGATTAACGGGTACCCGGATCCTAGGGGTCTCACAACTCTCAAACCCAAAAGGGGTACCGATGTTATGATTCAGTCAACAAGAAATATTTTGTCAGTGCTGATGTGACATTTTTTGAGTCTGTTATGTACTTCTCTCCTGCAGGTGATAGATAGAGTTCCTCTCCATCCAATACCGATGTTTATGTTCCTCCTCCTCCTAGTGTGAGTCCACCCCTATCCATTCTTAACACGATTGCAACGCCAACATCATCCTCAATTCCACCACCATCACCACAACCTATATTGCCACTCCCTAAATACTATATTCGTCGATCAGACCATGCTCAGGATGCACGCCAACCATTTATCGCGCCTCAGGTATGTTCAGATGCCATTACTAACGATGGGTCAGATAGTGTGCCTGTGCAAGATTCTACTTTGCAGGAGGAATGTGCACCGACGAGTGCAATAAATGATGATCTTGATGTTCCCATTGCTACTCGAAAGCAGAAACGTACTTGTGCATCTTATCCCATTTCTTACCATGTCTCCTTTCATCATCTCACTGGAGACTTCAAGAAATTTGTTGTGGCTCTGTCTTCCGTGGAGATACCACGGAATTATCAGGATGCTATGCAGATAGACTGTTGGCGTTTGGCTATGGAAGAAGAAATGACAGCTTTACAGTCATAGGGTACATGGAGCTTGGTTCTCGCTCCCTCTGGTGCATCTATTGTTAGTTGCAAATGGGTATTTACAGTAAAGTACCATGCAGGTGGCAATCTAGATCGATACAAGGCAAGGCTAGTGGCAAGGGGCTTCACTCAAACTTATGGTGTGGACTATAAGGATACATTCTCTCCAGTGGCTCGTCACTCTAGTATTCGCATTCTTTTATCTGTTGTTGTGGTACGTGACTGGTCCATCTTTCAGCTTGATGTCAAAAATGCATTCTCGTATGGTGATCTGCAGGAAGAAGTCTACATGCAGCAACCACTGGGGTTTGCTGCTGAGGGGGAGAATCATATGGTGTGTAGACTTCACAAGGCGATATATGGCCTTAAACAGAGCCCAAGAGCATGGTTCCAGAAGATGTCTCATCTAATTGAACGGCAGGGATTCAAAAGATCAAATGCGGATCACTCGTTGTTCATTCAGAAGACTTCTAGAGGTATAGTTGTCATCATGATATATGTTGATGATATCTTAATTACAGGAGATGATGTTTAAGGGATAGAGATGGCAAAAACATTCTTGGGTTGTCACTTTGTCAAGAAGGATCTTGGTACCTTATGATATTTTTTTTGGGGCTGGAGTTTGCCAGGAATGCACAGGATCTTGTCATGACCCAACGGAAATATATTACAGATTTGTTGATTGAAATGGGCATGGTTGGATGTAGACCCTCGAGTACTCCTATGGATCCAAGTATGAAATTATATGACAATGATACTGAGGAGGTTGACAAGAGAAGATACAGAGAGATAGTGGGAAAGCTTCTTTACATTACTATAACTCGACCTGATATTGTCTTTGCAGTGAGTCGAGTGAGCCAGTTCATGGAACAACCAAGACAGATACATATGGATGTCATATATGTGATATTAAGATATCTAAAGTCTTCTTCAGGCTCGGGATTGCTGTTTAGAAAGGACACAGATTTATCCATTTCGACATGTGCAGATGCAGACTATGCAGGATGTCCCAAGGATAGAAAGTCTACTTCAGTCTTTGCAGTTTTTGTGGGCAGCTCTCTGGTTTCTTGGAAAAGCAAGAAACAAATTGTCGTGGCTACATCGAGTGTTGAATCTGAATATAGGGCCATGGCACAAGCAAGTACGGAGATGATGTGGGTTCGAGCTGTACTAGAAGACTTGCATATAAATGTACCTCTACCCATGCAGTTACAGTCTGATAATCAAGTTGCCTTGTTCATTGCCAATAATCCAACCTTTCATGAGAGAACAAAACATATTGAGGTAGACTGCCACTACACTAGAGATATGATTCAGAAGGGACTGATTTCTACTGCACATGTTAGTTCAGGGGAGCAAACTGCTGACATCTTCACCAATTCCTTGCTCGGAGGACCATTCCAGAGATGTTCTTCCAAGATGAGCATGATTGATATCTATGCTTCATCTTGAGGGGGTGTAGAGATAATTATATATTCCATGTACTGTTTATTCTATTTTTGTTTATCGGATATCCTACTACGTAATTTACCCATGGGTCCTCTCTATATAAGAGAGCCTAGGGTTCTATGGAATAATAGATCGCTATTTTCACCAACAATTATCAATTAGGAATACTATTTAGGAATTAGATTCAAGAAAATTGATTCTTTTCAACATAGATTTAAGCAAACATTTAAATTTCATTGGATCATTCTCTGCTAGCGGCATGTTGCATTGTTTGAATACAATGAGAAGTTGACAAGGGCCGCTACATCACTTCTTAGAAGTAATTCAAAATTTCCAAGGGTTGTAGCATGAGGAATACATGTGAGGAAATAAGCTAGTTCCATTGCATTGCCAACAGATGCAATCCGAATTTACAAGAGTTCTCGTATGTTAGACACATGCGAGTAAAGAAGTTAGTACAAAAGAGATCACAAAAGAAGTTGTGGATAGGTAGTTGGAATATTGGCTCTTTGACTGGAAGATTGACAGATATAGTAGATACAATGGAAAGATCGAGGATTCATCTATTATGCCTCCAAGAGACATAATAGGTTAGCGAGAATGCAAGGGAGATCAAAAAGATAGGCTTTAAATTATGGTACTCACGCAAAGAGAATGGTAGAAATGGTGTTGGAGTGGGTTGTTCATAAGGTTTTGAAGGATGGTGTGGTTAAGGTACAGAGATTTGGCAATTGGGTTACTCTACTAAATTTGGTGCTCGAAAAAGAAATTTCAAAAACCATCTCAGTATATACATTGTAAATTTGTTTAGATGAAGGGTTAAACAAGATTTTACGAAGGATTTGGATAAGATTATGCAAGAAATCCCACAAAAAGAGATGATTTTCCTAGGTGGAAATCTTCATGAATACGTGTGAAAAGATGCTTCATAGCATGCTAGTGTTCATGGAGGCGATGGCTTCAAGGATAGAACTACAGAGGGAAAAGTAATTCTAGATTTTCTAACAACTTCTTACCTTTTTATATCAAATACCCTCTTCAAGAAGAGATGAGCATTTAATTACTTATAAGAGTGGCTCGACTAGAATACAGATAAATTACTTTGAGATGAGGAGAAGAGATCGATTGTGTTGCAAAAACTGCAAAATCATCCCTAGAGCGAGCTTGACATCTCAACATCGCTTGCTAGTCATGAATGTGCAAATAAAAAAGTTGATAAAAAAGAGGGTTTCCAAGATCATCAGAACCAGATGGTGGAATCTTCAATAGAAGCAATCAAGCTTCAAGGAGAAGGTATTAGAAGACATGCCTTGGGATTGCAAGGAAAATGCAAACGAGATGAGAGAGGTGGTAGTATCTTATATCCGAAGAGTAGCCAAAGAGATGCTGGATGGGTCTAAGAGAGGAGTTCCAGGTCAAAAGGAGGCTTGGTGGAGTGAAGGAGTGCAAGAGAATTTTAAACCTAAAAGACCTTGCTTTAAAGCTATATATAAGGATAGATTGGAAGAAACTATTACAAACTACAAAATAGCGATGAAGGAAGCAAAGAAGGTTGTAAATGAAGCTAACTCAAAAGCTAATGAAGAGAACGATATATTCAGATTGGCCAAAGCAAAAGAAAGAAAGATAAAAAATCTTTCTTAAATGAGATGCATTAAGGATGAAGAGAAATATATGTTTGTTACTCATAAGGATATAGAGACTAGATGGAAGCAATATTTCCATAAGCTCTTCATTGGGGAATGGATTGTAGAGGTCACTTTGAGAAATCTAACTAGCAATGAAAGTTGCATGAATCGTGCAAACTATAGACGAATACAAAGGAATGAAGTAAAAGAGGCTTTGAACGCTGTGAAACCTAGGGAAGGTGTGGGACCTGATGACATTTCCTATAAAAGTATGAAGAGTTCTAGGTAAACGTAGTTTAATCTGGCTCACAAATTTATTAAATGTTATTTGACGAAGCAAGAAAATACATGAAGAGTAGAGGAGAAGAATCATGGTATCTTTTTATAAGAATAAATGACACTCAAAATTATTCGAATAATAGGGTATCAAACTAATGAGTCATATTATAATAATTTGGGAGCATGCAATCAAAAGAAAGTTGAGGTAAGTTTTCAAAATAATAGAAAATCACTTTGGATTCATGCCAAGTCACTCAACTATTGAAGCTATCCATTTATTGAGAACAACGGAGATTTATAAGGCTAAAAGGAAGAACGTCCATATGATTTTTATTGATTTGGAGAAAATTTAGGATTCAGTCTCACGAGAGATAATATGGAGAGTTTCAGAGAAGAGACAAGTACATGTCCTATACATTAACCTTATAAAGGAAATGTATGATGGAATTTCCTCTTATGTACGGATCCAATGTGGGAAGACTAGCTATTTTGATATCAACATCAATCTGCATTAAGGTTCAACTTTGAGTCCATTTCTGTTTTACTTTAATTATGGATGCATTGACTAGGCACATTCAGGATGAGATACCTTAGTGTATGTTATTCGTTGACGATAATGTTTTATTGAGACTAGAGATGAGGAGCTTGAAGTTTGGAGACATGCCTTAGAGACTAGAGGATTTCATATAAGTAGGGCTAAAACTAATTATATAAAGTGTACATTCGAAATTTTGATGGATTCAATGCTGAAGGAATCAAGGAAAAGATTGAAATTGATAACATTCAGAAGAAAGCTTCTTTTAGTCTATTTTGCAACAAGATGGGAAAATTGATGGAGATGTTACTCTGAATAAATATAGGTTGGCTAAAATGGAGAGGAGGCTCCATTGTTCTTTGTAATAATAAAATTCTTTTGAAAATCAAAAGGAAGTATTACAAAACAGGCGTGAGACATGTTATGCTCTATGGATATGAATGTTGCCTATAATCGATAGACATATACAAAGAATAATAGTAGCAAAAATGAAAAAGCTAAGGTAGGTGTGTGATCATACATGAAAAGATCGGATTCAAAATGGCATGATTAGAAGGAAAGTTGATGTAGCTCCGATAAAGGATAAGATGAGATCAAATTGCTCAGAATTATTTACTCACTTGCAAAGCACGTCGATTGATTCACAAATAGAAGATGCGAGATTTGGTATGTTGAACTAGCTAAGAGAGGCGAGGAAGGCTCAAAAAGTGTTGGAAGTAGACCATCCGAAGGGATCTCAATTATTTGGATCTAATCTTGAGAGTGACCCAAGATAGATCTAAATAAAGGCAAAGAATACATGTAACCCTACTTAATGTGGGAAAAGGCTTTGTGGTTGTTATTGATGTATTCCATACATACTTGTTTCTGTAAGCACTTAAAAAGTTTTCGGTAGTTTTTCATTGTCATCTATGCATTCTATTCTTGTGCTCAAAGGTGTAAATTTGTAATAAGATTGAAGCTTAGCATAAATGATACAAAATAATATCCAAATATCATCTTTTTGAAAAAATGAAAATAAAATATAACCATCCTCCATACGGCTACTTGACTTGAGTCAAAGTAGGTTAGCGAAGTTACACATGCAATACAAATAACAGTATGTGCATGCCAGACTTTTCGTTCTTGACCCTGAAGATGATTACCATTTACGGACAATCTTGTTTTTTTAAGGAACATGCAATCATAGTTTGACATATAAAAAATGTTAGACTTGGTAATATGCTCAGCGATTTATGCAAAACAAAAAGAAAAGAGAATCTAAACCTGCAGGAATTCCGGGACTTTTCCACCCTTGTCGCTTACAAATTTACATAGGTACATTACACCAGCGCATGCAAAATTCTGGAATCAGAGATAAATCCGTCAGATATAAAATAGAATCCAGTGTTAGTCCCATTGAGTGCAAGCAGAAAGGATATAAATTAAACAACAGTGTAACAGATTCCCCTATAAAACGAAAACGAAATGCTCAAGTCTAAAAAAATGCACTGCCTGTTAAAATAATGGTGCACGATTGTATGCTCAAATATCTCAACCTTGCCGCTACATTTCACGCTTCCTCATGATTGCATGTTTTAGTAAGAAATCAGCATGAATCCGTGTCCGTGAAGCTTATTCAATAGGAAGTAAATTAATAAATGTTTGTAAATACAGATAAATAGAACCAACAGGAAGCTTGAAGTGTGGAGACAATGCCCTAGATTGTAAAAAAATCTCACTAGAATGGGTTATATCAAATGCAAGTCTAATAACAAGGGCACATTTAATTTGGAGAATTATATTTTGAAATTCTAGGAACAAATCATTTAACATGGGATCTCATGGAGACATTACTCTTAAAATAAATGCTAACTGATGACTATAAAAGGTTACTGTCATCCAAAAAATTATTTCATAAAAAGAGAAACTCGTTTAAGGTGTTTGTAATTGTGAAGATAAACCCACCATATGCTTGATTCAAAGTGTGTGAGTTGGAAGGCGATGCTCGCAAAAGATGAGGATGATCAAAGAAATGCTAGAAGGAAACACCAATATGGTTAAACATGTTCAAATCTACGTCACAATATGGCCAAAATCACATCAATTTGAAGGCAAGAATTCATGTGACAGGATAGATACATGTGCAACATGATATCGATAAATAAAGTTCAAGTTTACAACTTTTGATTATATTTTTCTATCATAAAATAAAAATATAGTAAATCTTGAGTGATATCCATTGTTAGTCCACACACCTTTCTCACTCAAAAAGTAGATCAATATCACATGCATCCCTTCCGTCATGATAACAGGACATCCTTGTTTAGCAGCTATGCTATCCTATAAACAACTAGCTACTGCAGCTCATGGTTCGTCCAGTGCACATCTAGCTTCAATGATTTTGCTAACAATAATGGATCATCCTTTGTTGTGATAAGCGTATACTAATCATGATTACTTTTTTTATTATTCGTAGTAACATTAACTTTTTGACGTACAAAGAGTGGGCATTCAGAATGATGTTCACCATCCATGTTTATTCATAAGTACGTAAAAAGTAAAAATTACACCGGCCATGGCTCGACAAGAGCCAAGCCATGGCATGTTCCCAGACTTTATCTACACAGAACCTCTCATTTATGTAAAATCACAATATTTCTAGCCAACCACAAAGCACATACAGTTGCAATACCAAAAATTACATCCCTATCATGACACCTCCAATCTGATATTAAAGAGCGCGAAAATTCTGAGAAGGTAGAAGTGTAACGGCTCATAATATTCGTCTCGTGTTCGCATTGAACGAAAAGGTGCCCCCATATGCTCAATGTCCACGACAAATCTAGGGCCATGGCCTCAAATTTCAGCGAAATTCGGTCGAATTTCTGTCGAATATCGATATCCAGTCGAAATCGAAATTCGATCGAAATGACCGAAATGATCGAAATATGGGGGTCCTAGTACAAAAAATGACCGAAATGACCGAAATTCCGGTCGAAATTCCACTGAAATTCTGTTTTGGTCGATACCGAAATGATGACCGAAACAGACATTTAGGGCCTTGTCTAGGGCAAGAGTCCTCTACACAATGAAACAATCTAGCCATGCATCAACACCCCCTCCCCCCCGAGGAGCCACAGAAAAATCTTTATCCTGATAGGTGTCTGCAACGTCTATATCTGCTTGCAATCCGTCTCCACAATAGTAGGAACAAAAATAGTAGATTCTGAGATGGTAACATATGCCTCTTTGACTGAGAATGCCTCGTTCAACCAAACCCAATTATCACATTCCACAGCTAGTCCATCAAAACTCGTCAAGAACTCCATCAACAGGATAAACTCCTCCAATCTATGTTACAAAACTGAAGCAGGGAAAGTAGGCGACCACCTCCATCATAAGTCTACCAAGAATGAAGCCCTTCACCTCTCTCCTTAGATGGTTAGACAAAAGTTTTGCAACAATCATGTAAATAGCATTTAACAAGGCAATCTTGTGGTGATCTTCAACTCTAGTTGCAATATCCTTCTAGCAGAAAAGGAAAATGGGAGGCATGTGGTGAGTCCCACATCTACCTGTGGTGGGATGTGGAGACTCAGTGAGGGCTATATAAAAAGCTTCACACCCTCTCTATTCAGTGAGAAAGTCAATAGACACATATGACCCTTAGAGGCCTTCTCCCATGGTTTCATCTGCACCTTAGAGAGTAGGGTTCCACGTAAAAATCTTGTGTTCCTCCATATTTTATACTTTTCTCTGATATTCGCTTCCGTAATATATTTTCTAACACTCATCAACCAATTATAATACACCACATGTCACCACTTCCACCAGTCGCAAAAGAAGATGGGGAAACCATCAGTCATAGACACCCATCCTCAATCAGTTCCAAAACAACCTCCCTTACCTCAAAGCCCAAGAGCTCACGAACCAAACTGTCCAACAACTCCTAGGAGACTCTAGAAACACCATGCCCAAGCCAACGCTCCTAAGTTCTCACACTAACCATGACTGAGAAGTGATCTGCAATCATTATGCTAAAAGCCAGCTCCACACGAACCCACTCATTAACCACAATAATCGAGAGGATGGGGTTCCTCATGTTGTTATAATTAGACAACATGAAAGAACTTAGTGTTTGTGTCCCCCTCACGCAACGAATTATGTTGTAAATTTGCTCATGTAACTTACACTTTTTATCCTCCTTAATAATGCTCCCTAAACTCTATGGAGCTCTAAGTCCTCCCCATCCAAGTCATGTTCCCCCTCAGGGTTGTCCAACCGAAGCATCTCCTCAAGCACCCCCACCCCCCCCCAATCCTCTCCTCCCACCTCTCGTGCATCTCCTTTACGTAGGTGATGAGGAGTTTACCTCGGTAGCTTCAACACCACTCATCTAATCACAGATCCCTCCCATCTAATGACTGCCAAAAATCCTCTACCAAACCCTTAAACTCAACCTTCAACATCCAAGATCTCCTGAAGCGAAAAATCCTGAAGGTCAACTCTTCTCACAAGTTACAAAATAGAAGGGATTCCAACAAGGAAGGATAAAATAGAAACATCTTCATCAACTCAACCGAAAGGATAAAATATATCCGAGAATGACAAGAAGTGTTCCTTCAAGTGTATATACAAGGGGCTTTTCCAACGAAATAGAACCTAATGAACATCCCCATATTTACAAGTGTTTAATATAATCTTGAAAAAACATTGCTATTTTATAAATGTTTTTTTTATGAAAAATTGGGTGAGATCCCAAAAGCGGGATTCACCACTCGATGACATTCAATTAGATCATATTCCTACTATAATAATCACTTTTCAAAACACAAACCTTCAATTATTACCAAATGATCTAATGTCACAAAATGATCGTCCCTATATTTGTATTATAGATGCCTTTTCTATTTTTACAAATGATCATTTCATATTAATTTATGATATTTTTTGTGAATTGATAATTCGTAATAAAAGCATGGTATATTGTTTATAAAATGATGTATACTTTGCTCAAAACGATTAGTAAAATTTGTAAAGAAAGGGTGCTTATTACAATCATAATGGGGCATGTGCCATTGGAACATTTTCCTATATGTATGCTATTGGACGCGTCCATGCACTCCAAATCTACTTCATCGACATTAGCTGCTCAGGTAGTAGAGTCTAGATCTTGACCTCCCCTAGCACGAGAATGTTCATCAATCACAAATGTCAAGTTGAAATCCCCTCCCACTAACCAAGGTGTCCTTGGTAGTTGGGAATCGAGCCCTCACAATTATCAATTCATCCCACAGTTTGAGACGTTGCACATACTCTAAAGGAGAAAAACAAAAGTAAATATTAGAATATGCATCATATGTATAGATGGGTAAATGGATCCTTCCAGAGTCCAATTAACACATCCACAGGTTTAGTACCACAACATCTGTATGTGGGACTTTGTCTTATTGGTGGGGATGTAAAAGAAGCCCCACACCCATTGTATCAATTGAGTGCAAGGTTCAGAAAAGCGGTACGCGTATGCATTCTGACAAGTCGTTGAATAGTGATTATGCGGTATGCGGAGCATATGCAGGGTATATGCGATTCTACGCAGTTTCTAAATTTGTTATCTGAAATTAAAAAAAACTACAAAAATGGCTACAACTGAACATAATTTATGAATAAATGTGGTCCAACCGAAGATAAAAAAAATGATTTTTATATAAATCTCAAAACAACCACTATCAACCAAATATCAATAGAAATTTAGCACACATAATAAATGGCAACAATCACCAAAATACGTAAGTATTTAAAACAAAATCGAATTCAACACAAATAACATTAGTAATGTACAAATAAAATAGCATAAGAAAACTGAAATACAAGCGACGGTATTCTATTGAGTACAAAGCAATCCTAATCCATATCATTAAATTCTATTGCCATATTGTTTCATCTTTACTCTCTTCCTCAGAAGAGAGTTCTTCCTCGTTTAAGCTCGACAATGAGGCTGAACCAATAGCATGCATTTGGCTTCGTATATGTTGCACTAAATCTTTTGCATCAGTTGCATCAGCCATTAAGTTCCACGCCATCCCCGATCCTTGGAATACCTCATCATCTCCTTCATCTTCTTCACCAACCAAATCTCTCGCATGGTGTCTATCATTTCTGCGGTGTGCTCTGGTCGGAACAGATGTCCGTCTTCCTTCTCTTTAGCACGATATCACCTACATCTTTCCCGAGGAGAAGATGTTACATCCGGTGGTTGAAAACGGTGACTTGTTCAAATTTTGGTTGGACAACTGGGTGGGTGTAGGCATTCTAGCAGAATGCTTTCCGCTCTCTTTGCCCTTACAAACCAGAATGCCAAATTAAGCCAAGTCTGGGCGGACGAAACCTGAACTTCCCCCATTTCAACACGGTTTTCATGGAACAGAGGCTTGTGGAGTATGTTGCACTGAGCAAAGATCTATCTAATGATGGGGGTTAGTTAGTCGGAAGAGATCACTGCAAATGGGCAGACAACATCTTTATTGTCAAAAAGGAATATCGCTTTTTTACACGTATAGAAGTCCCAATTCAAGATGATGTTGATTTTAACTGGAGAATCATCTGGTATTGTAAGATTCCACAAAGGTATGGATTGCTAAACATGGCCATCTTTGTACCAAGATGCGGATAGAAAGAATTCTTCATACGGAAGAATTGATTTGCAATTGCTATAGTGAAGAGTAAGAAGATATGGACCACTTGTTTTTTAGTTGTCGAACCACAACTCCAATTTGGGCAAGGGTTGATATTCTATGGTTGAAGACTGACAATAGTTTTATGTTTTGGGACTCGATCAAACGGATATGCGAAAACTCTTAGGAGGCATTTCACCCGCATTTGCACTACTCTAGCAATCCGGTGTACGAGAAATGAGAATATCTTTAGGCATAAGAGTTCTTATATGGAAATTGTACTTGAGAATTGTAATGCCCTCATCTCAGCCTGGCAATGTGTATAATTTATAACTTTTAATAATACAGTTTTGTGGTGAGTCACATCTCAGGATATCACCCTTTTCTTATAAAAAAGTTTATGTTCAAAAGGGTTTATGTAAGCTCATAGTACGTTGGAGGCTTGTACCCCCTTCCATACTACCCAATTGTTTCGCACCTTCAAATAAAGGAGTTACTTTTGACAACATTGAAAGCTATGTAATTATCGTAGAAATGCTTTTTCACGAATGAATTCACACGTGCATGTTCCTCCTTGGCAAATGTATCTTTGATTGTGGATCTCCGCTAGCACATCTTCTGATGAAGTTCGAGGCATTTTCCCATCCCTCTCTCCATCAATCAAGGGTTGATTAATCTTAACAGAGACTTGCTCTTGAAGGACTTTCATCCTCGCAGTCTTCCCATTCCATTTCACTTTTCCTCCATCTTGTCTCTAATTTCTTTCTTCACCTCATGAGTCACCTTAAAAAAAGAGGAGTATTACCATAAATATGAGGCAAATGTTGATTCATGCGATTGATCCCTCAGGTCACAACATTTCGACATAAACGGTAAGTAACCATGTTGGGGCTACTCGGGTTCGCTAGAAAGCATGCTTCCATCACAAATCATTGGATCGGGGAGGAACAAAAAACTCCATTGAATCGCTCCTCTCAGAAGGAGGCTCGCTTCCAATTCCATACGTATGAGAAGAACCACTGTCACATGGTAGTCTGGAGGCCATAGTTTTCTAACATTCAATCATAGAATATCATCAAAAAAATACAATATGGTCTAAATTTATACGTATAAGCAAAATAATAAATCCAAATTTCAAAATCAAAGAAAAAAAGTGTACCAACTAAAATTAATAACTACCATTCATTACCCATGGAAATAGGTTTCCATAACTACACAATAACATACTTTAATTTCTTGTAAAATAAGGGGGGTCAGTTACAACTAAGTAGCACTTATCATTATCATCTACTTCCAAACATGGTTCAAGGATGCAAATGCACTATGAACATCTAGAATATATCACCACATATTTACTATTAGTTATTTAAAACTTAGCAGCTATATTCCCACTAAAATCTCCATATTAACATGGTTGAAAACTTTCTTCATGTCATTATAGAGAGGCCTACACCTACATGTAAGAAAAAATCGAAACAAGTAGCAAGAAAGACAGAGAAACAAGTAAAGGAATTGGTGGATATTGGTTTCTGAGGAGTTCTTTTCAGTGGCCCCTTGCAAATCTAGAAGAAAAATATATAATTAACATTGAGATTTTTACCTGACAGACCCTATAATCTTTGAAACAACTTAATTCCCCTATCGACCCTGTAAACTTGCTCTGTCTTACCCCGCAGACCCTACCGTCAATTTGACACATCTAAGATAAACTTGCTTGGGTTAAAAATGAGTTAATCAAAGAAAAGAAAATCCAACGGTCGGGTTTCTTCTTCTCCCTCATTCCTCCTTCTCCCCCTTCCTCCAGCTTTCCCGGACTGACGCACACATCACACTAGAGAGGGGGCGAAGCTGTGGGTGGAGGACGTCATAGCCTATGGAGATGTCACCATGAAAGCGCGTTCTGACGGGGTCGAAGATGTGGGAGTTGGGGCAGAACTTTGGCTCGCGCATGCAGCAAGTGCAGAGGGAGGAGGTGTTGCCGCAGGGAGAGGTGGGTTTGGGGCGGATGAAGCTGGGGTTGTCGAGGGAGATGGAGGGGAGTGGGCAGAAGCCTGGGCGGGAGGAGGCCTGGGCGGAGGTCGGTGGGAGGAGACCTGGGCGAGAGGCGGAGGGGGTGAGGGGTGGTCTGGGTGGTGGTCGATGGGAGGGGAGGTCGGTGGTAGGGGGATGGGGGTCAGGGAGGAGGCCTGGGCAAGGTGGAGGTAGAGGGGATGAGGGAGGAGGCCTGGGCAGGAGGAGGCCTGGGTGGGGGTCAATGGGAGGAGGCCTGGGCGGGAGGCAAAGGGGGTGAGGGGTGGTCCGGGTAGAGGTCAGGTAGAGTGGAGGTCGAGCGGCGGGGAGGTCAGGGGAGGGGATGTCGGACGGAGACGAGGTCGGGCGAAGGGGAGGAGGGGATTTCGGGCGGAGGGGAGGTCAGGGGAGGGGAGGTCGGGCGGAGGGGAGGAGGGAAGGCTGGGCATAGGGGAGGTCGGGCGGAGGGGAGGATTGAGGGGAACTCATGGAGGAGGCTTGAAGGCGTGAGGGAGAAGGGATGGCATTTTGTAAATTTGAGAAACAAACTAGGTATTGTGGAAAAGAAATTCACAAAATCCGGTTAGTTTTAACAACCAAATGGATAGGGGTTAACCACAGGGTTTGTAGGGTAAGAATTACCAAGTTTACGAAGTCAAGGGGGAAATTAGGTTGTTTTAAAGGTCGTTGAGGTAATTGATAAAGATTATAGGGTCAATCGGGTAAAAATTCCATTAACATTTTACTGGGTGATAAGGACCGCTAATGTACAGTTTAGTTGTAAAAAAAAGAACTACAATATACTTACTGAGCAGTAAATATAAGAAAAGTATTAAAAAATACAGTAGATTCCTTGTTGTAGCCAATATATTTATTGAGTAGTAAATATTTACCATGGCTCAACCAGCAGAATGGCTCAAAAACATCAAGAACCCTAAACCATCAAATTAACAACAATGTTGATGATGGTTAATTTAGATAGAAAGCTGCAACTATCAATTAGTCGGGAGGAGTACGCTGCAATTAAGCAAAAAGTTGCAACTATCAATCACTATAAACATCAAAAATCCTAAACAATCAAATTAAGGGTAGTTGGGAGCACAATGTTACTATCAATCAAACCATCAACAACCAACTAAAAAATTGGTAAAGCCTTCTCTCACTTTAAGTAGGGAAGGCTACATGGATTCTTGCTCAAATCCATGTTGAAAGATCCAAATATTTTTACATTGGCTATCAACAACCAATTGAATGCCTCAAAAATCAAACAACAAAAACGAAAATCTAAAACATCATAAAACATACCTAAGTTGGCTCAGGAGGCGGAGCCACCTCACACAATTGGTAGCGGAGACGGAAGAGCTTCGTACGGTTAGAGGTGGAGGCATAGGTGCTTCAAGGCAGTGGTGGAGGCAAAGATTGGTGGCGGCGAGCTTAAAGGAGGCAGTGGACACGAGAATCAGGCGCTCAGGTCTTCGCTAAACCCTATCAAGGGTTTTATAAGCGAATTATGGGTTTTGCCTACCCTAACCAAATCGCATCTGATTCTTACGATCCAGATCCAATTACCCATTTATGAAAGTCATCTCTCCATGTGGGTGCATAGTATGCATATGCGACTGCACAATCTGCATATGTGCAAATGGCACATAGAAAGGGCTTCGTGTATGCGACGCACTGAAGAGATTACACACGCATATACTATCGCATATACAGCTACACAGACCGCTTCATGAAAACTAGTTGAGAAAAAGGAATAACAAAGTATATTACCTTTTGAGAGACCTCTCGTGGCTTCATCTCGTATGTCACAAAGTAGGGTTCTACGTAAAAACGTGATATTCTCGTTTATATTTCTATATATCCGATATTACGCTTATACATTATCGTTTTCTACATGGTAGCAGGTTGTGTTTTAATTCTGGATTTGTTCTGAAAGTTTTATTATGATGTTGCAGTCATCGCCAATGCCATATTTTTTTTATCCGCAAGTTTTGAAGATTGTCATCAAGATCAAGAAAAATCTAGGGTTTGTGATAAACTCCCAATTCTGCGTAGCCTCACGCGATTCCAACGAGTTTAAAAGTCACCTAAGGTTCCCGGAACCCATATTCTGAGAGGCATCGATGGAACGAATGTGCCATCTCTCCACGCCATGCATGCTTTGTTTAGTTTCTACAAAGTCAAAATCATTTTTGGGATCCTGATATTTGTCCATGAAAATTCAAGCAAGTTATTCTGCTAAGATTTTTTTTAATGTGTTTAATCTGCAAAGTTGGAAGCCATAGATACTCATCTGAAGGACATAATATGGAATCAATTGTGCTAAAGGTGCAGGCAACACTAGCTACAAAAAGCTAGAGATATTCTATATGCCATTAGAAGAAGAAAAGGCCAATGAATGTAAGAAAAGAACGAGAAATCCGGAACAAGTTTTTCAATATTAGAAATATGCTCCAGGAATTGGAAGATAATCGTACATCATTTGATGATGCACGAGATAGGAACAGCAAGATCACACAACCGGAGATGCAGCAAAACACAAAACATGACGGTGTTGCTTTGCCTCCAAGTGTTGTGCCCAAGTGGCTCCCTCATCCAGCATCTCTCGTGGGTACTACATGACCCCATGGAGGCCACATCTCTGGCCACTCCAAGCCGTCAGTAATGCCTCAATCAAAGATTGTAGCCAGTGCCACTGTCACCACATCCCTATTGCGTGCTCTACATGCACGAGAATCGAAGCCACACTAATGGCAAGTTGTTGCATGTTGATGCCAACGACCTAAGCACCACGTTGAAGGTGGAAGCAACGCAAGATGGGTTCTTATGGGGAAACCCTATATACAAAAGGTGGAAGCAACGCAAGATGGGTTCTTATGGGGAAACCCTATATACAAAGGAAGATGAGACGGCTCTTATGCTCTTAAATAAGTCTCTAATGGGCTTTATTTGATGAGAGATTTTCTTTCCAAGCTCAATCAAAAAAAAGGAAGGCTCAATGAAGTTGCCGCAATATAAAAATGTCCTGAAAAAAAGAAGGGGAATATAGGCCACGATTTTTTAGTCTAAGTGGGCTCCGACACTGTTGGGAAAAATAAGAGACTTGTTTATACCGTACGCCCTTGGCTCTCTTATATAGGAGAGTAGTCTATAAGTAAATTACATCAAGAGTCCAAAAGAAAACAGAAACTATGAAACGGTACAAAATAACATAACACAACATATATCTCTACACTCCCCCTCAAGGTGGAGCACAGATGTCGATCATGCTCAGCTTGGACGAGCACTTCTGGAAAAGCCTCTAAGTAATGCCTTGGTAAAGATGTTTGCAATTTGGTCCCTTGAGCTAACATGGGATGTAGAAATAAAATCCTTCTGAATCATATCTCGTATGAAGTGATAATCAACCTCAATGTGCTTGGTTCGTTCATGAAATGCTGGATTATTTGCAATAAATATAGCAGCTAGATTGTCACATTCCAGAGCAATAGGAAGCGGGACTTCTATATGTAGATTTGTAAGAACAGCTTTCACCCATTCGTGACTGGCGGGTGGTGGTGGAAAAGATGGAGGCCCGATTGGCGGGGTGGCGTGCGGCCCTTCTCTCCCGCGGAGGTCGGTTGGTCTTGCTCAAATATGTGCTATCTTCCATTCCAATCTACTTCTCCTCTGTGCGCGGATTACCGAGGGGGGTGCGTGCTCGTTTGGAGAAATGTATATGGGGGTTCTTATGGGGGAAGAAGGGGGGCGGAGGAAGGGGGGTGCATTTGGTGGGGTGGGACGAGGTCACGAGGCCCAAGTGGGAGGGCGGGTTGGGCGTGAGGCGGCTGGAGTCGGTGAACGACGCCCTTTTGCTCAGATGGGCGGCGAGGGTGTGGGGAAGGGAGGAGAATTTCTTGTTGAACTGCTTGAGGGAGGCGGCGGGCGTTGAGGTCACCTCGGCTCTTCGGGGGAGTTTCATCGGGCATCATTCTATTTTTTGGCGTGAGGTGATGAATGCTCTTAATCGGAGCCGGCCTTTTTTTGTTCCTAAGCTTGGTGATGGTTGTTCTCTTCGTTTTTGGGAGGATGATTGGTCTAGGAAGGGTGCCCTTCGGACCATGTTCCCACGGCTTTTCGCCTTGGTGGGCGACAAAGATGTCACGGTGGCTTCCTGCTGGGATGGTTCTTATTGGTGCCCTTCTATCGCTGACATTTTGTCGGACCAGCGGGTGGAGGACCTCATTTCGCTCCTGACCTTTCTCGAGGATGCTCCCAGGCCTTCTCTTGGTCGTGACCATTTGGTGTGGAAAGATGGCCCGTTCTCTACCCGTAAGGCATATATGGCTCTTTTACCCAGTTTTCCTGTGGCGGATGGTACCTTCTTGCGGGATTGTCGTTTCTTGTGGGGCCTCAAGCTCCCGGAGCGTATCGGTATATTCCTGTGGATCTTGCGTCGCGGGCGCCTGTTGACTCGTGATCGTTGTGCCTCTATGTTTCCCAACTCTTCGGACACCTGTGGTCTTTGCGGTTTGGTGGCGGAGACGATTGATCATCTTTTCTTCAGCTGCGGTTGTGTATGTGACCTGTGGAATGACCTGGATTGGCTAAACTTGTCCTCCTACGCATCCTTCTGCGATAGCCTGTTCAGCGCTAGGAGTCGACCTCGGGTGATCTTGCTGGAGCCTATTGCGCGTATTTGGAGCATCTGGTTGGGAAGGAATGAAGCTCTTTTCAATCGGCAGCGGTTCTACCTGGAGAATATTCGATGTTCGACCTCGAGATTACTCCTTGATTAATCCTCTAGCTAGTTTAATGCTTGTGTAATGGGGGTATCCCTTCTCGATCCCCTCTGTCTTCTGTCCTTTTTGTTTTCCTGTTAGCTGCTCACCACTTGTAAGTATTTCTCTATCTTTTCCTTTAAATGCATTGGGGCGAGCACCGTCGAGTGCGTCCCCCTTTTTTGAGCCTAAAAAAAACAGCTTTCACCCACATCATTTCTGTACTGACCTGGGCCATAGCCCTACATTTAGACTCAGCACTGGATCTGGCAACAACCATTAGCTTCTTGCTTTTCCATGAGACCACAGAATTTCCGACATACACAGCAAATCCAGTGGTGGACTTCCTATCCTTGAGGCATCCTGCATAGTCTGCATCTGCACATGCTGAAATAGTAATCTCCTTGTCTTTCTTGAACAGCAAACCTGCACCTGGAGATGACTTAAGATACCTGAGTATCATATGTATAGCATCCATATGTACCTGACGTGGATGCCCCACGAACTAGCTCACCCGACTGACAGCAAAGGAGATATCGGGTCTGGTAACAATAACATAGAGAAGTTTGCCCACCAGTTCTCTATATCTTCTCCTATCCACCTCATCAGTGTCGTCATCATATAATTTCATACTCGGATCTATGGGTGTAGTGGCAGTTCGGCAACCAAGCATTCATGTTTCACTCAACAGGTCAGTGACATATTTCCTCTGGGTCATTACGAATCCATGAAGATTTCTAGAGAACTCCAGTCCCAAAAAATATCTAAGGACTCCAAGATCCTTGGTGACAAATGCACGACCCAACATTTCTTTCGCCCTCTGAATTCCTTGTCCATCATCACCGGTAATCAAGATATCATTTACATACACCATAATTGCAACGATACCTCTGGATGTCTTCTGTATGAACAAGGAATGATCTGCATTGGACCGTTTGTACCTTTGTTTTTCAAACAAGTCTGAGAGCTTCTGAAACCAAGCATTGGGGCTTTGCTTAAGGCCATAGATGACCTTATGAAATCTACACACCTTAGAGCGCTCCCCCTTAACAGCAAAACCAGGTGGTTGTTGCATGTAGACTTTCTCCTGCAAGTCACCATATAAAAATGCATTCTTCACATCTAATTGGAATAATGGCCAATCACGAGTAATCGCAACAGAAAGAAGGATCCGTAGGGTGGAATGGCGAGCAACCGACGAGAATGTAACAAGATAATCCACCCCATATGTCTGTGTATATCCACGAGCAACCAGGCATGCCTTGTATCTGTCAATACAGTCATCTGCATTCTATTTAACTGTGAAGACCCACTTGCAGCTCACTATAGACACATCGGTAGGTGCAGGGACAAGGCTCCAGGTACCTCTTGACTGAAGAGCAACCATCTTTTCCTCCATGGCAAGACGCCATCTACTATCCTTCAATGCATCTTGGTAATTCCGTGGAATATCCAAGCCGATAATGCAATAACAAATCTCCTGAAGTCCCCAGATAAACGATCAAAAGAGACGGTGGATGCTATAGGATATGACGTGCAGTTGTGTTTCTGTTTCCGGAGTGCAATAGGTAGATCCAACTCACATGCATCATCATCTGGCCTCTGTAACACATCCTGATCAAGTAATTCGTTAGATCCAGTAATATTGATTATATTCTCAGAACATACCTCAAACGAGCTAGATGATGAGCGATGACCATGAGCAGAAGCAAGCCGACGAGTATAGTGGAGTGGCAATGGGGGAACAGGAACTGTAACAGGAGGTGTAGGTGATGTAGGTAGTGGTGGAGGTTGTGATGGTGGTGGCATATATATGGCTTCATCAGTGCCTGAGGATACCAACTGGTCACCTGTAGAAGAAAAGTATCCGGCCTCTGTAACACGTCCTGATCAGGTAATTCGTTAGATCCAATAATATTGATTATATTCTCATAACATACCTCAGACGAGCTAGATGATGAGCGGTGACCATGAGCAGAAGCAAGCCGACGAGTATAGTGGAGTGGCAATGGGGGAACAGGAACTGTAATAGGAGGTGTAGGAGATGTAGGTAGTGGTGGAGGTGGTGATGGTGGTGGCATATATATGGCTTCATCAGTGCCTGAGGATACCAACTGGCCACCTGTAGAAGAAAAGTACATAACAGACTCGAAAAAGGTAACATCAACACTGACAAAATATTTCCTGCGTAATGGATCATAACACTTGAACCCCTTTTGCATTCTAGAGTACCCAACGAAAACACACTTGACAACCCTAGGAGAGAGCTTGTCAATACCTGGAGACAACTGGTGAACAAAGGCCACCGAGCCAAACACGCGTGAAGTGAGGAAGAACAATTCTTTTCAGGAAAAACTAGGGAGAAAGGAATCTTTTCACCTAAGACAGATAATGGCATACCATTAATGAGACAACACGCCGTGAGGACAGCATCGCCCCAGAAAGAATGAGGAGCATGACTCTGTATAAGAAGCGACCTGGTGACATTAAGTAGATGACGATGTTTCCTTTCTGCAACTCCATTTGTTGGGAAGTATAGGTGCAGGATGTTTGGTGGATAATCCCTTGTGTTGAAAAATAGTTGGATAGAATCTGGGTACACAATTCCAAGGCACTATCACTTCTTACAATCTTAACAGATGCAGAAAAAACATTACGAACTTCATTGATGAAATTTATGATAATATTCCCAGCTTCAGATTTATTCTTTAACAAAAAGACCCAAGACACACGAGAAAATCATCAACAATAACCATATAAAACATGTGTCCCTGATGATCAGGAACACGACTAGGACCCCAAATGTCGACATGAAACAACTCAAACTTGGAGATACTGCTCCGACTCTGACGACTGGGAAAGGTAGACCGATGATACTTTCCCAATTGACAAGCCTCACATTGGATGGACGTGTGAGGTGAAACCTGGGGTAACACACGACACAATTTCTGAAGCGATAGATGGCCAAAGTGCAAGTGCCACAGGAAGGGAGAGACAGATCCAACAGGAAGAGAGGAGGCTCCGGCATATGGGGTTCGACTGAGACGATATAGGCCGCCCTGCTCATAGCCACGCCCAATCACGTTGCCTGTAAGGATGTCCTGAAAAATGAGAGAAGATGGATCAAAAATTGATCGACAATGTGAATCTTTTGTAAGCTGGCTAATGGATAACAAATTCATTGAAAAATCATGTGCGTACAGCACATTCTTGAGGCGCATAACGGGTGTCAGGCTAATCTCCCCCTGACTAGTAATCAGGGAATGCATCCCATTGGCAGTAACCACAGTACGGCCTGGAGGAACATGTCTGTAGGTTGTAAGTAGACCTTGATCACCACGCAGATGATGTATGACACCATAGTCCATAATCCACTCTAAAGTATATGATCCACTACTGCTAGTGAATGCATAAATGCTACTTGAGGTACTGGTGGACGCAGAAGCAGCAACATCGGAGTGACTATCTGAAGCAGGCATTGATGCAACGAGACCGGATGGCGGAATAATACCCCTTAGACGGGCTACAAGATCATCAAAGCGTTGATCCAGAGATGAATCGGATGGGGGCTCAATCTGTTCAGCTACTTGTGCGGAAGCAGGGAAATCCATGTTTAGAGTAGCGCGTATCTTTGGAATGCCCAGAACGGTGGCAAAAGGTGCATGATGGCCGAATACGACCCCCTTTGCCCCGAGGTCTACGACCACAGAACTGATGATGACCTCCACGACCTCGATTCGCTGCCATGATTGAGGCAGTCTGATTTGCAGTGGATGAAGGAACAATAATACATCTCAGTCTGTGAAATGCGTCCTCCATCGGAGGAATGGTGGAGTCTACCAAGATCTGGGAAAGTGTTGCCTCGTTCTCTCGATCTAGAGCTGCCAGAAATACACCAACCATAATGGCATTCTGGTAGGCCTTCTGTTGCTCAGGAGTGGTTGTGAGAGGCATGAAGCTGTAAAGCTTCTCAAACATTCCTCGTAAAGATGTGTACAATAAGTGTAGAGGCCGTCCATTCTGCTTGATGGTAAAGATGTCATGCTGGAGTTGCAGAATCTTCGTCTCATTCTTTACCTGTCAATGTAGCAGCCAGAATATCCCGCATCGCTTTTGTAGTGGGTTGATGGAGAATATCATTGGCAATCTCAATTGCCAGGGTTCCTGATAGCCAAACCTTGGCATATGATCATCTGCCTCCCATGAGGCATTGACCCCCGTCTTTTTTTTTTTTGACGCTCAAAAAGGGGGACGCACTTGATGGTGCTCGCCCCGATTTATTAAAAAGTTAAAGAGAGCTTACAGGCGACACGCGGACAGGAGACAAACAAAGATAATACCAGGAGGTATCGAGATCGGATATCCTCGCTAAAGTAAGAAATCCCTACACAACAGTCCAATCACGAGTGAGACGCGAAGCCGAAATTAGAACGTTCTCGGAATAACTCTGACGTGCAAAGAGGGCCTCATTCCTCCCAATCCAGATGCTCCAAAGCCGCGCAATAGCAGAAAGCAGGTCAATCCTCGCCCTAGCCCGAGAGGAAACCAAACTGTCGCAAAACGAAGAAGAAGACGACACGTCAAGCCACTCCAGATCCGCCCAAATGCCATGGGTTCTGCCGCATCGAAAGAATAAATGTTCGATAGTCTCCGCCTCCAATTCACAAAGCCCACAGATAGAGCTTACGTTGGGAAATATCGAGGCGCACCGGCTACGAGTCAACAAACGGCCACGTCGAAAGAGCCACAGAAAAATACATATACGTTCGGGGACCCCGAGGCCCCAAAGGAATTGACAATCCCGAAAAAGAGCAGCATCGGCCACATCAGGAGGAGGAAGAATAGCACGGTAAGCCGCACGAGTGGAGAAGGAGCCGTCTTTCCAAAGCAAATGGTCGCGACCGACCGAGGGCGTGGGAGCGCCATCGAGAATAGCCAATAATGCGAAGAAGTCCTCCTGCCGCCGATCAGAGAGATTAGCCACGAATCTGGGGCCCCATGAAGCACCATCCCAGCAAGAGGCCACCTTGGAATCCTTATCCGCCGCCAGAGCGAAAAGACGGGGGAAAAACTCCTGAAGAGGACCCCTCCTGGTCCAATCATCGCCCCAAAAACGGATCAAGGAACCGTCCCCCAACTTAATTCCAAATAGGGAGCGGTTGCGAGAAAGGGAATTGGCAATGGCACGGGTGAAAGAGGAAGAGGAGCTCCTCTGGCGGCCGCCGGGATCAAAGAACCTGTCAACTCCCACCGCCTCCCTCAAGAAGTTCATCATAAAATTTTCCTCCCGGCCCCAAAGGCGAGCCACCCATTTGAGCAAGAGGGTCTCATTAACCACCTCCAACCTTCTCACGGCCAGCCCCCCCTCCTGCTTCGGCCGAGTAACCTCGTCCCAGCCAACCAAATGTACCCCCCTCCTCCCCTCCCCCTTCTTACCCCAAAGAAATCTTCGTAGGCACGAATCCATCCTCCGTCTGATCCCCTTTGGCATACCTTTTACAGAGAAAAAATAGATTGGGATCGAAGACAAAACAGATTTGAGAAGAATCAAGCGACCATCGCGCGAAAGAATGGCCGCGCACCACCCGGCCAAGCGAGATTCCAGCCTTTCCACCATCGCCTGCCAGTCACGTATGCGAGCACGCCCCACCGTCAAAGGAAGCCCCAAATAGTCCAAAGGAAGAGCGCCCACAGAGCAGCCCAAGATCCGCGCAAACTCGGCGACCTCATCCCGCGGAATGTTGAAAGGGACCATAGAGGATTTATCATGATTTATGAGGAGGCCCGAGGCCTCGCTGAAGAGATCTAACGCGGTAGCCATACCAGCCACATCCGAAGCATCGCCCTCAATAAAGCATATCGTGTCATCGGCGAATTGAATAATAGGGACATGGTATGGACCAAGAGAGCACCCGCGGGTAAGGCCCGCCGCATCCACGTTATGAATCATCCGAGGTAAAACGTCAGCGGCCAAGACAAATAACAGAGGAGCAAGGGGGCACCCCTGCCGAACCCCTCGTCGAGGCTGGAAGAAGCCCCCAGCCATGCGCCCGTTGATAAGAAGCGAGAGAGAGGTCGTTGAGACGCATCGACGCACCCACGAGATCCACAGCGGAGGAAAGCCTCGCCTCTTCAGAACAGACCAAAGAAATCGCTAATCCAATGAATCATACGCCTTCGCGAAGTCAATCTTCCATAGAAGCCCCCTAACGCCGGTCTTGTTCCATGTGTGGATAATCTCCGAAGCCACCGCATAGCAGTCACAAATTTGCCGCCCTCGAACAAAAGCCGCTTGAGTAGGCGAGATGAGAGAGTCAAGAAGCGGAGCCAGCCGCCGAGCAAGCACCTTCGCAATGATAAGGTATATGGCATTGGAGATGGAGATCGGCCGAAAGTCCTCGATACGGTTGGCGGACGATGACTTGGGAATGAGAACAATAAGAGCCCTGTTGATTTTGTCAAACCCGTGGTTCCCATCACAAAATTCACGGGCAACATCCAAAACGTCATGAGAGAGCACATCCCAAAACTCCCGGTAGAAAGAAATAGGGAAGCCATCAGGGCCCAGCGCCGCGTCGGAGTTGAGAGCCCATACAGCCTCCTTCAGCTCCTCCATAGAAATAGGTTGAATGAGGCCCAATGCATTTTCTTGCGGAAGCGTGCTAGCCCCACCACCCGACCAACGCCACACACGCGCAGACCGGCGCCCGAACCCTTCCTTAAAATAGGCCACGGTGGCGTGGCCCAATTCCCGCTCCCCCTGGACAAGGTTGCCATTAATCAGCATCGAAGAAATAGAATTAGAGCGTCGCCTACCGCTCGCAACTCTGTGAAAAAAAGCGGCGCTGGCGTCGCCTTCTTTCAACCACCGCATCCGAGAACGCTGACGCCACTCAACGAGGCGCTTCCGATCCTCCACCTTCACCGTGTCCATGGCCGCCGCGCGCTCAACCAGCTCGTCCGCAAACAAGTCCCTGTCGTTCTCAATGCGATCAAAGCGCAAAATCACCTTGTCGGCGGCCAGGCGAATGGCAATGCGTGCAGAACGTGTTTCCTTCTTAAAAGACGCCAGAATCCTTCTGAGAGACATGAGTTTGAGGTGAAAACGGCAAGTGGCACTGCCCGTGGAATTATCCTGATTCCAAAGATTTCGAACCAAATCCCTAAAGCCAGACTCCAGAAGCCAAGAACGCTCGTAACGGAAGATGCCACGAGGCCGAATATCATCCCCAGCCGTCCAAATAATGGGGTTGTGGTCCGAGAAGGATCGCGGTCTTGAAGATACCTCACAAAAAGGAAATGCCTCCATCAAAGTGTTATTCGCCAAAAAACGATCGATCCGCGACCGCGAGGAGTTGTTCCGCCACGTGTATGAAATGTCATTTGGGGCTAGCGGTTCAAGAGCCAGATCATTAATAAAGTCCCAAAAATCGGAGGAACCCGGGTCCTGACCACCGCGACCCCGAGGGCAATCCTACGAATACATAGTGGCATTGAAGTCACCCCCCAACAGCCAAGGCACGTCGTCCAAAATATTAGCGTCCTCGCGTAAGTCCTCCCAAAGCTCGCGGCGAGAAATATGACAAATAGGGGCATAAGCACAAGTAAACGCCATAAGAGTATTTGAGACACAGCAATTCAACACCACCGAGAGGGAGTGGCGGCCCACCCGCAAGGAAGAGAAGGAAAACCGCCACGAACGCCAAGCCACAAGAGCACCACCCCTGGCACCAGTCGCATCCAAGGCACAAAAGACATTAAGATGACCAGCGCCAAAAGACCTCCATAAGTCCTCATCCAACGCAGACAACTTCGACTCCTGAATGAAAGCGATATCACAGTCCCATTCCACAAGGCGCGATCCCAAAATGTGCCGACGATCAGGGTCCCCCAGACCACGCACGTTCCAGGACAAAATCTTCATTAAACAAAAATGAATCCCAAAAAACGCAGCGAGGCAGAGAGTCATCAAAGACCGCCAGGGGAGCGGTCGACAATCTGCAAGAGGCCCGCCGCCTCCACCACCGCATCGCGCAAGGACTGACAAGAAGATAGCATAGAGGTTCCAGAGCGAGAAAGCCGCCTTCGAGAATAGCTCCTTCCATAGCGGGACGAGGGAGTTTGTCCCGCAATCACAGCATCATCAGCCGGGGGGGTCGCCACCTCCCTTTCGGCCGAGGATGCGGGTGGGAGAAGCAAGGTCTCCCCCACATCGGACGGTGGAAAAGCCTGGGCTTCACTGCCAAAAATAGAGTCATGCGTCCGCGACTGCAAGGACAGAGGAGGTTGCACATAGAGGCCTCCGATCGTGTCTTCCAGCTGAACCTCGAGAGAGAAAGGCACTGAGCTGATGGGACGGGGACACAAGACATCGGGTCCCCAAGATGGTCCGAGTGCGAATAAGGATCCGATAGTAGCTGCTCCGAGAAAGCCCTCTGGGGAGCCCAAATACTGGTATCAAGTGGGTCCCAAGGGAGAAATGTCATGTGCGTGCAGTGGTCCACGTGAGAAGTATCCGCCGACAAAAAGGGAATATCAGGGGGAGGCGAATCGTTCTCGGGAGGATCATAAGCCACCAAATCGCGTATAGCGCCGCATGTTTGAATGCCCCGAGGTGCCTCTTCGCAATCACGTGAGCAGTTTCCCATGCAAGGTGACGCTTCGAATACAACCCTGAAGGGCGCCACGTGGCAGGAAGAAAACCAACCGACACTCGTCCCCGCCGAAACCTGGATCGCCGGAGAATCCGAAGGGACCCCCGGCATACCCGCCGATGGAGGATGGGGAGCCTGCATCGCCGCCGTCGACCGAAAGAAGAACTCAATCTTGAAGGTCCAACGACCCAGGGACATCGTCGCAATGAGGACCTTTCCTGTCATCTCGTCGATGAAGGCTGAAGAGCCTCCATCTTGGCCTCTGCATCCAACACGACCACCGACTCACCAGCTGCCCCAAACTCCGCCGCGCCACCCGACCCGCTTCCCGCCTGGACCCCATGCAGCGGTCCCCGAGAAGAAACAGGATCACCCGACATGCCCGCAGCACCTGCACCACTGGCGCCTACCACCTGAGCGTAAGATCGAGAGTCGCGACCCCCATGCAAACCATGCGCACTCCACCGCACCGCCGAGCTCGGTGTAGCCAAGTGCGGCCGTCCAGCAACGCCCGCCGAGCTTGGTGAAGCCAAGTGCGGTCGTCCAGCGACGCCCGCCGAAGACCAGCAGGAAGACCTCCGATGGCCTGCCTTGACCCCAATCTTCTCAGCAGGCAGTTCTTTGGTAAGAATGTGTTTCTTATCAGTTGACTTCATCATACTCATGAACTGCATTGCTCATAGTTCATAATTTAACCCATCCATCTTCACAATAGGCATTGGACCTCTGAAGGCGCCTGTAGATGGGATGTCTGCCTTGCTTTCTGACATGATAATAGAGGACTAGGGTAGTAGACTGAAGATATGATCGTCTACACGGACATTAACGGGTTTAGTTGTATGTGTAGACTCAAGCAACCAAACCCAATAACTTGGAGACACGTGCGCGGAACGAGGGCTGGAACCGCACACGCGCTGACCTAGGGTTGTGCGCGAACCAGAAGCTTCACGCACACAGATGTGTGTACAAGGATGTGCACAGATGCGCGCACAGGAGCACACACAGGGGCTTGCGGCCTAGCACGAGCAGGCGCACAGGAACACCGGGGCTGGCGGCCTAGCACGAACAACGAGGCCGGAATCGAGAGCGGGGCCTAGCGCAGGGCCAGGCACGGCGCACGGGGTCGAGTGGGTCTGAAGCCGAGGGCGGCTCGAAGGTGGAGGCTAGGGTTTGGTTCGAGAACTCCGATCTAAGACCGTCGCTCTGATACCATGTTGGGAAAAATAAGAGACTTGTTTATTCCGTACGCCCTAGGCTCTCTTATATAGGAGAGTAGCCTATGGGTAAATTACATCAAGAGTCCAAAAGCAAACAGAAAATATGAAACGGTACAAAATAACATAACACGACATATATCTCTACAGACACTATGCAAAAAAAATGAACTTCGCGAATGGAAAAGGAGGGCAACCGTAAAAAATGGCCATATGGTTAAAAAGGAGAGAAGAAAGTCGATAAAAATGAAATGACCCATTAAAAAGGAGGAAAAGAGAGAACGGGTTATAAATGGGGGGAAAGCCGGAAAAAATTGGTTTTTTTTTATTTTCCCACCTTCAGGTTTTCTCCTAACTTGGTTTTTATATCATATTCCGACCAATATAGGAAAGGGGAATATTATGAAGCGTTCTACAGGACAAATTCAGACTTTCTAGTTCAAATTTCGACATCCAGATTTCAAACTCTACCACTTTGATGTATGCATCTATGCGCATCATTATTTGAGAGGTCCCCATCTTTGATTAGGACTGAGGGTTTTCATGAGATCCATAGGGACTCTAGAATAGATGTTCCATTCTCTGAGCTATTGTGAGCGTAGGATTTTCATATGGATTCATAGGGACCCTAGAGTAGAGTTCTCATTCTCTAAGCTAGTATGAGAGAGACCCAATTCTCGGATGAGGAGACTTTCAGACTCCAATATCCAAAGACCGTAGACTCCCACGAGAATGTTTCCATACTCTTTTCCAAATTGACCCTTCAGAGAGATGGAGTCATTGTTGGTTTGAATTCTCCATGTGGAGACTCATTCCAGTTTCAGTGACTCTGACATACACAGTACATAGCACATGTTCTATGATGGTAAGACCCAGTTCAGTTCATGGCCTCAAATTTCAGCGAAATTCAGTCGAATTTCTGTCGAATATCGATATCCAGTCGAAATGACCGAAACGACCGAAATATGGGGGTCCTAGTACAAAAAATGACCGAAATGACCGAAATTTCGGTCGAAATTCCATCGAAATTCCGTCGAAATTCTGTTTTGGTCGGTACCGAAATGGTGACCGAAACCGACATTTGAGGCCTTGGTTCAGTTCACACTCCAATCCTTCAGTTCCTCCTCACTAGCACGACATGAGAAGCAATGTCCCCAACAGGCAGCCAACAGAGTTTACGTTAAGATTATATTGCCAGTAGTATCATGTATTGTGTGTAAGAGTGATTTCTTTCTATTTATCCAAGCAGAGCATTAATACTCCAGCTTGAGGGGGAATGTTAGAGTATGTGGCATATGCATAGATGGGTAATTGGATCCCACCACGATCCAAGTACCACATCCACAGGTAGGAATGAAAACATATGTGAAGACATTTGTATCTGATCCGCTATCATATCTATACATATTTTGACATTCTTATTCTTATTCGTTTTAAAATGGATGCAGATATTGATCACTTTGATATTCACTCGCATTCGTATTCGTATATTCATTTTCGCGCATAAGTATAATAATAGATTTATTTTATAACCGTGTGTAACAATAGTTTATGATTACATTCATCATTTTTATATATGATATATCTATTTTATGTATAAACCATCCTAAACATGTATATTTTAGTTAATTTATTAAATATTTATGTTATTCTTCGTATTCATTTTACATTCGTATTCATTTTTAAGGATATGATAACACATTTTTCACATCCGCATTCGTATTCGTATTTTAAAATGGATATGGATATTATATATCAATATTTGTATCCATATCCGACCATTTTCATCGCTATCCATAGGTATAGTCATACATCATCTGCGAGTGGGACTTGGTCTTACTGGTGGAGCTATATAAGAAGCACCGCACCCATTGTATCAACCGAGAGAAATGAATAATAGAGTATCCGACCTATTAAGAGGCGTTCTCTCGTGGTTTCATCTCGCTCCTCACATAGTAGGGTTCCACATAAAATCCCGGTGTTATTCCTTGTTTATATTTCTTTATCTCTGATATTACACATTTCCATTATCGTTTTCTACAGTAACCATCATCTCCTCATTGTCTTGAGCATGCTTGAGCATTACAGTAATCAATCTAACACAAAGCACCTCATTCACAAGTTTAAAGGTATCACATTTCAACCAACCAAGTTACCCTTGGTAGCCTCCATAATACTAACTTCCCTTAACTTTGTCAGGCTTGAGAAAGACCTCCAAATAGATGTATAATCATTGAGCTTAGTTTCTTGAAAACATCTAACAACCAAAAACCAAGAGATGATCCCACTGTTGAGCGCTTGTTAGGCTTCCCAACACCTGAAATTCGAAGAAATCACCTTCATTGATCAACCAAGGGAGTTTCTCTTGTGAAACTCACCCCAAATTAACTAGAGATCCTCGCAAATTCAATACACCCACCAGTGTTGCAGAAATCAGTATTCGATATTCAGTCGGAGGGGTCACTGAATAAAGAATATTCGTTATTTAAGAGAATATTCTGAATTATTTGATTATGTATTTTAAATTATTTTAAATATAAAAATTAAGTCTAATATCTATTCCTATATAAGTATACATATATGGTCATCAATCGATAAGAGCCTAAGATAAAAGTACTAATTAACAAGTAAAGTATGTGGAGCCTTAACATTTGTGGTGATATTATGATAATCGGGAACTTTTAAACAATTTTAAAAATTTAAAAATTAAAAGAATCATCGGCATGTTGCAATATTTGACTGACTACCCAAACATTCGAGCCGAATATTCGAGAATATTTGGGTTGGATTAAATATTGACTGAATAGCAATATTCTATTCTGTCACCCTCACAGAATAAAAAAATTCAGTTGAATATTCGATCCATTCGGTTGAATACTCAGTCTATTTGGATAAATATTGCAACAGTGACACCCACCTCCCCCTATCGAACACCACCTCTTTTTACCCTACCATAGGACATCTCCAACCACAAGTTCGATAGCATAGCAGCAAGATCCACCATCCCTTCAAAACTTTCCTCGGAACTTTCCACGGGCTTGCAAAACCAACAAAGAATTGCCCACCTATTATTGCGTCCACGGGAAAATGACCTCCAGTCATGCCACCTCCACTACCCTTTCAACCACAAATGTCCCAACTCCCCCTCTATATCTTCTATTGCATCGTATATGGCTCCCTCCCTTCCCCTCACGTACTACAGAAGGCATATACCCACACCCTCACATCCCCCTAATAGACCAGACCCAAGACCTTTAGGGCTCAACCCCACCAATCGCGCTGACATCACTAAGAAAGATCTGAGTAACTTTAATTGTATATTAGAGTTCATAATAATGATTACTTAAATACTTACCAAATGAGACCATAAACATACATATTTTAATACATATTTTCACATGGTATCATAGCAAGATAATTAATGGAGTATTATTCTTAACACAAATCCTACAAAATATGTGCTCTCCTCAAAGTTTGATATCGCACAATGCAAGTCATGAATGAGGGCAGTGGCAACTACTCAAGGCGACATATTTTTTATCGTAAAACAGGTGAACCCCACTTACAGGAGTCACCGCCGAAAAAAATCATTATAAAGGTTTAAGAATACATTACCGTGAACTCCAGAAACTATAGTGTGTTACAGTGAGACACTACATTTCCAAAATAAAACCCCTGATTGTTGAAAATTAAATCATTCTGTCCCGTCCACATGGCCCATAGAACAGCAAAGGGCTTCGAGCAGTCATCCGTTGAGTTGGTGCCGACCGTCCTTATAGTTCTCCAGAACTTTGTCGCCTCCTCGCTCCCGACCCTAGGAATGCATGCATCCCTCCAAACTCGTTCAGACTTCGGGTACTTGAAAAACAAGTGCTCCAAGTCCTCTTCCATCCCACCGCATGAGTCGTACGTCGTGTCCTTCAGCCCTAATAATCGCCCCCTCCTTGCCAGCCCTAAGAATCGCCCCCTCCTTGCCGTACCACATAAGCGTCCCCTTCTCCTGCACCAAAGGAATATTTTGACCCTGCAAGTTATCTTTGATGCCCAAATGATTTTCACGTCCTGGTAGAGTTCCGCATCACGTTCATCTGCCCCTTTTATCAGTTCCTTGTAAGCTTTCGTCACGAAGAATCTTGCATCCGCCCAACAAAAGTGATCGATGTCCGGCGAGAAGACCCTTGGCGCGGGCAGTTCGGCCTGCAGCCTGAGATATTCTTTCATGCGTTGGTCAGATAGGTCTGACAAAAACTGCGACGACCACGTTCTGTCAACGGCCATCTGCAACAGCGTTCCCTCTTTCGATGCAGCCAAAGAAAAAAGACGCGGAAATCTGCCCTCCAGTGTGCCGTCTCCAGTCCAATCATCACGCCAGAATTTGAACAGGTGGTCATCTCCCACCTTAGGCCGGAGCTTATGCACCACCAGCGGCAAAACCTGACGAATCCCATCCCACAGTGACGATTCAAATCGACATCTTCTAGTCACAAGCACACCCTTAACCCCATAAATAGTCCTTACCAGCCTAACCACCAGTGAGGTTGAGGGACCCCATATGCGAGTCACCCATTTTGTGATGAGTGCCTTGTTCATACAATCCATATCACACACTCCAACACCACCGTCGTTGCGTCCCTTCATAATCTCGTCCCACTTGATCAGATGCATCCCAGTCCCTTGTTGCTTCCCATCTGACCAGAAGAATCTCCTCATCAAAGTCTCTATCCTCCTTCTAACTCCAGCCGACATCAGACTAGTGGAGTAGAAGATCAGCATAGCCGAGAGCACGTGCTTTAACAGAACCAACTTTCCTCCCCTGGACAGAGTGACCGCCTTCCACCCTGCCAATCTGTGCTCTATCTTCTGTACCAACCCATCCCAATCTGCCTTCTTTAGTTTCCCAGCCACCAATGGCAACCCCAGATATGTGATAGGAAGGTCACCCAATGGACAGTCGATCTGCCCTGCAACGACGAAACATTTTGCCTCATTCATCCCGAAAGAAATAACCGCCGACTTATGCTTGTTGATCTCAAGGCCCGAGAGGTTGCCAAAAATCTCGACCAACTGTACCGCATTTGTATTCTGGGTCTCTGTTCACCCCAAGAAGAGAATAGTATCATCAGCATATTGTAAAAGAGGGACTGAGATGCCCTCCTTACTGAACCCCACACACCACGCAAACTCTATCGCCTGCCTGAAAAGTACAACCAGAGCATCTGCTACAAGAACAAACAGCATGGGTGCCAATGGACACCCCCGTCTCACACCTCGCTGTAATTAGAAAAAAAAACCCTCATGTTTACCATTCACCAAGAACGAGTAGGAAGAGGTGGATACACATCTCTTAATCCAGTTTACCCATGTCTTAAGGAAGCCTCACCTTCGCAAAGATACCCAAAGGAATCTCCAGTTGACACAGTCATAAGCCTTAGCATAATCTGTCTTCCATATACCCCTTTCGTCTTTGACAGCTTCCATTCATGGCAAATCTCCGAGGCCATGACTAGGTCATCTGCCATCTGTCTCTCTGGAATGAACGCTGACTGAACCTAGAGCACCACCACTCCAAGACCCCCATAAGCCTATTCACCAATATCTTAGCCACAATGAGATAGATTGCGTTGGAGAGAACAATGGGCCTAAAATCCTCGACCCTCACAGGAGTATCCCTTTTGGGGAGTAGGAACAGAAATGCCCTGTTGATCTTCATGAAACCATCGTTTCCTTCCACGAATTCGTTGAGAACCTCAAAAATTTATTCCTTCAGAAGATCCCAGAACTCACAATATAAAACACCGGAGAACCGCCCGGGCCCGGGGCACCGTCCGCATTCAAGTCCCAAACCACTCTCCTAACCTTCTCTGCCGAGAAAGGAACCAACAAACCTTCTGCCTGCTCTGTCGACAAGGTTCCCACTCCTCTCCCCAACCTCAAGGCGACATATATCATGAGGTTGAGAAGCAAAGTTGAGCCATCAGCAACTGCAAACTTGAGAATCAGCCAGTGGTGCACATGTAAGGGTGTATCCTTGAAAACCTAAATATACCAAGAACCTCATTTGCTATAAGAGAGGTGGCAATAAGCCAGAGGTGATGCTAACAATTAAAGGTAGCACAAGTCTGAACTAAGGAAATATTATCTTGAGAGGACTAAAGATGAAGAGAAAACATATATGGGGAACCTGAGAAGGAAAAAACATGTTTTTTTTTGAAACTCAAAAGAGGGGAAGCACTCGACGGTGTTCTCCCCAAAATATTACTAAAAAAAGAAAAAGAAAACGGATTTTACAGAAAATAGAGAAGTTGTACAAAAAGGCCTACCCAAGAGGGTAGTCACAAGCAATGAATCCCCCAAAGAACCGCAGTGGTCTACCCCTGGGACCAATCCTCCAGAAGATGCTTCGCACGTATAGAAATATTCTCCCTGTAGAACCTTTGAGCCGCGAATATTGCCTCGTTCCTCCCCAGCCAAATGCTCCAGAGCCTTGCAATTGGATCAAGAATAAGCTTCCTTTCCCTACCCCTTGAGTTAACCAAACTCTCGCACAACGCAGCAAAGGAGACGGCGTTAACCCAAGGAAGATCGTCCCAGAGATTGCGAACAGGGGCGCATTCAAAAAATAGATGAGAAATTGTTTCCCGCTCTGCATCACAGAGACCGCAGGTTGATCCAACGTTCGGAAAAAAAATTGTGCACCGATCACGAGTCAATAGCCGTCCACGACGAAGAAGCCATAAAAATATGCCAATGCGCTCAGGAAGTTTAAGGCCCCACAAGAATCTACAGTCACGCACCAAAATATCGTCATCGGCATTAGGAGTAGGAGCGAGAGCGAAGTACGCCTTTCGCGTAGAAAAAGATCCATCCTTCCAGGCCCAATGGTCACGCCCCACATTCGGGTGAGGTCCGAGGAGCATCAACGAGCTGAGCCAATAATGATAGAAAGTCATCCAATCGATGATCCGACAGAGACGCAGCGATACGAGGGCTCCAGCATCCGTTCTCCCAGCACGAGGCCACCAACGCCTCCTTGTCGTCGATCAAAGCAAAAAGACGCGGGAACATCAAGTTAAAAGCACCCCTTCCAGACCAGTCGTCGGACCAAAAGCGAAAGGAAGTCCCGTTACCCAGCACTGGCTTGAAGAAAGAGCGATATTGCCTAACCACAGTCGTCACTCCACGCCAGAATGGAGATAGGCGGCAAATCGAGTCGCCCCTAAAGCTGCCAAGCAAGTCCGCGCCCAGCAATTCCCGCAAGACATTAATCATAAAGTTCTCCTCATTCCCCCACACACGAGAAACCCACTTAAGCAAAAGAGCTTCATTGACCAACCCCAGACGCCTGATCCCCAAGCCCCCCAACCTCTTGGGCCGAGCAACGACCTCCCACCCCACGAGGTGCACCCCCCCTCTCCCATCCCCATTTCGTCCCCACAGGAACCCACGCATACACCTCTCCAGCCTCAATCGAATCCCCTTGGGTATAACGTGGACCGAGAAAAAATAAATAGGAATAGAGGAAAGCACCGCTTTTATAAGCACCATCCACCCACCCTAGACAACAAAATCGTGCGCCACCCCGCGAGGCAGGCCTCCATCTTCTCCACCACAACCTTCCAATCACGTAGTCGAGTACGGCCGACAGCAAGCGGTAGGCTAAGATAGTCGAACGGGATGGAAGAGGGGTTGGACCCCAGGATCTGAGTGCAATCCATAACCTCCGCCTGCGACATGGCGAAAGGCACCACTTTAGACTTCGACGCATTAATCACCAGCCCCGAGGCCTCGCTGAAAAGTTGCACAGTAGTCGCCATACCGGATACCGCATCTGGACCCCCCTCAACGATGTCGTCGGCGAACAGAATAGAAGGGACATGGAGCTCCCCAATATAGCAACCTCGAGTCAAACCCGCCGCAGCCACCCCATCAATCATACGTGGCAGGACATCAGCCGCCAACACAAAGAGAAGAGGTGCGAGAGGACACCTCTGTCGCACCCCCCTCCTCGGCTGGAAGAACCCCCCCACCGGGCAACCGTTCAGCAAAATGGATAGTGAGGCCGTGGATACACACCGCCGCATCCAAGAAATCCACATCGAAGGAAAGCCCCTCCGCCGCAAGACCGACCACAAGAAACGACAGTCAAGGCAATCGTACGCCTTGGCAAAGTCAATCTTCCAAAGGATCCCCTTGATATTAGATCGCCTCCACCCCGCCACGAGCTCAGAAGCCACAGCGAAACAATCCGATATATGACGGCCACGGATAAAAGCCGCCTGCGTAGGCGAGATAAGTGACGCCAGAAGTGGATCCAGATGCCTATCCAAGGCCTTAGCGATGATTAAGTAAATCCCATTGGAAATAGAAATCGGACGGAAGTCCTCAACGAGAATCGCCGGATGAGCCTTGGGGATCAACACGATTAGGGACTTATTTATCTTGTCGGACCCACGATTGCAGTTGAAGAAATCGCGTGCAACCTCCAAAACATCGCCAGCCACCAGGTCCCAAAAATCGCAGTAAAAGGCCACAGAGAACCCATCAGGGCCCGGCGCGACGTCGTCATTAAGGTCCCACACCGCGTCTTTAAGCTCCGCCAAAGAGAAAGGCTTGACCAAGGCCAAGGCTTCGGAATCAGAGATAGAAGGAGCCCCCCGCCCCAGCCAACGCCAGCGTCGAGGCAACCTGCAACCAAAAATATTCTTGAAATGGCCCATAAAGGCGTCGCTCATCTCCTTGTCGCCAGATATGCGGGATCCATTCACCAGAATAGAGCGGATGGAATGATATCGTCGTCTACCACTAGCCACCCGGTGGAAGTAGGCGGTATTAGCATCCCCCTCCTTTAACCATCTCAGTCGAGACCGCTGCCGCCATTCGATTGTGCGTTTTTTGTCCTCCGTTTTGACTACATCAAGGGCAGCGACACGCACCCGAAGTTCCTCCGTCGTGAGATCGTGCTCATTCTCCATACGATCCAGTCGCACAATAGTATCCTCCGCCGCCTTCCTAGCCGCCACACGGGCAAGACACGTATCCTTCTTGAAAGAGGCCAACAGCCTTCTCAACGAGGCTAATTTGTGATCCAAACGAATAGCTGCGGGACCCTCAACGAAGATTTGGTCCTAGTGGTTCCTGACCAGATCTCTAAAACCTGGCTCCAATAGCCAGGACCTTTCATAGCGGAATAGGCCCCGGGTATGAAGCTCGTCCCCAGACTCCCAAATAATTGGATTATGATCCGAGAGAGAGCGCGGCCGTGAAGCCACCCAGCACAAAGGAAAAAGTTCCATGATTTTGCCATTCGCCAAAAACCTGTCAATTCTCGATCGAGAAGCGTTATTCCGCCAAGTATAGGAAATATCAGAGGGCACCAGCCCTTCCAAGGCCAGATCCGAGATGAAGGCGATGAAGTCATCTGAACCAGAGTCACGTCCCCCGCGGCCCCGTGGCCGATCTGAAGAGAGGGCAGTAACATTGAAGTCCCCTCCCAACAGCCAAGGAATATCCGCAAAATCAGAGGTCATCGCCCGCAACTCCTCCCAAAGATCCATCCGCAACAAGTGACAAATAGGAGCATAGATAGCCGAGAAAGCAATATTTACATTCGAATCGATGCGAGTCTGTACCACAATCAAGGAATGCCTCCCCACGCGCATGGAAGAGAAATTGAAAAACCCCGAGCGCCAAGCCAGAATAATGCCACCCGATGCCCCGATGGCATCAACAGAGCGAAAGTCATCCATAGCAAGAGCGCCGAAAGATCTCCACACGGAATCATTGACGCTAGAGAGCTTCGATTCCTGAATAAAAGCAACGTCGCACTCCCACTCGGAGAAACGCAAGCCCAAGGCCCGCCGCTTGTCAATATCCCCGAGTCCCCTGACGTTCCATGAAAGAACCTTCATTAAAAACCAAAGGAGCGTCCCCCGATAGGAGCGAGGCCAGCCACCTCTGCCACCGAGTCTCGCAGCGTCGAGCAGGAAGAAACCAAAGGGGGCCAAGGCGAGACTTAGTTCGCCTACAGTAGCTTTTACCAAATCTTGAGGATGTTGAGGCCTCCACCGCAGAGGGGGCAACCCCTGGCCAAGTAGTGACAATGCCCCCCATGGGATCATCGAGCAAATTGGCCTCAGCGTCGCATGCAAAGAAATAGTCGGAGGAGTCCAAGCAGGCGGAGGTGACGGAGCCTGAGCCATGAGAACTGAGGTGTTGAATTCGTCGAAAAGGATCCGCCTCGTGAAGACCGCTGAAACATCGGGCCCCATAGGGGGACCCGCCATGGGATCCGGAATCATAACCGGATCATCAGAAACCCGCATCCGAGGCGAAGACCCGAAACGCACGGGTCCGATAGGGGAGAGCATGGAATGATTGCTCACGTGGCCCGAGATAGATACATGCTTGCAGATAGTCGACAGTTGAGGCGGCTGCAGGGAATGTGAATCGACATCGAAGGTGCCCAACGAAACGACAACGTGCCTGTTAGGATCCATACACGTCTTCCGAGATTCCAGAAACAGCGTGCCTGAGGGGAAACACCTAGCAGGCGACCCCTCGGAAACCCCTCCACTGATTGACACGTGGCCTCCAGGAGATGAGCCGTCCACCCCCACGACCGGGGTGTCAGCGACAATGACTGCCGGAGACGACGGCGCGGCCGCCTGCTCCGCCGCAGGCGAGAGAAAGGAGAACTCCAGCGAAAACGTCCATCGGCCAATCTTCAAGGATTCAAAGAGAGTCTTACCAACCGCAGAGGCCAGGAAGGAGGAGGAGCATTCCATCAGAACTTTAGTACACCTCCAATCCGCACCCGGTGATAAACCATCATCAAGAACAGCCAAAACAGCCCCCCAAGTTCCGACAACCCGCGAAAGAGCCGGAACCGTGCGAGAGAGGAAAAGAACTCCACGCACTTCCGCCACGCAAACTTCCGCAACAAAAGAAGCACCATCAGCGACCCTGAAGCATCTCCACGCCACGTCGCTATCCCCGTCAAAAGAGAAGAGCCTTTCCCGTTGCTCCGGGGAAAGGCCCCGAACGCAGCATCGGGCGGAGTCGAGCACCACGAAATCCCCGTCGAAGAGAGGCCCCAAGAGCTCCAAAGTGTTGGTTTGAACCAAGTCCCAAGATATTCCAGGCCGCTGCAAGACCCCCACCGCTGCAAGGGAACCACCAGCAGCGCGAGAGCTCCCCATCTGAACCGGCATCCCGCTGAACGCCCCCCCATGCTCCTCCTCACCAAGAGGGTGCACCTCATGCAAGGGCACCCCGCCTACCGGCCCACCACTCCTCCCCCTCGACGTAGTTGTAGGTACGTCAACAACGCCACCGAAACCGGCGACTGCTCCATCACGCACCACCTGCGACCGTCCATCGCCGAAGTTCACACCACCTGCTCCATCATGCAAGGGCACCCCGCCTACCGGCCCACCACTCCTCCCCCTCGACGTAGTTGTAGGTTCGTCAACAACGCCACCAAAACCGACGACTGCTCCATCACACACAGCCTGAGAACCTCCCACGCTTCCACGCACCACCTGCGCAAAGGACCGTGACCCACCATCGCCGAAGATCACACCAACGCTTCCATGCAGACCTGGCGCATGCGACCGCAACGGCTTCGAAGTGGTAGAGAAGCCACCAGTACGACCAACCCCAGTGCATGAGAACATGCGATGGCCCACGCCTCCACAAGCATAGCATCGCGGAGGCAAACGACGGGAGGACGCAAGATGACCATGCACGCCTAGCGAAAACACCGCTTCCCCAACTTCTTGCGCGTTACCTTCACCCAACCTTCTTGTTCCTCGGCCTGCGTCGCACCAGACCCTACCACCCGCTTGTCTCCACCCCACCAGGCGCCGAAAGATCGGCACCATCCCGCTTCTCATTCCCCCAGCAGCTTTCCCTCGCCCTCGACGAAGTCGCCCCTCCGTCGCCCTTCGCGCGCCAGAGAGTCGACACTCGCCTCACCATCTTCCCCCAAAACATGTTAAGCAATGCAAGTTGCGTAAGCAGCATCGAGGCATCGCCAACAATGGTGATATGCTTGGAGAAGTAGATAACGCACAAGGTGGTGGCAGCGTGAGACTCCAATGACATTGATCTCTATTGATAGTTGCAACGATGACAATGTTCACGATAAAAATAGAAGATAGGTTCTCCATCTAGAAACCTAAATACAAAGGTGGTGGAGGCATGCAAGCATTTGATGGATGTAACATCAACACACAGAGGCCACTCGAGTGGCACTACCGCTTTTCACAAAGAGAATAGGTATTGGCAGTGGTGAATTTCTTGGAACCGAACCATTGAGAAGAAGCAGAGGGTCAAGGGCCTATATTCCTTTGAGCCTTGCTCAATTTTATTTTTAAACTATCTTCTCTTTTCTGTTAAAGCCAACAAGGTGCTAATAACATGTCTTGAACCCAACAGGTTGATAGTCCTATTTCATTAAAAAAATAAATAGTTCCAGAAAGCAAAAAAAGAAATCCACAAAAGAAGAGGATTGTGGACCAAAAAGAGGAGAAAACAATTCAACTAAAAAAAGACCATTTAAAGAAAAGAATGCTAAAAAGTTATAGTATGTTTTGCCCTCATTTGTTCTTCCAAATTGATCAATTATCCTCATATTTCCAACAATCTTGGGAGGAAGGTGGGCATAAATAATTCTTCTCGAGATTTACCCAACATATAATTATATCCACCTATCATCATTTGCTCATGACCCCCAAGAGAAGATCACATCTTTGAGGTTCATATGTAATGTAAGAGAACATATGTAATGTAAGAGAACATACTTCTTGAGGCGCCTATATAAGAGAGTCGCTCTTTAAGGTCCCTACACATGTAGCAATGATGACTCTCGTATGGGAGAGGCCCTTTTTCAAAGCTTTCATATATGAAAAACCTACTCTAGAGATCTTCGTATGGGTGAGGATCACTCTACTTTTGATGCATGTTATCAAGCTATTACGCATGGACTTCTACAACTACTTAGGATCGTCTCAAATATATGATGCCCTTCAACATTTTTTGATAAAATGATACCATTCAACATATTGTATGAAGATCGACACTCCATCCAACTCCAGTCGGATGTCTTCACCAAACATCCACTCCAAGCATGAGTCTCCTGACAACATTATCTCCCGGCAATGACTACTTCGAGCAAGCCTCCTTCCAACACCTCAAAAATGCATCGAGTAAAGATGCGTTGATAGTTTTCACACTGCAGCTTTCTAGCTCTAGTTTGAGGGAAAGCGTTAAGTGTGTATTTCACTGCTCTCTATTTATGGTCACATTGCCTATTAGTGGGACTTCCGTGTGTTGGTGGTGATATATTAACAACCACACACCTTTAGTATCTCTTGAGAAACATAATAAAAGATACGGCACTCAGTGGCTTTCCCCCGTGATTTTATCATGCTTCTTAGGTAGCAATGTTATACGAAAATCCAATGTTTCATCGTGTTCTCAACTCTACAAAAATGTCTTTTCTATTTTCACATATCTGTTTGTCGTTGAGCCTTTAAGGACTCTTTAATTATTAATTTTTCATTTTCACCCTCCATAAGTTCCAAGAAAGTCACCCTTCCGGTACATAATCACAATCTTCTGATCGATCAGAAATAGTTCCATTAGAAAACTCACCACGGAAATTCTAAAACATCATATTTGTCATGTTACTTACAATAGCTTGACTGATAAAATATTCTTTAGACCATAACTTATATTGATCGAAATCAATTAACATGAAATAAGTCAAATTGGGTTTATCTTGCCAAAACTGATCTGATAAATGTATACAATACATTATCCGAATAGGTAAAAATTTAAGATCTTATACGGGTTTTAGATAATATCAAGCGAGGATTGGAAGTTTGGGTTTCTAAGATGTTTTCTTGATAGAAGTGTAGTTCTGCTTAATTAGGTGGAGACAACACATTCATCTCTACTATTTGTTATATGTATCATCTCTAGTAGAGAAAAACAGCCATTGTTAGGACGGGGATTCTTTAAAAGAATTGAGGAAGGGGGTATAGGGCACCTTCAGTGACGAAGAGGGAGGTTTTTAAGGCCATATCGAATAGAGATCCGGGGTTCCAACCTCTTGTCTGGTGAACTCGATGGCTCTTGATTTGGAAAGGAAGACCATATCTGAGTTTGGAACATCATCATAAGAATGGTGGCATTTATGGCTTCACTACTTCTATAAAGGAGGCTATGGAATAGCAGTAGGTTTCAATTTTGGTTCGATGACTGTTGAACTAAAGGGATGCTTCAGAAAAGAAGCATGCAACTTTCCAAACATTATGATCATATTTTTTTGGAGTATGACATCACGAATATGAATGTCCAAACCACCACAACCAATCCCAACCTCTCTCTTATATCAAGTTTTCAAGTCACCTACCACCTCTAAGGGAGGTTCTAAAGGTATCTCATGGACACCTGCCTTGATCCACGCTCTTCAAACCAAATAACACCTCCAGACACGAAGGACAACTTTGCTTTGTGTGAAGCCAACTGGCATTTTCCATATGCAAGCCACATCAAAATCTTCACCTTCAAAGGGTCCAAGGCATTTTTTTTATTGCAGGTCATCGGCAAAGGTTTGGGAGTCTTTGGGGCTTCCGTGGGTCCAGGCATCCGATGCGGTACAATTTTGGAGTTCGATTCGTGGGGTCGGCATGGGGTCTTCCGATGATGTCTCCAAGCACTTTGTCGCAGTTTGGGCTATTTGGCTTGGTAGGAATGATACAATTTTCAAGGGGCAACGGTTATACTTCGAAAATGTTCTTGCACACTGTAATGCTTTGTACAACTTCTGGTTATCCCACTGATGTAACCTCTCTTTTCTAATGAATGCTTTGGTGTGGTGACTCCCGACTCGGGAGAGCTCCTCCGTTTTTTTATTCAAAAAAAAAGGGTCCAAGGCTTCGAAATCCTCTTGCAATCATGATAAAGGAGCACAGAGGGGAGTGTGACATCAAAACTCCCCATGAAGGTGAGTCACAGAGAGTCCCATCAGCACATTGATATTTTTCCAAAGATTTTTTAACAAATTGGATGGTTAGTGTTATCTAGTAATCATCCTTTAACTATTCAAAATTGTTAAAAATATGAAATGTGGAAGCTTAATCAGAGATAAAGAATAAACAAGGAAGAACACCGAGATTTTTACGTGGAACCTTACTATCAAGGAGCATGATGAAACCACAAGAGAACGCCTCAAAGGGCTGATGTTTCCAATGTTGTAAAAGTCATCCAACTGACCTGATTAGTAGGTCCGACCAATCTAGTCAATGGGGTGGCCGACCGAATATTGACTAATGTCGACTAGGCCCACTAGTCGATCGATTTTTGCTTGGAGATACCATTTTTTATTTTTTATTTTGCTTTTTTTGAAAGCAAACTTATTCTAATACGTCCAGTATTTTATTTTAGTTCAATTACTTCTTTTATTTCATTGTGATAGTATAAAAAGTCTATAAATTTATGCAAATATATAAGAATATATGTAAACAAATGATTTATATATCTAAAACAATTAAAAAAATTCAAAACTGATTAAAGCCCGATTAAATCTGATTAGTCGTCCGACTGCCGATTAATCCTTAGTTAGTGACCCGACCGACAGAGTACCAACTATTGACTTTTACAACCTTGGATGTTTCATTCAACTTTCTCATATGTTACGGTAGGTGAGGGGCTTCTTATATAGCCCCCGCTGAGTCCACATCCCACAATTGGTAAATGTGGGACTAAACACTGGAAAGTGGTGATTAGATCATGAAGGGATCCAATTACTCATCTACACAAGTGACATATATACCCCACCTCTCCCTCAAGCTGGAGCATGCAATGCTCAGCTTGGACAAACAGCAAGAAATCTCAAACTCAAACTAGACACTACAGACAATATCAACTCAACGCAAACACAGTCGTCGGTTGTGTCGAGGACGTTGCTTCTCATGTCGTGCAGGTGAGGAGGAACAAATGGGCTAGAGTGTGAGTCAAACTGGGTCTCCTCATCGGAGAACGTGTGCTCTATACTGCGCCTGTCAGAGTCACTGAAATTAAAAAAGTTTCTTCGTCAGAGTACTCTAGCCCGCCACACGTAGAAGACTACATCATGTAGACAATTATTCCATCTCTGAAGGGTCGAAGTGAAAAGGCGGTGGGAAACATCCTCGTCAGAGTCCACGGATGCTGGAGAATGGAGACTGAAAAGTCTCCTTCTCAGAGAACTGGGTCTCTCCCATAGTAACTACTGGCTTAGAGAATGGGATCTCTACTCTGGACGCCTACGAAACCACATGAAAACAATAGCCTACATGGCATAGAGAATGGAATCTCTAATCTGTAGTCCCTATGGATCACATGAAAACTCTGAGACCAAAAACAAAGATGGGAACCACATAAATGATGGCAAACATATACACATCAAACTAAAGACTCGGAATCTTATCGACGACTTTGAAATCAGAATTGTAGAGTCAGACATCTGATCGGTCTAGAATATAAAGAATCCGATATCTGAATCTGACATGTAACTCTACACAATACTCCCTCTTTCTCCCATACTTGTCGGAAAACAATGACATCGACAAAGTTGGGAGAAGACAAGAAAATGGGGAAAACAAAAATCACACAAGTTGGTCTCACAAATCCTTTTCGGCTTTGTTTCAAATCATTTTTATACAGATTTTTTTGTACGATCTTTTTTCCATACTTTTCCCTTTTTTTGATAGCCGCCTCAACCTTTTTTCCCATGTACAATTTTTTGTATGCACTTTTTTTATATATAGCCCAATTAGGCTTACAAAAAAATAGGCCACTTTTTATTTTCAACAGTTGGCCCCTCCCCCCTTTTTATTCATTTTTTAACATCAGTCCACTTGGGTCGAAGTGCAACCCCCATCCCTACTATTTAGGGTTCCCCTTCATTGGGAGGAACCCATCTTGCAATCCCCGATAAGGTTTACCAATGTGTGATGTTGCCGCCAGAATAAATCGAAGATCAATGCCACCAAGGGGTGGAGCCTATCGTGCATGGGGATCATGGGAATAGTGCATGAGGATCGCGCGAGGAGATGAAATGGAAGAGGCGGCAGGGCTGGAGGTTGTGGCTTGCACCCTCGATGGGGCTGAAACTGGAGAACGAGGCACTGAAGATTCTCGTTGGAGAGATGGACAGCGTCGCTTAGAGGGGCTTGGTGTTGTGCAGTGTCGCCTTGAAGATGAGGGCTTCACCGCCAATGCCGCCTGCGTGAGATCCGGGTGGAGATGAGGTTGTTACATCGAGTTGCGATTGGATGGGAGGTGATCATGAGAGGCTTGTCATGTACACGAGGTGATCACGAGAGTTCTCCCTCTTCTTCTCGAATGTACGTGATCGTTGAAGGTTCTACTAGGTTCTCTTCTTCTCCTGCCGCAATAGAGAATATGTAGTTCCAGCAAAGTAGCATGGATCATGGGGATGACCTTGTTACGAGGTGTTGGTGTCGTGAGGGGTAGCACCTCCTGGAGTCTGAATGGTGGTAGCGATGTCCAGGGCCGGCAATGCATGGAAGGAGATGGCGGCGTGTGAAAAGGCTAGACAGGGGTATCGCCTAGCCGTTGGAGATGATCAGTATGGCGACGGAGATCTTCAAAGACGATGATGATTGCTGAGCAAAAATTAGGGTTTCAATAAAAACCCTAGAACATGAACAATCTCAAATACAATAATCTTCATGAATATAATTCCAATTTCAAATTTCAAACAAAAAAATATAAAATACATCCTCAAGAATCGAACCCTCTCTTATACCATGTTAGAAATATGAAATGTGGAAGCGTAATCAAAGATAAAGAATAAACAAGGAAGAACATGGACATTTTTACATGGAACTCTACTCCCTAAGGAGCGGGATGAAACCACAGGCACATCACAGGGTTGATGTTTCATTCAACTTTCTCATCTGTTACAGTAGGAGTGGGGCTTCTTATATAGCCTCCACTGAGTCTCCACATCCCACAACTGGTAGATGTGGGACTAGACATTGGATGTCGTAATTGGATCCTCATTTACACAAGTGACGCATATACTCCAACAAAAATATATAAAATGAGGCTTGAGATGAAGCGTGCAAGGGACATGGCAAAGAACATTAACCATGCATGTATTTTCAATATGTATGTTGATGATCAAAAGAGATCCTTACATAAGTGAATGGATTTTAGACTAACCTAATAGTTGAGAATTAGGAATAAATCAGGGAAATTCACACTATATATGGATACAAACATTAAAGACTATCTCAAAAGAAAACAAAGAGCCAACCATGTTGAAGGGTTAGACAAAGATGTGTGGCTATCCTACTTTACCATATATTCAATCAGGCCAGAGAGATGACGTGTTGATGGGTTCGACAATGATCAACACGTCTCCTCTGCTAAAGGCTCAAACACAGTGTCGGACATGGACTCGGAATCAAGGTAAAGAATGACAGTGACAAAGGTGTCGATGATGCAGCAAATGATTCTAATGGATGAGATCAAAATATTAAATCTAAAGGTAGTGTGGATCACATAATTATGGTAAATATGAACGAGGACCACAAACAAGAGAAGAGCAAGCGGAGTGTCACATTAATTTACAGAAGTTCATGTTGAAGTCCAATTCATGCAACACCAACACCTATAAAGTATAAACTATGGCACACCATAAGTACCAGCACCAAAGCGACATCTTTCATTGATAGAAAGATTAAAGCTAGAGGTAGTGTGGATCACATGATTATGGTAAATATGAACAAAGACTGCAAACAGGAGAAGAGCATGTGGAATGTCATATTAATTTATATAGTTCATTTTAAATTCATGCAACACCAACATCCATGACTTATGGCACACCCCATAAGTACCAGCAGCAACACACTATCTTAATGAAAGGTGTGATTCTTCAATTAGATCATGGACTATGAATAAGGTTAGGGAATCGTGTTGGGACGAAACAGGATCTTTTCATCTGAAAGAAAAATCTAGAGTTATATTTGCTTAATATGTCAAGAATAATGTTTATAATCTATTTAAAATCAACATTTTGACACCATGAGACTACTGGAAAATCCCACTTTGTTAAGAATATATACCAAATCCAATATCATCACAAACACGTTAATGATTCAAAATAGTGCAACAGTATTTCGATTAAAAATGTGTAAATGAGCCATTCTAGAGCATACGACCATCTGGATTAGAAGTAACTGGCAAGGCACTTTGTTTCATTTAATATTCAGTGTTTCTGAAAGTTCAGCTATCCTTCCTCAAAAAATGGGAATTTCCTTGCTCAAGATAATAATATTTTTTCTTTGAAAGGGACAGTAAACTTGTGTTCTTAATTAAATAAGACAAGGCCAGTACATACCTGTTTGTCCTCGATTGACTCCATTCTTCCGCTCTATAAAGAGAAATTCAGTCTGGATAAGCATTACGAAAGGATATATTCAAAATTTATAACTAGGCCTAACTAAGAAATATAAGCTCACCAGACCCCAAACCATCTCCTGCAAAGAGCTCAACACGTTACCAACATTTACAAGTTCACCACGAGCATCAGTCACCTGAACCAAAAGGAAAGAAATTTAAGGCCACGACCAATAATGAATTGATATCATTCATTAAATCCTTTGATATTCCCAAGAAACAAAACAAAGAGTGATAAAATGCAATACAATGCAACATCTGCCACCTCGTCACCTATACTTCTGGATTAAATTAATCCCCAGGAAACCAGGTTCAAACGCATATTAGTTTTCAGTAGTTGCTGCTTATTGATTCTTTTGATTTATAAAAGAAAAAAGATGCAGGAACGTGGTCAAAAAACACAAGGAAATCAATTATAATGCACAAAAAGACATACCTCCTTTCTTATATCTTTAGAGATTTCCTTCTGTTCGTCCAATTTACCATCAAGGTTCTCAATTCTCTGAGTCAAGTGGCGCTTTGTGGCCTGAAGGAGGAAGAAGGAACTTTTTCTAAGCCAATCTATTGTAATTTTTAAGATACACCGTCTATGTAAACACGTGGGTATTTCCAGCTCATTGTGGTTCGATGTGGATAAAACCTTTTTTTACTGTTTCTGAGGATTACTCCATTCGAAGATAGTAGCTTAAGTGGAAAACGTGCATGAGAAAACATGCTTAAGCATTGTTTGCGAAATTTAAAATCTTTTACATAAGTAATGTACTTGGCTGAACTTATCTAGATAACAGTTCTAACTAATCAATTTTACATATCATGAATGATGATTTACTTTTGGAAGTATCTCTAAATCCTGAATTGACATATTTTAAGAGCTTTGAATGGAAAAGGATGCAAGTACACAGAAATCCATTCGAACAAAACTTACAGCAAGAGCAGCTGAGACTTGTTCAAGGTGCTTTGTCAAACTCGATACAGCATTAGTCATGCTACCTTTAGTGACATACATAAGGTCTGAGAAAGAGAACCCCTGTTGAAACACAAAATAATATAAAATGAGTCTAGGGAAAAAAAACAGCAAGAATTAGCAACTAAAATCCTTCAAAATTCATGAAGTCTGGAAAAGACAACAAAAACAACAAATAGTGACAACAATAATAACTCACAGAAAGTTTGTGTAAACTGTGAATCACTGGATAATATAGCAGGTGGTACAATAAACTTACTTTCCACCGCATGTACCCATATCCCACCGCACCAATAGTAGCAGCTGGAACTACAAGGGATGACAGGTTTCCTAATAAATGGTAACAACATTTTTAGGCTTTTCTAAATATCATCCAAAAAGAGAAGTTCACAAAATCAATACAATAAGTACACGTTTTCATGTTTTTCTTTTTAATGAAAGAATTGAAGTTAACAAAATAGGATCAAATAGAAAGGAGGTGTCTCTTGTTTGAAGTTGAGTCCATCTCATATTCTTGCTAAAAAGAGTCAACTTGAAAACATTTTGTCATTAATGAGAAATATATCCAAAGATCAGAAAAAGATCGCCTCAAGAAAGTGTTTTTGCCCCCATCATCCACGATCCATCTACCTGGGTGATGCAGCCCATAGAAATCTGTTTTTAATCTCTTGCCCCCATACTTCTGGTTGCATCACTGATTTTGCCTAGGCTGGTCATTTAGCATAAAAGATTTTCTCTCGACAAGCCATAATACGACACAAATATGTGGGATAAACAGCTCACTGAAACAAATTTTGAAATGCTACAATTGTTCCTCCTTTTTTATCTGTAAAAAGCAAGCCTGACAACAGAAACTGCCCCTCACGCTCAAATCATGACAAACTTTTCCAACATTAAGGGTTGTCGTCGTTATTCTATTTAGGATAACCAGCACCAGCCTAAAATAACATGTCCTGAACAAATACGAACTGAACATAGCCAACTGCCAACGGAATAACTGGATCAAAAGAACACAACAACTCATCCATATAGCTCCTCCACAAGGGTTGTGGAAATATAAAATGGAATGGGCAGGATCAAAGAAATATAACATTGAATTTATGTAGCTCGAGACCGTCCGAATGACCGCCCTACTCTACAGATGATGCAGACAGATAATGCAGACAGATAATGCATTACAAAATGAAAAAAAACAATATAAACTTCTAAACAAAAGTTCAAGCAACTTAGACAATATTCAAGAAATTGTAAAACAGCAGAAACATAAATCAACTTGGATTTGTGATAGGTAACTGAAATAATGCAAACAGGCTGCATAGGGTTTCTTGTAATGGAACTCCATATTTTAAGATTATAGAGAATTTGTATGTTAACGATTTCCAGACAAAACTGCTAAAATGGCAAAGTCCAATACCTCAAGCTCACAAAGGGAGATCAATATCGGATGACAAGGACTGGACAACAGTATGGGGAACATAACGAGGTGTGAAGGTGGTGGGATTAATACCATGACATGGGTGGAGATGGCACTAGTCTAACATGGGGAGGTGGGGAGGGGGGTATGAGACCCGCAGGCAGATATAGTGGTTTGTCTAGTTTGGGCGATGATCTGGCCGCAAAAGAGGGACAATGGGAGGTGGATGTGGTCGTGGCAATGGGAGAGGAAGTGACGTAAAAGTCGATGAGATCGGGTCAAGGAAAGGGGCGACATGGTTATGGAGCAATATCAGGCTAATGGAGGCATGGAAGTTGAGGGAGAGGAAAGTCGCATGAGGGCACGAAAGTGGTGGTATGTTCGCAGGAGGCGGAGCTTCTGTGGGTGAGGAACAAAAAGAGAGTGAGTGAGAACAAAGGGGGTGAGGGGGTGTCTTCACTGGAAGGGAAATTAATTGGTAAAAAATATTGAAAAAAGAAATGAGAAAGGGACATGTGACTTGAGAGACGTTTGGGAGGGAAGAGGGTTAATGGTTCCATCTTAAAGGGGAGGAGAGAGAACTTCTAACTTTAAAATTCAATATAACTCAGTGTCTTCACATGAAAATTTTCCTCGTTTAGGGTATTTGCTTAGGACCTTAAATTACATGCATCCTTAGTTAGAAATAATAAAGAAAATGGATGCACCTCTTGGCTAAAAATAAAAAGAAAATAAATGTCATGACAACTCTAAAAATAAATAATATACCCATACAATCACGAATTGATATAGTTTGATAATTATTGGAAAAGCATCAATAGGAGAACTATATGGGGTAAAATCTTGCCATTCGAGGCACATATATAGCATCCAAGAAGTGATGATGCGGAGCGGAAAGCGGAACTTAGGTGAGAAGAACGGTGGTAAGGGGAATGTCGGTGGAAGGGGGCGTGCGGAGCGGAGGGCGACCAATACTCGTGAGTCGTCTGCCGATCTAGAGGAAGGTGAGGTTGATGCCCTTAATGATGTCGCTATGGAGAACTTCGATGGAGATGGCCCTTGGAGCGCACCTCGCAAGAAGGTGTGGAAACCCAAGCCTCGGGGTGGCTCACGACGGTGGTGTTTCAGGTGTGGTTCTCCCGATCACATCTCATTCTCGTATCCGGCCACGGAGTAGCTGTGCTTCGGGTGTGGATGCCTGGGCCACTGGAGACGTGAATGTGGAGTTAAAGATCGTCTACCGAGGGAAGACTTGGTTGCTAAAGGAGGGAAACGTGCAGAAGATCGTCAAATGTTGTCAAATGGAGAAGTGATAGAGTTGCTGTGGCGTTTATCGAATAGGAAGGAGCTCGAGCGTCTCCTTGATGGCACGATCATGGGAGAGGGAAAGGTAGAGGACCTCGAGAGATTCCAGGCCATGCTGAAAGTGGCCAAGGAGGCCGATATCTTGGTAGATTTGATCAGGTTGCCGAGGGCCTTCTTTGTATTATGGTGATATCAGATGAAGGAGCACGTGCAGTCTTGGAGGGGGATTTGGAGGAGTGCATGCCCCCGAAGCTGAGAGGGCTTATGCAATGCGAAGGTCGTGTCTACTGGATGGAACGAATGATCGTGGGGATCCATCCTGGACGATCCAGTTGGCAGGGGTTCCATTGAGGTGTCATTCTGTGGATTTTCTCCAACATGTGCATCGTCAAATGGGGGACATTGAGAAGATGATCTGCTCGGGTATTGAAGCAGGAGAGGGCTCGCAAGTAGTAGTGCAGATTTGAGGAGAGAAACCAATCATGTCCTCTCGTGCGGGGCTTAGGATTGGGCAAAAAAACTTCCCTTTTTGGGTATCTACTATAGGAGAGAAGGTAGGAGGTGGTAGCGACGATATTTCCCCCGGTAGGAGCAGCTCCGGGACGGTAGAGGCTACGGCGGCTATCAGACCAGTGGCGGCGTTGAATCGTTGCTGAGAAACATGATTCCCAAGGAATTTAGGAAAGGTGGAAGATCTCTTGTCGCCCTTTCAATTCCAAAAGCATACTCACACGTTCTTTTTTGGAGGACGACGCTCTGTGGACCGTGTTTGGTTGATTCGGGTTCAAGCTCGTTGGTAGACCCAATTACGGACCTTTCGAATTTCTTTTGCTCGACTCGTGTAGGCTTAAACCTTGGGATGCAGAAGTGGCCTACAACAACTAGAAACAGTCTTCAAGTGGCAACCCTTTCTATTGGCTCCGGGGCTTCGAATGGGCCTCATGTTGGTTCCATTTTTCAAAGGAACCAGACAATAGCTTCGCCTAATGCTGGTGGGTCGAGGGATCAGGCCTCCCTCACTTTCATTGGTTTGACTTCGTGCCCACCGACACCCAACCTCAGATCTCCTCTTGTCGATATTTCTCCTAGGAAGTCTTCGAAGGAGAATGAGACTTTCGTGAACTATTTGCCAGCAAAGTCTCCCACAATCTCTAACAAGCAACAGACCTCTTTCTTGACAAAGGGGCCCGCTGACTCGAGGGTGGGGCAAGCTGCCACTGGCGGGGGCGGGGATTCTTATGCAACGACGATATGTAGCAGGGTTGGACCGACGAACTCGGGAAGGGGCAAAGCGAGAAGATTGGCAGTGAAGAATAGGCGGGAGAAGGGGAGGAAGGGTCCAGGTCATGCGGATGCCTCTCAAGGGTCGTAAGGGGGCTGTCAAACTTGGCCTTTTGGAGGAGCCGAGGAGGAGCATCAATCTTTGTTGATCTTTTCACGCAAGAGACGTCGGACGGATCCTGGAGTGTGGGAGTCTACAAGCATGGAGATTCTCGAAGTGGAGGGGATCTTCACCAATTGCGGAGAAGGAGGTAGAGGCATGGTAGGGATGATTGATGAGGTTTTGGAACCGGGTATGGAAGCTGGGGAGGTTGCTCGTGCTGGCAACGCAGCTCGTGAAGGTGGAAGTGCCGAGGAGGGAATCACCTCCGATGAATCCAAAAAAGAGAACTTTCAGCTAGAAGTGGCAAAAAATAGTAGGCATTCAAGAGGCGAGGGGTCCCCCATTGTTTCTCAATGAAATGCTTAACCTAAAATGTGTACGGGTTGGGTCAACCCAAGAAAAGGATGGCAAGGGGTGCTATGTTAGCTTCTTAGAAGAAGGACTTGGCTCGCTTACAGGAAATGAAGAATGAATCCTGGGAGTCGATGTAGTGGAGTTCAATTTCGAGGCCATACCTCACTGAAGTTAAGGCCTCTCCAACGGTGGGCAGTGTTGAGGGAATTGTCATCGCTTGGAATGGTGAAATGTTCGATTTGGATGAAGAGATGGTTTTGGTACATTCGATATCGGTGGTTTTAAGGTGTAAGAGGGATTACTCGTGGTTGTTGGTGACATCGAAGTATGGCCTCAAGAATAGTTCATAGAACATTGGCCTACAGAAAGAGTTGCGTGAGGTGAGGAGTCGCTTCCCGTACGTGGCATGGATTGTGGGGGTGATTTTAATGTCACACTATATTATGAGGATAGACCTGGCGGGAGAGGGGAGCATGATCCAGGCTCCGGAATTTTGGGGGAGGTGGTGGAAGAGCTTGGTTTGGAGAATTCAATGCATGAAATTGCAAGTACACTTGGCGGACCCCTCATCCAAATCGAGAATCTACAGATTTCTTCAATCTGTAGAGGCTTTGGAGGCGTTTTATTTGGTATACGTTCTCTTCCTTGGTTAAGGTCGGATCACACACCCTTGTGCTTAGATACATGTAGTGGGAGAGCATTCTCTTCATGTTTCAGATTTAAGCAGAACTGGATGCTTGAGGATGGCTTTCGAGAGATGGTGGTGGCAGTTTTGGCTAGTCTAAAGGTGAGTGGATCAACCACGGTGAAGCTCTTTCTGAAGTTGAAGACCCTCATGCAGATTTTGATCGGGTACAAGGAATGCGTATTACGTGAGAGCAGCAAAGGAATGATGCACATGCTAAGATGGTAAGACTAGACTTGGTGGAGGACCTACGAGAATTAGATGCAGAGGAACTTGAGAACCATGGAGTGGTGCAGAAGATCCTAGAGGAGGAAGACTGGAAGTGTGAGGTGGAGTGGAGGCAGCGATCTCATCAGAGGTGGCTGAAGGAGGGGATGCAAACACCAGATTTTTTCATGGGGCAGCTAGCGGTATGAGAAGGAGAAACCTCATTCATTCGATTAATTTTTGGGCTACTACCTTTAGCAAAAAGGAGGAGATTGAGAGGGCGATGACGGGGCATTTCTAAGACATTAGCAGGCGGGTTCCATTATGTGGGTCCAAGTGGTTGGGATTGGGAGTAAAGCACATTACGGAGTCAGAGGTGGGGTAGTTGATTAGGCCTTTCGAGATTTTGGAGGTCCGTGCGGCGGTTTTTGGGTTGAACCCAAACGGTTGTCCGGGCCTGGACGATTTTCCTATGTTTTTCTTTCGTGAGTTTTGGGAACTAGTCGTTGGGAAAGTAATGGATGAGTTTGATGAAGGTAACTCGGTTTTGATCGTCTTAACTGCTCTATGATATTTCTTTTGCCAAAGAAAGATGTGGCTACCAAGATGGAGGACTTCCGACCTATCGCTCGCTCGATATTGGTTGTTTTAAGGTGTAAGAGGGATTACTCATGGTTGTTGGTGACATCAAAGTATGGCCTCAAGAATAGTTCATAGAACATTGGCCTATAGAAAGAGTTGCGTGAGGTGAGGAGTCGCTTCCCGTACGTGGCATGGATTGTGGGGCTAATTTTAATGTCACACTATATTATGAGGATAGACATGGCGGGAGAGTGGAGCATGATCCAGGCTCTGGAATTTTGGGGGAGGTGGTGGAGGAGCTTGGTTTGGAGGTTTCGATGCATGAAATTGCAAGTACACTTGGCGGAACTCCTCATCCAAATCGAGAATTGACAGATTTCTTCAATCTCTGGAGGCTTTGGAGGCGTTTTATTTGGTGTGTGTTCTCTTCCTTGGTTAAGGTCGGATCACACACGCTTGTGCTTAGATACATGTAGTGGGAGAGCATTCTCTTCATGTTTCAAATTTAAGCAGAACTGGATGCTTGAGGATGGCTTTCGAGAGATGGTGATGGCAGTTCGAACTAGCCTGGAGGTAAGTGGATCGACCACGGTGAAGCTCTTTCTGAAGTTGAAGACCCTCAGGCAGATTTTGATCGGGTGCAGGAAGGAGTGCGTATTACGTGAGAGCAGCAAAGGAATGATGCACATGTTGAGATGGTAAGACTAGACTTGGTGGAGGACCTACGAGAATTAGATGTAGAGGAACTTGAGTGCCATGGAGTGGTGCAGAAGATCCTAGAGGAGGAAGATCGGAAGTGTGAGGTGGAGTGGACGCAGCGATCTCACCAGAGGTGGCTGAAGAAGGGGGATGCAAACACCAGATTTTTTTCATGCAACAGCTAGCGGTAGGAGAAGGAGAAACCTCATTCATTCGATTAATTTTCGGGCTACTACCTTTAGCAAAAAGGAGGAAATTGAGAGGGCGGTGATGGGGCATTTCAAAGACATTAACAGGCGAGCTCCATTATGTGGGTCCAGGTGGTTGGGATTGGGAGTAAAGCACATTACAGAGTCAGAGGTGGGGTAGCTGATTAGGCCCTTCGAGATTTTGGAGGTCCGTGCGGCGGTTTTTGGGTTGAACCCAAACGGTTGTCCGAGAATGGACGATTGTCCTATGTTTTTCTTTCGTGAGTTTTGGGAACTAGTAGCTAGGGAAGTGATGGATGAGTTTGATGAAGGTAACTCGGTTTTGATCGTCTTAATTGCTCTGATATTTCTTTTGCCAAAGAAAGATGTAGCTACCAAGATGGAGGACTTCCGACCTATCGCTCTCTCGAATGCGGTCTACATGATAGTAGCTAAGGAGTTGGCTAACCGCTTGCAGGGAGTGTTAAATGATCTCATCTCTCTGGTATAGAGTACCTTTTTGCCAGGGAGGCAATTGATGGATAGTGTTCTTGCATAAGAGATAGTGGTTGATTGGAAGAGAAAAGGAACAAAGAGTGCGATATGGAAGGTTGACTTCTCAAAGTCCTATGATAGTGTTGATTGGCATTTTTGTGGGCATGCTTGTACATGGGAGGATTCGCAGATCGTTGGATAGCTTAAATGAAGAGGATCGCGTCCTGTGTGATATTGGTGAATAGACAACCTAGTGGCAATTACTTCCAGCCTCAATGTGGCATTCGTCAGGCATGCCCACTTGCACCTTTGCTCTTTGTTGCTGCAATGGACAGCTTGGTTGTCATGGTTGACCACAGTGGTTACAATAAGGACATTTCGATCCCTATTCTACAATATGTTGATGACACAATACTATTTACGGAGGGGGTCGGAGAGTTGCAGAGGTATGCCTGTGGTCCTTAACATATTTGACGAGGTGTCCGGGTTGAAGCTCAGTAGCGACAAATCGGAGTTTGTACCCATTGGTTTGGAGGAAGAGGAGATTGCCAAGTGTGCGGATTGGTTGGGTTCCCCTCGTAGGAAGTCACCCTTGCAGTACCTTGACGTGTCGTTAGTGGTGGGGAGGATGTGCATGGCAAATTGGTTGCCAGTGATTGAGAAGCTGGAACAGAAGCTGGCAAGTTGGAGATCTATATGCTTGTCTCAGGAAGATAAACTAAGTCCTATTGAGATCGGTGTGGTCTGCGATTCCTTTTTTTTCCTTTCTGCAAGGATTCTCCTGATTGACCGGGCAACCAGACTCCTGTCTTCTTGGGGTATGGTTTGGCAAGATAGGGTACATACGACGGTTCTTCAACATGGGCTAGATAGTTAGAATTCAGGGGGATATCAACAGACTCATTCTCTGATTGGATGGAAATTTAGTAAAAAGACATATACAATTGTATATCTTTTCTTTTTGGTGTTCCTATCTTTATAATTTCATCATACGTTATAGTGATATACATATAATTTCATTAGTATATATTTTATTATATTTTTATAGGTATTTATCCTTATAAACCGAGGTTTACGCCTCGCCTCAATTCCAAGGAAATGCCTCACAACTCATTATTCCAACTATGTAATCGTGGTAAAGCAACGGCGTAGTTCTCCATCAACATACAACCAAAAATAAATACTAACTAGAATGATCTAACCAAACATCTCTTGTAGCCTCAAAGCAAGAATGATAACCACGATTACATAAATGAAATAATGAGCTGTGATGAACGTATGACCTCGCATCGAGCTATGTTGCTATGCAACATCATATTTAGGTAGTTGGAACAAAAGCAAGTAAACTTGAAAACCACTTCCACGTGCATTCCAAAATTCTTTATAGAACGTTGGAATCCCATTGTGACATGTAGAGTCCTCATGTTTCAATGTAGACAACAAAATATCCATTTCCTCTACCGTCCACAACCTAACCAATTGATTAAGTCAATTGACAGTAGATCTTCCACACCACCTCCAAGCCCCACCCATCTCACCTTAAAAGCACCAAGTGTTTCTCAGAGCCACACCGATCTCCCTTTGATCCACCACCTTCTCACCTTACATCATAGTTTATCGTTGATGTTATTCATTTTTCTATATGGAGCCACCATATTAAGAAAATGAATACCCTATCTAGGCCAAGTCAGTGAGTTGTCTCCACTAAATATCACTCTTCAAGTCTACCACCATGACATCCTTCAAGAGACATATTATCTGTTCCATCTCCTGAGTGGATAGTTCCCTGTCATCCTCACAAGTCCAAATAATTGGTTACGTATGAGAATCCATACAAATCTATATAATGGTCAAATACATGTGAGATTCCACATATGTGTGTGACACTTGAAAATGTGAATTACAATAAGGATATCCAAGCACAATACTAACATATAAACATGACAACCCTGACACAAGTATATAAGGGTGTAACTCTCACATCTCACAGTCATAACCATCAACAACCCATCCCTCGAACCACTCAATTCAACCTTGCCACCAACCTCAGTTCTGACCAACTATGCCACCTTTGAAAACCTTCCATGGCTAGCAAATTATTAACACATGTTTTCTACAGCCATGAATACTTTCTTGGAACACCTTATGGATTTCCATAGCCTTTTTATCCCCTTGCAAAATACTACATATCCAAAGTGAAGTCTCGTGTGAGCATCACAGTTTTCCCCTATTGTTGAGCTTAACCAACCAATGTTCAAAACTACTTATTTTTCTTAATAAAACACTTCAAGCATGTCAACATGATGTGATATGCAAAAAGGGCTTTAAGAAATCTTTAAGCGTTTCAAAGCGATTTATAGTCACATAAATTGAATTTCATATGCATCGACCCCAAGAGCAAAAATTTATTCCCATGTGCACCACTAGTGAGAAATATGTGGCAAAGGGCAATCATGACTGACTCGAAATTGAACGGATTCGCCTGATAATCCAATGATACAAGTTCATTTATCATATTCTATCACTTAAAACCCTCTCTTCACCTGAATGGAGGTTAAATTCCAAATACTTAGAAGTTACGACAAAACATGCATGGATTATAGGATCATGTAGACAAGTATCCTCAACAATGAGAAACAAGATGCACTCCCTTCTAACAAAAATTGCATGTCATGATCGTGGTTTAGCTTGAATCTGGCCATCTATCATCAGAGCAATGCATGAACCAAGATGAGTGATCCAGTATTACCCATTGTTTCAGATTTCGGCGAAATTTAGATTTCGACAAGGGACCAAAATCTCGAGCAAAATGGTGATATGAGGACAGTTTTCAGTCATTTCTTCACAAATGATGGTCGATATGGGTGAAATGTCGTCGAAATTTCACCGAAATTTCGACGAAATATCGTATCAACAAGGTATCGATACGATATCCGAAACCGATATTTAAACTCTTTTGGCAAGGTAAACTTGCAATATATGCGTATTTGGGAAAAAATTATGAAGCATACAAACAAGTTAATATGCCGAATGTAGAGAGAAAGTTAAGCTTCAGTACATAAAAAGAACCGCAAAATAATAGATTTTTTAATGAAAACAACGAAATAATATATATGTTGAGATAGTTACTATTTTTAGCATGTTCCTTTATGTATTTTTCTCTTTTCAGTTCCATCCTTTTGTAATTTACCCAATGGTTCTTCTCCTATATAAGAGAACCCTTGGGCCTCTCATAATGCATCTAAGTTTATCCCTTAATATGGTATCAGAGCGACGGTCCTAGACCGGAGTTACCGTAACCATCCCTAATCCCTCCCTAGCCCTAACCCCTTCATTACTCGACACCTGCCCCAACCCCTGCCCGCCGCCCATCCTCGCGCCGCCCCCTCCCCCACCCCCTCCCTGCGCACTCCGCGCCTCGCGCACACGCATGGTGCCCTCGCGCCTGCGCTCGGTCGCGCGCACGGCTGGGCTTCATCGCCTGTTGCGCATATCAGAGGCTTCATCGCCTGTTGCGCATACCAGAGGCTTCATCGCCTGATCCAGACGGCTTGATCGCGTCCAGAAACTTGTCGCCAGACGCCTGATTGCTTGTTGCCAGAAGATTGCGCTCCTACGCGACCGGAGGTCTGTCGTTGTTGCACGACCAGATGTACACAATCACGCTTGCGCCCTAGATCACCCAGACGCCTTCGCTCTAGCACCCAGAAGCTCGCACCCTTAACCCCAGACCTCCGCGCCCTTGTGCGCCCAGTTGTTCAGGTCCCCGCGCCCTTGTGCGCAAAGTCGTCCAGGCCCACATGCCCCTGTGTGCCCAGCAGCCCAGGCTCTCGCTTCCAGGACCTGTATCCTGTTTTGACTATTCCATCGACGGATAGGTATGTGATATGATTTCTACAAGAAATACGATTTTAGTCAAGCAACGAGTATTAGCAAGGATGGTTGTAGGAATATACACGTACAACCGATCCTTCGTATGATTCTGTAGACTCGATCATATCGGTCTACCCCCCAGTTGAAGTCTGCTATTTGGCTATTTTATCGTCATGTCAGACACTAAGGGTGACATCTTCTCATCCGGATCCTTTAAGGGCCCAGCTCCCATCGCTAAGATGGATGGGACCAATTATGAGTTATGGTCCATGCAGTTTCTCACCCTCATGCAGTGCAACAACAAGGAGCACATCTTGACAGACCCAGAGCCAACAGATAAGACTGGGGGGCAAAATGCTTCCTGAAAGCAAGATGATGCGTACGCGCGAGTTTGGCTTTGTGGGACACTTACTACAGAAATAGCAAATTATATTCTAACGCAACCCACTGCCAAAGCAATGTAGGATACTTTGGCATCCACTTATGCACAGGCGAAGAATGAGGCCAAGATCCTTCAACTACAGTTTGATATCTATAACACCAAGCAGAATGGTTGCCCTCTACATGTCTACTACTCTTCGTTGCGTGGCATGTTTGAAAAACGTCATAGCTACATGCCTATTACGATGTCTATTGAACAGAAGACATATAGGAACTCCACGATGGTTGGAGTTTGCATGTCCGGACTTGATGCAGAATATGATGCTGCACGTACTCATCTTCTTACTGGAGCAACCATTCCTCCTATAGAGGATGCCTATAGTTGTCTCAGCCGACTCAACATCCCTTCGACAACCACGTCTTCGCACTCCACAGCGATGGCCGCTTCTCGTGGTCGAGGTGGGGCGATCCAGTCCAGAGGTCGCACACCTCGAGAAAAAGGCGATGGATGCCAACGTGGTCCCCGAACCTATTGCCGCAAGCCTGGACATGCAGAGGATACATGCTATCAGAAGCATGGATATCATGTTTCTGGTCGAGCAGCAGAGCAAATTGTCTCCCTAGGCCGAACCTCGCCAGGATGATATTGTCTCTCGTATTAGAGAGATCGTGACTCCTAATACTGACACTACCACAGATACAGCTACAGCAACCAGAGCCTCTCAGGTATCACATATGCCTTTACTAGTAGTACGAATGCAGACATGACAGAATGGATTGTGGACTCTGGTACGTCTCACCACTTATGTGGAGACAGAACGCAACTAAAGTCCTACAGGGCTATACCACCTGGCAGATGGGTCGTCATTGCTAATGGCGACCACTTATCCGTTACAGGACAGGGGGAGGTGCAGTTGACACCATCCATGCGTCTGAATAATGTTTTATATGCTCCTGCCTTTTAGATGAATTTACTTTCTATTAGTCATATCACTAAGAATCTGCATTGTCGTGCCATCTTCGACCCTTCATCTCTTGTGTTTCAAGACATATTCACGGGCAGGATGATTGGAAGTGTGAGCAGCGGGGACTTTACAGACTGGTCCAACCTCCTCATGCTAGTGTTTCTATTATACCTACTGGACCGGTCTCTCCTTATTTGTGGCACCTTAGGTTTGGACATCTTCCTCTGCAGAAGTTAGGTCATTATCTCCCTCAGATTTCTACGAGATCCTTCTTTTAGTGTGAAGCATGTCAACTTGGGAAGCATCACCGTTCATCTTTTCCATCCCGTCAGATTCGGAGCAGTTCTCAGCTATTTGAGCTCCTTCATTTAGACATTTAAGGACACCGTTTTTATCTTGTAGCGGTAGATGATTTTTCTAGACTTTCCCGGGTCTTCTTATTGAAGAATAAGTCTGAGGTTGGATCCATTATCAAGTATTTTATTAATGAAACAAAAATTATTTTTTCTGCCAATGTCAAGTATATTCGTTTTGACAATGCCTTGGAATTTTGCTCCTTACATCTTTCTGGGTTCCTTAAATCCCATGGCATCATTCATCAGACCTCATGTGTCTACACTTCCCAACAAAACGGTGTTGCCGAGCGCAAACACTGTCACTTACTTGATGTAACCAGAACATTGTTGATACAAAGACATGCTCCTCATTCTTACTGGGGTGATGCTGTCCTTACTGCTTGCTATCTGGTAAACCGTATGCCCTCGTCCGTGTTAGGAGAGAAGATTCCTTACTCGATTGCGTTTCCCGAGAAGGAACTCTTCTCTCTTACACCTCGTGTGTTTGGATCTGTTGCCTTTGTTCATGGTCTCTCCAGGGCGTGACAAGCTCTCTCCTAAAGCTGTCAAATGCGTGTTTGTCGGCTACTCTCGTACCCAAAAGGGGTATCGCTGCTTTGATCCACTAAGCCAAAAATATTTTGTTAGTGTTGATGTCACTTTCTTTGAGTCAGTCACGTATTTTTCTCCTACAGGTGACAGACTTACTCCATCTAACTCCAATGATGAGATATACATGCCACCACCTCCTACAGTTGGTTCCTCGCCTTCATCTACTCCTCCACCACCTCCATCACATCCTCCACCACCTCCACCACCTCCGTTGGTTTAGTTCTTACCTCGTGGTGTTCCTCGCAGATCTCGCTCTGTCTGCCATGCTCACAAGCCTTGCCCATCATCCAGCACGCCTCAGGTATGTGATGAGCATATTATTTCTACTGATGACACTACTGAATTAACTGTACAACAGGAGGAGCAGGAACCCTCTCAAGAAGGAAATACACAGGCCCAGGACTAGGCAGATAATCTCGACGTACCAATTGCTCTGCGAAAGCAAAAACAGGTGCGTGCTACTTACCCTCTTGCAGCCCAAATTTCTTTGAGCAGATTGTCGGAGGATTTCAGGAGATTTACGTTAGCACTATCAGTCGTACAGATACCAAAGACGTATCAGGACGCTCTCAAAGATAGTCAGTAGAGGTTAGCCATGGAGGAAGAGATGGTTGCGCTACAGTCACGTGGTACGTAGAGTCTTGTTTCTGCTCCTATTGATACATCAATCACGGGATGCAAATAGATGTTTACTGTGAAACACCATGCGGATGGCAGTGTGGATCGCTATAAGGCGAGACTTGTAGCACGAGGATTTACCCAGACACATGGGGTGGACTATCACGATACTTTCTCCCTAGTTGCCAGACATTCTACTCTACGCATTCTCCTTGTTGTTGCTGTGACACGAGATTGGCCTCTTTATCAGCTTGATGTGAAGAATGCTTTTCTCTACGGTAACCTACAGGAGGAGGTCTACATGTAGCAGCCACCTGGGTTTGCTGCTGAGGGGGAATGCTAGAAAGTTTGCAGGTTACACAAGGCTATCTATGGTCTCAAGTAAAGTCCAAGAGCATGGTTTAAAAAGCTCTTCGGACTTTATAGAACAGAAGGGGTTTGTGAGATCAACTGCTGGTCACTCCTTCTTCATACAGAAGACCCAGAGAGGTATTACAGTTATTCTTGTTTATGTTGATGACATTATTATTACAAGAGATGACGAGCAGGGTATTCATGATGCCAAGGACTTCCTAGGTCAACAGTTTGTGACCAAGGACCTTGGACATTTACGTTATTTCCTCGGAATAAAGTTTACCAGGAATCAATGGGGTCTTGTAATGATCCAGAGAAGGTATGTTATAGGTCTTCTTTCAGAGACTGGCATGACGGATTGTAGACCTGCCACTACTCCGCTTGACCCAAGCATGATGATGATACTGAGGAAGTCGACAAGAGAAGATACAGAGAGCCGGTTGGCAAGCTACTATATGTAACTATTACCAGACCTGACATAGCATTTGTAGTTAGCAAAGTGAATCAGTTTATGAAGCAGCGCAGACAGGCGCATATGGATGCAGTCCATATGATTATGAGATACTTGAAGACTTCACCTGGTACTGGACTTCTTTTCAGCAAAGGCACATCTCTCTCAGTGACAGCATATGCAGATGCAGACTATGTTGTCATTATTGCGTGTCCAAAGGATAGAAAGTCTACGACCGGATTTGTTGTGTTCATAGGAAATTCTCCGGTTTCATGGAAGAGTAAGAAGCAAACTGTGGTTGCTAGATCAAGTGTTGGATCGGAATACAGGGCCATGACACAGGCTAGTATAGAGATGGTGTAGGTCAGATCCATTCTTACTGACCTGACCATAGAAGTACATCTTCCCATGCACCTCAAATGTGATAATCAAGCCGCTCTCTTCAATGCAAATAACCCAGCCTTTCATGAGAGGACAAAACACATAGAGGTGGATTGCCACTACACTCGTGACATGATACAGAAAGGTATTATCACTACTACGCATGTCAGCTCCGGAGACCAGACAGCATATATACTTACAAAAGCTCTAGTGAGAGGACCTTATCAGAGATGTTGTTTCAAGCTGAGTCTCATTGATATCTACGCTCCAGCTTGAGGGAGGGGTGTTGAGATAGTTACTATTTGTAGCATGTTCTTTTATGTATTTTTCTCTTTTCAGTTTCATCCTTTTATAATTTACCCAATGGTTCTTCTCCTATATAAGAGAACCCTTGAACCTCTCATAATGCATCTGAGTTTATCCCTTAATAATATACATAAAAAAATAAGAACAACGAATTCTACCTCCTTGACCCGAATTCCCACTCACGACGGTTATCGGTCTCGCGCTTGCCATTCTCTGGACCTCCCTAGACAGTCGCTCCAGCTAAAAAACAAAAGGATACGCAATTCACTAAACTTTCTCAAATAACTGAACATAATTCCAAGGACGCAAATAGCACAAAGCTTCACAATAGCATCCACCTGACTAACAAGAGCCGTGGTATCGCTATCAGCAGCGGACGAATCTCCCGACTTCTCCGCACTCCTGAGAAGCACCTGGAACCCCCCAAAACCGCGTCTTTAGCGATAAAACTATCAAACAAACACCCAAAGCGCACAAAAAACCGACCTGAAGCTCGCCTAGGATGTCCGACATCTTGCCGTTCCGTACGAGGACGGATCCGGTGTACCCTGTGATCGGAAACAGGAGAAGTTTAATTCCATCAAATCGCGATGGGAGAGATTGAAAACCACGATTGGCAGGGATGGATGGGATTGGAGATCACCTGCTCCGACGAGGATCAGGGCCTTGGTGAGGCCCATCTGCATCGCCATGGTATCGGCGAGCGGGAAACCCTAGATATGTTTCTTCTTCTCGGTTCTTCCCTCTTCTCGGGCGCGAGAAGAAAATCGACGGGAGTTCGATCTTCTTATATATACCGGTGGGCACGCGAACGAGAAGATGGGGAACAATGTTGGCCGCCGAGGTTGTTTGCGTGCGAGTGTGGAGTGGGTCCCAGCGAGGGAATAACTGTGAGTTTCGCTAAAATGGTACGGATACGGACACAAGTCACAACTGATGTTCAAATGAAGAGAGCATAACTCATATTAGTTACAATGTCTTAGAAATACACAATTGATTAAAAACTATTTATTTTAATAGAAAAATTGATTCTTTTTTAGTGGGATTTGAGTTACTTAAATATTGATCAGATTTTTTAAGGATTTTAGCAAAATTGGAAGAACATGTAAAATAATAATTAACGATTCAATCTATAAAGATGGATTTTTGGAATCGGATTCGCAAAAAAAGGTACGATTAGAGAAGTTCTGTTGTAACTCTCGTTACAGCAGATGATCTGGACCATTATAGTTTCGGCTTTTTTGCGAAAGATATGCTCTTTTCTTTGCTCCTTTTTGGACTATGAAACTAACGTACATTTTTGTTGGGATAACCATTAGGTCAGGTCGGTCCTCCCTAATCTGATCATGAGCCCGGCTCAAACCTGGACTCAATATGAGATTGAGGTTTTGGATCGTAATTAGGCTCGATTATAAGTGGGCTCAAGATCGAGCCTACATTTGCTCCATCTCGCACGTCCGAGAACCTAATCCCAGTTAGTTGACCTCTGTATGGAGCCATGGGTCATGGTTGAAGTGTATTCAAAAAACCTAATTTAATAGTCTAAAGTTGGAAAAGACTGTAATTTTCCTGTCACTGGTCCTTTTCTCTGACCCAAACCACATGAACCTCCATGGTTCTTCCACTCCCCTCACAACTCCAACCTCTAAGCCTCCAAAGAGTCAAACCTCTACTACTCTGCACCCTCGACAAAAGGCTCCATCGCTATGACTTGATGTCCATGATCTCCACCATGGTCATGTTGTCACCACATCGCCAATAATACCACACGACCAAGTGCCTCCCGTGTAGAGGGGAAAGAATGAATTGCATTAATGAAAGGCCATGAGGTTCTCTTATATAGGAGAGGAACCTAATGGACAAATTACAAGACGAGGACAAAAGAAAATAGAAAATAAGGAAAAACGATGATAATGATAACAAATATCTCGACATTCCCCCTCAAGTTGGAGCTTAGATATCGATACGACTCAACTTGGAACAACATCTCTGATAAGGCCCTATTGCTAGAGCCTTAGTAAGAACATCCATTATCAGGTCTCCAAAGCTGACATGTGTAGTGACGATAAGACCCCTATGTATCATGTCATGAGTGTAGTGACATTCCATCTCTATGGGCTTCATCCTCTCGTGAAAGGTTGGGTTATTGGCAATAAAGAGAGGGGCCTGATTTTCACATTGGAGGTGCATGGGAGGAGACACCTTTATCGTTAGATCAGTCAGAACATATCTGACCCGCATCATCTCAGTGCTAACATGTGCCATGACCCTATACTCTGATTCAACACTCGATCTGGCGACTACAGTTCGCTTATTACTCTTCCGTACAATCAGGGAATTCCCTATAAACACAGCAAAGCCTGATGTAAACTTCATATCCTTTGGACACCCAGCATAATCTGCATCTGCACATGCAATAACTGAAAGAGATGTGCCTCTGTTGAAAAGAAGTCATGTGAAAGGTAAAGTCTTCAGATATCTCATAATCATATGGATATTTGCATGAACTACTCCGTAAACTAACTTACTTTGCTCACGGCAAAGGATATGTCAGGCATGATAATGATCATATATAGTAGCTTTCTAACAAGTTTCGTATACCTCCTCTTGTCGACCTCCTCAGTGTCATCATCATAGGGCTTCATACTTATGTCAATAGGAGTAGTGGAAGGTCTACAATCTACCATGCTTGTCTCTAAAAGAAGGTCTATAACGTACTTCCTCTGGGTCATGACAAGACCTCATTGGTTCATGGCAAACTCCGGTCCAAGGAAGTAACGTAAATGTACAAGGTCCTTGGTCACAGACTAATGACCTAGAAAGTCCTTGGCACCGTGAATGCCCTGCTCATCATCCCATGTAACAACAATGACATCAAGATAAATAAGAATGACAATAGTACCTCTCTGGGTCCTCTGCACAAACAAGGAGTGATTAGCAGTCGATCGCACAAACCCCCGCTGCTCTATCAAGTCCGAGAGCTTCTGGAACCATGCTCTTGGTTTCTACTCGAGGCCATAGATAGCCTTGTGTAGCCTGCAAACCTTCCGACACTCCCCCTCATTAGCAAACCCAGGTGGATGTTGCATATAGACCTCATCATGTAAATCACCATAGAGGAAGGCATTCTTTACATCAAGATGGCAAATGGACCAATCTCGTGACACGACTACAGAAAGTAAAATATGCATAGTAGAATGTCTTGCAACCGGGGAGAAAGTACGCTGATAATGCACCCCATGTTTATGGGTGAACCCTCGTGCCACAAGTCTCGCCTTACAGCGATCCACATGCCATCTACACGGTGTTTTACGGTGAACACCTATTTGCATCCCACAACGGGTTCATCAAGTGGAGCAGAAATAAAACTCCAAGTACCACACGACCGGAGCGCATCCATCTCTTCTTCCATAGCCATCCTCTACCGACTGTCATGAAGAGCCTCCTGATATGTTCGTGATATCTCCACAGCTAATAGTGCTAAGGTAAACATCCTGAAATCCTTTGACAGTCTGCTCAAGGAAACCTGGGTTGCAAGAGGGTAAGTAGCACACATACGTTTCTGCCTTCGCAAAGCAGTTGACATATCAAGATCACCTGCCAACTCCTGAGCTTGTAAGTCTCCTTCAATCATGTCTAGAATCCTGTTGCACAGACAACTCAATAGTGCCATTAGTGGAAATAATACGCTCATTGCATACCTGAGGCGTGTTGGATGATGGGCAAGGCCTGTGAGCAGGGGGAACTACGCGAGGCTTGCGAGTAAAAACATGTGGCAAAAACTGAACCACGTGAACAGGCAGTGTCTGAGGAGGTTGTGGAAGAACATGAGCAGATGGAGGTGGTGGAGGACTGATAGTAGGAGTTGGAGGCATGTATATCTCATCGTTGGAGTCGTATTGAGCAAGTCTGACAACTGTAGGAGAAAAGGACATGACATACTCAAAGAAAGTAATGTCAATACTAACAAAGTATTTCTGCCTTAGCGGATCAAAGCATCGATCCCCTTTTGGGTCCGAGGGTAACCGATAAGTGTGCACTTGACAGCTCGAGGAGAGAGTTTGTCACGAACTGGAGAGACATCATGAACAAAGGCAACAGATTCGAACACACAAGGTGTATGGGAGAAAATAACCTTCTCAGAAAATGCAATCGAGAAAGTAATCTTCTTTACCAATACATATGAGGGCATACGGTTCACCAAATAACAAGCAATAAGGACATCATAGCCCCGATAAGCATAAGGAACAAGACTCTGTATCAACGAGGTTCTGGTCACATCAAGTAAGTGACAATGTTTGCTCTCGGCAACACCATTCTGTTGTGGAGCACAAGCACATGAGGCATGGTGAACAACACAACTAAATCTAAGAAACACAAAACGTTGTAAGGTGTGGAATTCCAAGGCATTATCAGAACGGAGATATTTGACATTGGTAGAGAAAATATTCTTTATCTCGCTGATATACTACTTGATCACAGATCCAGTCTTAAGACTTATTCTTCAATAAAAAGATCCAGAAAAGTATAGAAAAAATAACAACGATAACAAGATAAAAATGGTATCCTTGGTGATCAGGAACACGACTCGGACCCCAAATGTCTAAATGAAGGATCTCAAATAAGCGAGAATTGCTCCGACTCTTACAGGGTGGAAAGAGGAATGGTGATGCTTCCCAAGCTTGCATGCCTCACACTGAAAGGCGTATCTCGTAGAAATCTGAGGGAGAACATGACATAGCTTCTGCAGGGGAAAGGTGACCAGAACAAAGGTGCTATAGACATGGAGAGATTAGTCCAGTAGGTATAGTAGAAACCCTAGCATGAGGAGGTTGTACCAGTCTGTACAGCCCCCACTGCTCACGACTACGTCCAATTACCTTGCCTGTCAGTATGTCCTGAAACATGTGAGACGAATGGTCAAAGATGGCATGACAATGCAGATCCTTAGTGGTCTGACCTGGAAAGTAAATTCACATGAAAGGCAATGGCATATAAAAATTCTAAAGGCATATATATGGTGTAAAATGCATATACCCATGTTTTGTAACGGGTAAGTGGTCGACAATAGCAATGACAATCCATCTGTCAGGTGGTATAGTCCTCTAGGACCGCAGCTGCGCTGTCTCCACATAGATGGTGAGAAACACCATAATCCATATTCCACTCTGTCATGTATGCATCAGTACTACTAATAAAAGCATAGGTGATACATGAGGAGCTCGAAGAGGCTCTAGCTGCGGCCACGGTATCCATAGTGGTGATGTCAATAGTAGGAGTCGTGATCTCTCGAATACGAGAGACAATATCATCTATGCGAGGATTGACTTGCAGAGTTGAATTCTTCGAAGACAATATGATCTCATATAGAACCAGAAACATGATATCCATGCTTCTGGTAACAAGTATCCTCTGCATGTACAAGCTTGCGACAGTAGGTGCAAGGACCACACTGGCATCCACTGCCTCTGCCTCCAGGGGGCATCCTCTGTACTAGACCCCCCCAGACCATGAGAAGCGTCAATCGATGAACAGGTCAAATAAGTGGTTGTCGAAGGCATCAGGATCCGATTAAGACGTCTACGGGCCTTCTCTATAGGAGGTATGGTAGCTCCAGTAAGAAGCAGAGTACGACAACATCATACTCTATATCAAGTCCAGCCATGAAGACTCCAACCATCGTGGAGTTTCTATATGTCTTCTGCTGCTCAGTAGATTTCGTAATAGACATGTAGATATGAAGCTTCTCAAACATGCCACGGAGCGAAGAGTAGTAAACATGCAGAGGGTGGTCACTCTGCTTGGCATTGTATAGATCAAACTGTAGCTGAAGAATCTTTGCCTCATTCTTCGCTTGAGTATATTTGGATGCCAAAGTGTCCCACATTGCCTTGGCAGTGTGATGAGTCAGAATATCATTGGCTATTTCTGCGGTGAGGGTCCCACAAATCCAAACACGTGCATACACGTCATCTTGCTTCCAAGAAGCATTTGCCCCAGTCTTATCCTTTGGCTCTAGATCTATCATGTTTGCTCCTTGTTGTTTCATTGCTTGAGGGTGAGAAATCGCATGGACCACAACTCGTAGTTGGTCCCTCATGAGTCGCTAAATACGTGATATAATTTATACTCATTGTAATACGGTACTTAGCGAATCATGCAGAATTGAATCGAATATCTCTGTGAAGAAGACTCAGCTTAAATTTATATCCGAGGCAAGTCCGGAGTCGAACACAAGGAGCCAAAGGAACAACTTTGAGTTAATTCACAAAAATTATGTCTAGGTTCCCAAATGGTGTTTTCTTCAATAATTTTTATACAAAAAGAAATACAAATGCAAAATGCAGGTGAATTAAGTTAATAGGAAAGCACACAAATTAGCCAAAATTAATTTTAATGTGAACTTAATCCAATTTAACCAAATTATATTTTTACTAAAAATCTAATCCAGTGATGAATGCAAAACACACTTTTTGAATTTTTACGGGTTAAGGTAACAATGAAAAACACATACATTTTATAGTTACACATTTTTCACACAAACCGAATGCAAAAATTTTTACGGGTTAGAAATTTATAACAATATATGAGTATTTTATGATTTTTTTAATGAAAACACAGTGACTTTGAGTATTTAATTCGTAGTAAATCTACAATATCAATTTATCCGAAGAGCAAATTATCTCAAAAAGGTATTTATAAGAACAATCCAGCAGAGTTGGAATTTTGCAAAAATAAAATCTATGAATTTAATTAAATATCATTTACGAAAAGCACTCTATAATTTATTTAAGGCACTAGACAACTTCAGTTTGGATGTAATTTGGAAAAAAAGAAATCACATTTCAAGGCATCATTTCCATTTTTTTCGTAATTTTTGGAGCAATTGTGAGTTAAATATGGATTTAAGACCACAGATTGGGTAAAATATACTATTTTTCTCTTAAATAATTTTATTAATTATCCAAGATTCAGAAAAATACAAATAGATAGCCAAATGAAAGAGAATTAGTTGCTAAACATCGTGACATATTCCATTAAATAAGACGATGCAATAAATATGTCCAAATTAACATGCAAACATAAGGGTGTCCATGCAAAATAGATATTAAAACTGATAATATAAACATGCACATGGTCTTGTTTGTAATTACAAAAACTTAACGAAAATAAAATGCAATTTTCCAAAAAAGGAAGACCTTCTCTTCATTGTATGGTTAGGGCACATGGGCGAACGACGGGGCAACATGTACTCTAATGGGTGACGGTGCACGACAAACTTGCGCGAGTAGGGCAGGCTATCGAGCCTAATGAGCTGAGCCAGCCCTGGCTCGGGCTCAAGCTTAATAAGTCCAACGAGCTCGGGCTTGGGCTCGTTCGAGCCCAACCGAGCTAGCTCAAGCTCGGACTCGATGAGCTCGAGCCCTTATCAATCTGGCTCAGGCTCGATGTGGAAATCGGGTAGATGTGTGTATTGTGAAGCATGACAACAGGTTCCCTATATTGAGTGGAAATCGAGTAGCACTTCTCAGAGCAAGCGGCGTGGGACTATTTTTCCAATAACGATAACATCTCTGGTCCACGGATAAAGACAAATACTTAATAGCAGCATCAGAACGTGGAGCTCCTGATTTGAAAGGTCTCGTTACCTTGGTGTTACCATTGATGCAAATAACGGTAGGTACAATATGATGAATACACACTTTAACATGAGACCCATGTAAATTAAAATTGCACGTACGTAGGTGAATCGAAATAGCAAATCACCACTTGAATTTTTTCAATAACGGTGGTTACAATATGATGCATTATACTTGAGTTTTCTTAAGTTTTTCAAATAATACGTGTGCTCTTAATTTTTTACTATACTTGTGTTTTCTTGAGTTTTACAAATAATACGTATGCTCTTAATTTTTTTACTACATTTGTACTCGTATATTCTTATAGAATTCATGGTATTGTCTTTGTATTTGTTTAATATAAGAGCACACATGCAGTAACGTAAGGGCACTATTATGAATTTTCAAAGAGTATAAATGCATAAGTGTAAATGAAAAAGAAGAGGTTATGTGTGGTATTAGAGAAACTTGGAGGAGCATAAACATAAAAATTTAAATTTTCATGTATTTTAAGAGCTATTATGATAAATAACAATGGAGGGAAAATTGCAAAGGGCTACTTTTATTTTGTCTATATTATATATAAATATTTTATGTATATATTCCTTATCAAGCCTCCTATCGAGTTATCGAGCCGAGCGAGGCTCGGCTCGGGCTTGGGTCGTTATGGTACTGATGAATCCCCATCCATCACTCTTTATTCCTGTATTTTAGCTAGGAATCTTGGCAAAATACCATGTAATTAGTTGTAAATATAATAAAATATCCAAATACATGATTCATGTAAATAACCATGATTAGCATATTTTTGCATAAAAATAAAGGAATAAAGAAATAAAGAAAAAGAGGGAGATATTTAGAATAAATATTGAGTGACATAAACACAAGGGAGGGCTCAATATGGGCTTGATCGCAAAATAAAACAAGTAGAGAGAGATAGGGAGACTCAGCCTTGTACATATTCCCCCTTTTTATGTATATATTATTATCAAAATAAAAATATTTATGTATCCCTCATAATTTGTATATATTTATAAAAATAAAATAAAAATGAGAAAAATAAAACAAAAACAAAAATAAAGTCTCTCTCTCACCTTTGAATATACCATGTAAAGATGTACATATACCTATTTATTTTCCCTTGTAAATACATAATAAAAATAAAATAAAAATTATTTTGTATCCAAAATTTTATGTTGTAAATAAATAAAATATAAAATAGGGATAATTTTACAAAAATAAACAATTCAAAATAAAAATAAAAAATACATATGTACATATACTTGTATATAATAATAATATAATGTAAGTACATAATTTATTTTTCAAAAAAAATAAAAATCACAAAAAATAATTTTAAAATTAGTAAACATTTTTCATGTTGTAAATATTTTAAATAAAATCATTTACTATTTTTAAATGAATTTATAAATAATTTAGGGTTGGGAATTTTCTGATTGGTCCACGGGGAAATGTTGACCCCCGGTCAACTCTCCCTCGCGGACCTCTTCTCCGCGGATAGTTCGATTTTGACCCGATTTCTTGACATTCTCCCGATTAGATCCGCCTCCCATTTGCCCAAACCCCGAGCACCGATTGCAGCAGGCACATTCGTGATCCTCGCCCGGTCTTCCTCTCAAGGGTCTGAGCCTCGATTTGCGTGCCCGACTCCCATCTTCTCGGACCCCTACCACTATATAGTCTGAGCTCCAGCCGCCTTCCTCCGTACCTTCGGCCTCCGTATTCGACTCCCAGGACCTCCATCTTCTAGCCTTGAGTGACAACAAGCCCTAGGAGGTGTTGTAGCGAGGAAAGTAGCGGTCTAACCCCTGGTCAGGTGATCTTCACCGCCGAGCTCCACCACCGACGAGCACGAGCCTCTGGAGGCGTCGCTCCATCGAGGCGAGGATCTCAGGAGGTCACCCACCTCCAGCATAGACGTCTGCGATCATCATGTAACCTATATAGCACTTAGATTAGCTTCCATTTCCAAATTCGTATTTTGCGTCGCCGGTCGATTCCGACCGACCTACGTCGCTCCGATCACCTTTTCGACCATCCGATCATCGCATCACCTCTGCGAGACCCCTCTACACCTTCTACGTCCCTCCGATCACCCTGGTTCGCCCCAGAATCAGGTCCTAGGTTTCCTTCGCCGACCACCCACTCCGCCCGTAACCGGGTCGAGGTAGTTTGCCCTCGACCCCTCTTTCATTCTGTGCAAGAATGAAGGCCTAAGGACCTCATCTGGAGGTCCGAACGCTCGAGCACAGAAGCTCCAGGAGCTTCACGCCGTCGAGGCACCTCGGGCGCCCTGGGCCTCATCGGAGACCATCAAGAGCTGCGAACGACATCAGGTTTCATTTCCCCTCTCAGAGCAACACTAGAGGAGGTCCCTCGCGCGTACAGTAGCCAGACGAAGCTCGTCAGCGTCTTGTCCTTCCAGGACCCTCCTCCGTCGTCCGATAGAGCCTCTCTTCCAGTTTTGATCTCCACCATCCGTTCGAGGGAGGCTCGTAAACGTCTGATCCATCTGGGATCTGATCTGGGATGTCCATCGCCGAAGAGGTACCCGAGCACCTCAGCCGTCAGATCTTACACGTGGCACCCCCTCCAGCCGTGGATCTAAATAATGGAGTAATATCACTTAGGCCCTTGTTATTTTCGTATTTATGTGTAGTCCTGTAAATATTTTATCTAGTTGTTTTTAAGTAGGGTAAATTGCATGTAGGACCCTCTGCTCGTTTTATTTGCATTTCAGTCCATGTGTATGCGGTGCACGTGCATCGGCACGTGATTTGTGGAACTTTTGCATTGTTTATCCTATAGCTTTGAGTTGTTACTGTTTACAATTTTATAAATAAGAATTACACTTTAGTCCTTGTGAATGTGAATCACGTACATGCCTCGTGCTTTTCTGGACTTTTTGCAGCGTTGGCCCAGGCTTTTTACACGTGTTATCTATTTGGCCCCTGAACTATGTTTCTTTGCACTTAGGTCCTTGTATGTTGTGGCTTTTATTTTGCTAGAATAAAATATCAAATTAGTTCCAAATCAAGTGAAATTTGGGTACGTGGCTCCTGCCATATGTAAAAATTTCACTAAAATTTTGGGACATTTTGAGTTGTTTTGATATTTTTAAAAATTCAAAAACATGCATTTTTGTTACTATTTGAATTATAAAATCCCCTAAAAAAATAAAAACTCATCTACAAATTACAAAAAATACTCACTGTTTCTTTTAGTGTCTTTTAGCTTCAGTCCAAATTGGGTTGAATTTGGATTTATAAAACACCTAAAAATCACAAAACTCTGAAAATATTTTAAAAATCATTAAAAAATCTAAAAAATACAAAAAAATACAATTGTGATTTCTGTAGCTTAGTTTTTATTTCTACTTTTCATAAAGAAATGCCTTCAAATTTTTATAGGCGAATTATCTATTTTTAATTAGCCTTTCAATTCTGGTCGCACATTAGTTCATTATTTTCACCTTTTCCTATTTTTATAAAATCAATTAAAAATTATAAAATTATGAAAAATCATCAAAAATACTTAAAAATATAAAAAAATATAAAAACAATTTTATTTTGAATTTTTTGAGTTATTTTGATGCATTGAATAAATTGTTGAAAGTGTTCTCTTTAACCTTTTCACCTTTTCTTCACAATTAAAAATACAAAAAATAAAAAATACATAAAATCCACCAAAAATATTTTATTCTTTCCTTTCATTTTTCGACTACTTCGTAGGCTCTTCTGAGCCAACCCGTGCTCCTTGAGTTCGACCCTGGTCGTTATACCAGGTTAAATAAATAGCAAGACCTCTTATTCGGTTTTTGACTGATTACTCTTGGTTGGTGGTCTCTTTTTCTTGTTGAGTCCAATCTACGACATCCGAATCGTAACGACCCTTGATTGATTTTATTCCTACTCGGATTTCGTGGGATTTTCGGTCCATCAGAATGGTGTCAGGAGAATCGAAAAATTCGTTAGGCGTTGCTTGTATTGAAAACACATAAAAAGAAAAACTATAAAATTGGGACTACTAAACACACTTGACCTAAAAGACACCTCACTTAAAAATTTGTCTTGGGGAGAGCAACCCCCTCATTGTATGGTTTGGATGAGCGAGAGAGCGACCCGCACACTAGGCTAGAGCCATATCTGAACCCTGATCAGACTATCGGCCTTTTATACGGGACAGTCTGGTAGGAGGATTGGATTCCCATCAGCTCGCGTAACCGCTCTGATAGATTGAAATTATCATCTAAAATAAAATTTATAAGATAATTGACCGAACCTTTACGGTCTTCAGCTCTGTGTTGAGTAGGTGAACTTGGGGTTTGTTTGCTCATCTTGTGTGTTTCCACATCTCATCCGTCCGACTCGCCAGATCAAGATGATGGGCAGGAGGTCTCTTAGGCAGCCTCTGGCTACACCGCTTTTTAGCACTCCGGTCCGTTCATCTTGGTTGGTTCGTGAGAGTCGAGACCCGCTCTCCGAACCCGAGTTCGATTTCGCCCTGTTCCCCCTTGACCACCCTTCTACCAGTCCAGAGATATCAGTGCTAGATGAGAGACAACAGACATATGATTTATCGGTACCTGAGTTTGGGTCTTTTGCCTTTGCGGAGACCATGGCCAGCAGTGGGGAGCGCACCGAGGGTCAGAGGCCAGAGACGACTACATACGTATTGGACCAGGGTGCGATCAATAACACCCTGTTGGCTTCCCTTGAGACGATGCAGCGCTAGATACAGGATTAGGGAGCCTTCGTGGTGGAGATGAGGAGAGAAATGGAGAGGCTGAGGACAGCGTGAGACCAGCCGCGAGCCGCAGGAGAGAGGGATCCAGCTCAGCCAGAGGAGCCAGCTCAGCCGGCAGAGCAGCTGAGACCAATGCGGGAGTTGCACAACCCCGGATCGACACTTACACATCAGTGGGTGGTACTTCCGGCGATCGTGGGGGACTTCAATTCCCCCACAGACACTTCAGATTCTTCCCCATTTCCACGGTCTCGCCACTGAGGAGCCCCATCTGCATCTCCAGGAGTTTGAGATGATCTGCAACACCGTCCACGATCGGCAGGTGGACGAGGATACTATTCGGATGATTACCTTTCCCTTCTCCCTTGCTGACAGAGCAACCAACTGGCTGAAGCATTTGGGGAGATTTGTGTACACTTGGGAGCAGCTCCGCACCGAGTACTTGAACAATTACTATCCACTCGGGCGGACCAATGCAACGAGGGCCCTGATCAGCAACTTCTCCATGCTCCCCAACGAGCAATTCCACGAGGCATGGGAGAGGTTTCGAGAGCTCACCGACAGATGCCCGCACCACAACATCACAAAACCAAACCTATTTCAGAGCTTCTTCTGCGGACTGACACCGGAGCTGCAGAACCTGGTGAATGCTTCTTGTGACGGTTCCTACTTCGCCAAGGATGAGGATCAGGTCTGGGCCATCTATGAAGAGATGGCCGAGAACTATATAATGATGTCTCAGACCCGCCTCTACACTAAGGTACTCCCCCAGCCACAGACCGAGAAGTTTCAACGGATAGCACGGGTCGATGTTGGTCCTTCTACTTCATCCGCGGCAGCCGCACAGGCTGAGTCTACAACTGCAGACATGTGCATCATCAGCGAGAAGCTGGACCGGATCGAATTGATCGAGAAGAGGCAGTGTCAGGGCATATCGCAGATGGATCAGATGGCACAGACGCTGAGTAACCTGAAGACACAACTCATGTGTCTTCAAGAGGCACAGACGTGAATCGAGAAACACGTGGCACGAGTAAGCACATGGATTTCTGACTGATGGTTCCGCCTCTTCCTACTAACCGTGTTCCTGTCTCTGAGTGATCTCTGGAGTAGAGGTATGTGCTCCAAGGCCTCCTGTAGAGTCAGTTGTATGTGAAATCTATCTATCATCTGCTGGCTGAACTCTATCTGATGGTTCTTTTTTTATTTTCTCTTTTATGCCCCTTAACCAAATGGAGTGCTCTGGGAAAAGGGATTACAGGGTCCTTCTCAGATGAAAGACTAGGAGAGGGTTTGGCATGCTCGTGAACAACAGAATCCACACAAACATCATCAAGCAACACACATGGATCCGAAAACAACAAACCCTTTCCTTTATTTGTAGAAATGTCCCGAAATACACGTACGGAAGGAAAAACAACAGGACTAGCATAACTGGAAATGGTGGCCTCAGTACCACCCTCAATATCTGGACTCGCGGCATTAGTACCACGCTCTGGCTCAGCAACTGTAATGGTGGCGTCAGTACCACCTCCTCCAACTGGTGAAGCGATGGCCTCAGTACCATCGGTGGGATCAACATCCATGGTGGCGTCAGCACCACCGTCGCCATCTCTCGCGACATCAGTACCGCGTTCCTCCTCGCCTGGCACTCCTGAAGTGGCATGAGATCGTCGCTCAGACGAGGCGCCGCCTTCTGGCATCCTACCGCTCCTAAGTGTAACAAAATCAACATCAAACATGTATGCAGATATATCACCAAGTGAAGCACTAGTAGTGGTAATCTCAGTGAACTCTACCTGCTCAGATTTCCTCTTGAGGTTGTTCGGGTTCGGCTCGATCTGGGCAGGGATGGCGGCCTTCCCTCTCACAATCTCCCGCATCTCCTAGCGGAACTCATCTATCTCCCGTCGAAAAGTAGCCTGCTGCTAGGTCATGAGGCAGGCTAGATCATCCAAGGCGGGGATCTCATAGGTCTACCCATGAGAATCTGACGGGTGGTCTCGCTGGTAGTGAGGCTGCTGCTGCTGGTGCGGGTGAGAAGGGTACTGCTGATGATATTGCTGCTGCTGAGGCTGCTCACGCCTCCAAGACTGTCCCTGCTGATAGGGACGAGGACCATACTACTCTCTCTGGGATGACTGTTGTGGCTGGTGTACTGGAGGCTGGGGCTGTTGGGGTTGGGCTAAACCCGAATCTTCGAGAGGTTGTCATGAAGGAGATCTCGAAATGGTGGAGCGCTGATTTTATCTACCACATCTCTGACTCCAAATGGGTCAGTCCGTTGCATGTGGTACCCAAGAAGACGGGCATCACCACAGTTGTTAGTGAGTCTGGAGAGGAGATCGCTACCCAGGTACCCACTTCCTGGCGGGTCTATGTGGACTACAGACGATTGAACCAGGCCACCAAGAAGGATCATTTCCCCTGCCCTTTATTGATCAGATTATAGAGAGGCTGGCAGGGAAGAGCCATTACTGTTTCTTAGATGGGTACTCCGGATATAATCAGGTGGCCATCGCGCCCGAGGACCAGGACAAGACTACCTTCACCTGTCCCTTCGGTACATATGCTTTCAGACGCATGCCATTTGGATTGTGCAACGCTCCGGCGACATTCCAGAGATGCATGATGTCCATCTTTTCGGACATGGTGGGGGAGTGCTTGGAGGTCTTCATTGATGATTTCTCGGTCTACGGCGACAGATTCGATTCTTGTCTTGACTGCCCAAACCGAGTCCTTCAGCGATGCATAGAGGTTCACCTTATGTTATCTTGGGAGTCACTTCATGGTGACTCAGGGGACGGTGATTGGCCATATCATCTCCAACAAGGGCATGAAGGTTGATCCGGCCAAGGTGGATGTCATTAGAAAACTCAATCCACCGTCCAACTTGCGGCACTTACAGTCTTTTCTGGGGTACGTCGGTTTCTACAGGCACTTCATTGATGATTTTAGTAGGATTGCCCAACCGTTGACTGATCTGCTGACGAAAGACACCGAGTTCCTTGTTGATGATAAGTGTCTATCGTCATTTGAGACTCTCAAAAGTCGTCTTTGTAGAGGCTCCTGTTCTCCAGCCGCCTGATTGGTCTCTCCCATTCGAGATCATGACAGATGCCTCCGATTTTGCCGTGGTGGGCGTGCTGGGACAGAGGAGGGATGGAGTCCCCTTTGCTATTCACTATGCTAGCCGTACATTGGATGCCGCGCAGCGGAACTATACCGTCATTGAGAAGGAGATGCTAGCCGTAGTTTTCGCTCTACATAAGTTCAGGTCTTACATCATTGGATCTAAAGACCATCTATACTGATCATACCGCCATCAGGTACCTCATGGCAAAGAAGGATGCCAAAGCCAGATTGACCAGATGGATCCTTCTACTCCACGAGTTTGATACAGATATTAAGGATAACCCTAGAGTCAAGAATGTGGTGGCGGATCATCTCTCCCAATTGGAGTATCTTGAGGATTCTGAGCAGACTGAGCCTATATGTGAGACCTTCTCAGATAAGGCGATCCTTGCTATCGCCTCTCTCCCATGGTATGCCGATATCGTGAACTATCTTGTCACCAAGAAAGTTTCACAAGATTGACCCAAGCAGAAACTTGAGACCTTCCTCGCGAAGGTCAAGTTTTACCATTGGGAGGATCCCGTCCTTTATCATGAAGGAGGGGATAGTATCTGGCGCTGATGTATTCCTCAGGAGGAGCACCACAGCATTCTTACTTACTACCACAAGCTTGAGGCTGGAGGACATCACTCTAGGAGGAGAACGACATAGAAAGTGCTCCAATCTGGCCTATGGTGGCCTATTCTCTTCAAGGACTCTGATGAGTTCGTGAAGAGGTGTACTGACTGTTAGAGGATGGGCACTTGTGGACAGCGTGATATGATGTCGATGTGGCACATTCACTTCTGTGAGGTTTTTGACGCATGGGGTATCTATTTCATGGGTCCATTCCCTAAGAGTCAGAGATTTGAGTACACTCTGTTGGTTGTAAATTATGTGAGTCGTTGGGTTGAGGCCATCTCCGTCCGAACTGCAGATGCTAGGACTGTTTGCAGATTTTTGAGGAAGAATATCATTTCACGGTTCGGGGTACCTCGAGTATTGATATCTGACAGGGGGTCTCATTTCGTCAACGACAAGGTAAAGGCCCTTGCTAGCGAGTTCAACATAGACCATCGAGTTGCCACTCCATACCATCCTCAGACGAATGGTCTTGCTGAAGTGTCAAATAGGGAGGTCAAGACTATATTGCAGAAAGTCGTCCTCCCTGACCGAAAGGATTGGTCACAGCTTTTGGACTCGGTCTTGCGGGCATATAGGACGTATTTCAAGACTCTTTTGGGTACATCTCCCTCTCGCCTCATTATGGCAAACCCTGCCATTTACCTGTTGAGCTGAGACATAGGTCACTTTGGGCGGTTACTGATATACTTTTGGATCCAGAGAGTGTAGGAGATCAGAGGAGGGTAGAGTTAGCAGCCCTGGAGGAGCTTCGTGATACAACATTTTCAAACGGCCTACAATATAAAGAGAGAGTGAAGGAGTGGCATGATTCCCATATCAGCCACAAGCAGTTTGAGCCAGGACAGAGAGTATGGTTGTTTGATTCTAGGCTACGTCTGTTTCCAGAGAAGCTACATAGCAAATGGAAGGGACCTTATTTGGTTAGAAAGGTACATGACAATGGGAGTATTGATATATCTGAGTTGTCTTCTGATGTTACCTTTCGTGTTAACGGCCAGCGGCTCAAGCCATATCTAGATCACGAGCTGCGGGTCGTTGATGTTGCCCCGATTCACTTTGTGTGAGATATGGTCTCTTGACTCACATCTATTGCATCTCACGCCTGATTATCACTGTTCTCCCGACTTGTATAGATCCAGTGTCCATATCACTCTATTCTCTAGTCCCACACCCCTTTCTCATCTTATGATTATGCTATACTTAGGGTGTACTTTACCCTAACTATGGGGGGTGTAGGACTCTCGGGTATTCTATTCATTCTTTCAACCTCTTTTTTGCTGCCTATACTTAGGTATATTTACCCTAAGTATAGGGGGTAGACCCTGTACATCCTTCCATTTGGATTTCCCTTCATGTACAGCTTGATATACTTAGGATTACTTGATCCTAAGTATAGGGGGAAACATCGAGTCCTCTTCATTCTATTCTTTGATTCATCTTTGTATATACCATTCCTTTTTACTTCCCTATACTAAGCACGAGTTTTGTCTTCTTTATCGCCTTTGGTCACTCTGAGGACATCGTTCGAGGTAAGTATAGGGGGTGTCGTATATATTTCATATATACTTTAGCCATAACTCGTACTTTATGTGAGTGTGTTAATATAAAAAATTTCCTTGTACATAAAATTCTTCTTTCACATACCTATCTATTAATAAAAATTAATTTTGTACAAATGTTTGTAAAAATGATTTGTGTAAATAGTTTGTAAATATTTTCATACCAAAATTATGTATATAGTACAAATTTTTTTGTAAATTATTTGAAAAACAAAAAGTTTGCAAAAACCTTGTGTAAATTTTTGTAAATATTTTGCAAAACTTCACATTCATGCATACATCCATGTTCTCAAACATTTTTCAAAAATTTTGCACATATGTAAAAATTTGTAAAATTACATCTTTGAAAATAGTTGTACAGTTTTTCCAAATCACAATTGACATTTAAATTGACCTGGAATTAAATTGACAAATGGAGCTTGGTTAAGACCTTAATCCACCTAATTATAAGAGTAACCTTATAGGGCTTAGGATTAGGACTTTTCAAGTCCATTGGGACTTAATTCTTTGAGTCCACTAGGCTATGAGCATATGTCATCTTGATGAGCCTAAGTAGAGCACTTAACAACACACGCATGACTCTCAGAGACAGTGGCTTTACTTGCACCAACACTTTACACATAGCTCTCCACGGATGAGGTGGTAAGGAGGCAGTTTCCTTTGGCTTGGGGTAGCATATGCGGGTAGTACTTCTAGGCGGAACCTCTCTTCTTCTTATAGTGAAGAAAGTGCGCCTCAACTTGGTCTGGTGGTTATGAAGTCTAAAGACAGGAGATGTGGGTTGCAATAAAGCTTCAAAAGAGGGATAGTCTACTGACTCAAGAGGAAAAACTCCTTTATGTATATATGATGCACCATGTAGATATGTTGTACATATGCACATCAAAAAAATAAAAGAAAGATAAACAAAAATAAAAACAAATTAATGAGCCGAGAAAGAAAAACTCCAAAAAAGTGGTGGGTCGGATTGAAATTTTAATAATCCACCGGAGTGTATATAGTTAAATAAAGCAAAGCTTATGTTACACATGACCATCTCATGAAGCTTGCAGCAGGAGACTCAGCTACACTGGCTAGAGCTCCCAAGGATACATGGCTACACTGGTCATGATCCATTCTCATCTTCCCCCTCTTCTTGAGCCAGTTGCAGTTGAACTTAGAAGGGAATACCCCGCTCCTCGAGGAAAGATTTGCTAGACCGAGGCATTAGAGTTACCAGGTTGAGGGAGGATGTTTCTTTGTCATTTCTGAGGTGGGGAGCTACATTTCACTTACACAGTACAAGGAAAGACTCATGGTCATTAGAGTTTGTGTATGTAGACTTGTTCTGATATGGTTTATTGAGGAGTCTTGATCATAGATTGGTGGAACTTAGAGGCTGTTAAGTTTTAAGCTTAAGTCCCAATAAGGTTCTGACAAATGAATAATCCAAAGGTCTAACTGAGCTCCATATTTCAATTTAATGAAGGAAAGTTTAATAATCAACATTGATTTCTCCTCTTTTTCTTTTTTCTTTCTCTTCTGCACTTCTTTTTCAAATAAGTGTTTGCTAAGGGACTAGCAAAAGTAAAGTATAGGGGGGTGATGAATCCCCATTCATCACTCTTTATTCTTTTATTTCAGCTAGGAATCTTGGCAAAATATCATGTAATTAGTTGTAAATATAATAAAATATCCAAATGCGTGCTTCATGTAAATAACCATAATTAGCATATTTTTGCATAAAAATAAAGGAATGAAGTAATAAAGAAAAAGAGGGAGATATTTAGAATAAATATTGAGTGACCTGAACCCAAGGGAGGGCTCAATATGGGCCTGACCTCAAAATAAAACAAGTAGAGAGAGATAGTGTGACTCAACCTTGTACATATTCCCCCTTTTTAGGTATATGTTATTATCAAAATAAAAATATTTATGTATCCCTTATAATTTGTATATATTTATAAAAATAAAATAAAAAAGAGAAAAATAAAACAAAAACAAAAAATAAATTCCCTCTCTCACCTTTGTATATACCATGTAAAGTTGTACATATACCTATTTATTTTCCCTTGTAAATACATAATAAAAATCAAATAAAAATTATTTTGTATCCCAAATTTTATGTTGTAAATAAATAAAATATAAATTGGGATATCGTACAAAAATAAACAATTAAAAAATAAAAATAAAAAATACATATGTACATATACCTGTATATAATAATAATATAATGCAAGTACATAATTTATTTTTCAAAAAAATAAATAAAAATCATATAAAATTGAAAAATAATAAACAATTTTCATGAAGCTCTTCTCCGCGGATATTTGGTTTTGACCCGATTTCTCGACATTCTCCCGATTTGATCCGCCTGCCTCCCATTTGCCCAACCCCCGAGCTTCGATTGCAGCAGGCACATCCGCGATCCTCGCCCGATCTTCCTCTTAGGGGTCCGAGCCTCGATTTGTGTACCCGACTCCCATCTTCTCGAACCCCTACCACTCTATAGTCTGAGCTCCAGCTGCCTTCCTCCGCACCTTCGGCCTCCGTCTTCGACTCCAAGGACCTCCATCTTCTAGCCTTGAGTGACAGCAAGCCTTACGAGGTGTTGCAGCGAGGAAAGGAGCGGTCTAGACCCTGGTCCGGTGATCTTCACCGTCGAGCTCCGCCACCGGCGAGCACGAGCCTCTGGAGGCGTCACTCCATCGAGGCGAGGATCTCAGGAGATCACCCACCTCCAACATAGACGTCTGCGATCATCGGGTAACCTCTATAGCACTTAGATTAGATTCCATTTCCAAATTCGTATTTTGCATTGTCGGCTGATTCCGGCCGGCCTACGCCGCTCTGATCACCCTTTCGACCATCCGATCATCGCATCACCTCCGCGAGACCCCTCTACACCTTCTACGCCCCTCCGATCACCCTGGTTCGCCTCAGAACCAGGTCCTAGGTTTCCTCCGCCGTCGCCTCGCCCGAGACCTTCGCTCCGACTCACCCGACCACCCACTCCGCCCTTAACCGGGTCGAGGCAGTTTTCCCTTGACCCCTCTTTCTTTTTGTGCAGGAATGAAGGTCTAAGGACCTCATCTGGAGGTCTGAATGCTGAGCACAGAAGCTCTAGGAGCTTCACGCTGCAGTGGCGCCTCGGGCGCCCTAGGCCTCATCAGAGATCATCAGGAGTTGCAGACGACATCAGGCTTCATTTCCCCTCTCAAAGCAGCACCCGAGGAGGTCCCTCACTCATACAGTAGCCAGATGAAGCTCGCCGGCGTCTTGTTCTTACAGGACCCTCCTCTGCCGTCTGATAGAGCCTCTCTTCCAGTTTTGATCTCCACCATCCGTTCGAGGGAGGCTCGTAGATGTTCGATCCTTCTGGGATCTGATTTGGGACGTCCATCGCCGAAGAGGTACCCATGCACCTCAGCCGTCAGATCTTATACGTGGCACCCCCTCCAACCGTGGATCTAAATAAAGGGGCAATATTACTTAGGCCCCTGTTATTTTCACATTTATAGTGTAGTCCTGTAAATATTCTATCTAATTGTTTTTAAGTAGGGTAAATTGCATGTAGGATCCTGTGCTTGTTTTATTTGCATTTTAGTCCCTGTGTATGTGGTGCACGTGCATCGACACATGATTTGTGGACTTCTGCATTATTTATCCTATAGCTATGAGTTGTTACTGTTTACATTTTTATAAATAGGAATTACACTTTAGTCCTTTTGAATGTGAATCATGTGCATGCCTCATGCTTTTCTGGATTTTTTTGCAACATTGGCCCTGGACTTTTTACACCTGTTATTTATTTGGCACCTAAACTATGTTTCTTCACACTTAGGTCCCTGTATGTTGTGGCTTTTCTTTAGGTAGAATAAAATATCAAATTAATTCCGAATCAAGTGATATTTGGACACGTGGCTCCTGCCACTGTGTAAAAATTTCACTAAATGTTTGGGATATTTTTGAGTTGTTTTGATATTTTTAAAAATTCAAAAATTCGTATTTTTATTAATGTTTGAATTATAAAATCCATTAAAAATATAAAAACTCATCTAAAAATTACAAAAAAATTACTTACTATTTCTTTAATGCCTTTTAGCTTCAATCCAAATTTAGTTGAATTTGGATTTATAAAACACCTAAAAATCACAAAACCCTAAAAATCTTATAAAAATTAATAAAAATTCTAAAAATATAAAAATGAAATTATGGTTTCTGTAGCTTAGTTTTTATTTCTACTTTTCATAAAAATTGTCTTCAGATTTTTATAGGCTAATTATCTATTTTTAATTAGCCTTTCAAATCTGGCAGCACATTAGTTCATTATTTTTAACTTTTCCTATTTTTATAAAATCAATTAAAAATTAGAAAATTATGAAAAAATCACCAAAAACACTTAAAAATATAAAAAAACATTTTTATCGAATTTTCTGAGTTGTTTTGATGCATTTAATAAATCGTCGAAAGTGTTCTCTTTAACCTTTTTACCTTTTCTTCATAATTAAAAATACAAAAAAATTAAAATACATAAAATCCACCAAAAATATTTTATTCTTTCCCTTCATTTTTTGACTACTTTGTAGGCTCTTCTGAGCCAACCCGTGCTCCTTGAGGTCGACCCTGGTCGCTATACCAGGTTAAATAAATAACAAGATCGCTTCTTCGGTTTTTGACTGATTACTCTTATTTAGTGGTCTCTTTTTCTTGTTGAGTCCGATCTGTGAGATCCGGGTCACAATGACCCTTGATTGACTTTATTCCGACTCGTATTTCATGGGATTTTCGGCTCGTCAGCTACCGAGCCCAAAATTTTGGCTCGGGTTCGGCTCAATATCCTAATGAGCCAGGCTCACGAGCCCTTATCAAGCCGAGCCTGAGCCTGGCTCATCGAGCAGTGACTCAATAGCCAACCCTATGCACGAGGTGGCACGCGCAAGGACGAAGTTGGCATCGAGGAAGAGGAGCGACGGTGGGGTCATGCAGGCAGGAGGTGCGGCAGGCCTGCGGAGGTTCTGCGTGCGGAGGGTGGGCCGCACGACAAGGGTGCTACCGTGCTGGGCTGGTGGGATTGAAGGGGGTTGCAAGCACGCGGCGGGCGAGCTGCGCTTGCGGTGGCGCTGGGGATGGCAGGCGAGGTGGAGGAGGCAGGCGACTAGTGGTGCGGCTTGTCTAGCGGTGGAGCTTGCAAGTGGCTACAACTGCCTTGTTTTTTTATTTTTGGTTTTTTTTAAATTTTGTTATTTTGATTTTTTTAGATTTTTTTGACAGTGAATGATCGTCAATGAGGATGAAGAAAATGGATGTAGCTGTGATGTTGATGGAGAAGGTGAAAATGTATAGTTGAAGATGATAAAATATGCAAAAGATGATGAAGATGATATGGTGTTGTGATGTGAGAGAAAAAAATCCAAATTAAACAAAAATAATGACAAAATAAAAAGGAGAATTACCTACAACGGAAGTAGGTGTCTATGATGTACTCACGAGAATCCTCGCTCGAATCGCCGGCGAGTGATGAGCTTGAGCAGTGCACGGAGGCGGCTGCGATGTTGGTCGGAATGCCATCGGAACCAGATAGGAGGTCGATCATTGCTCTACTTCGTCATTCGTGTCACCGAGATAGGTGGTCGGAGCTCTCGATTCTCTCTCGCATAAAAATGGATCAAAGATAAAAATGAGGAGAATGATACATATAAAAAGGGAAGGAAAATGGAGGTTAAAAAAGATGGTGGAATGATGGAGTTGAATGGGAGGTTAAATGAAATGGCGGAGTTAAATGGGAAGTTAGATGAAGTCTTGGTGGTTAATGGAAGAATATGGGAGTTAGTATAGAGAATAGAAATTAAATAAAGAAAAGGAAATAAAATAAAGTAGGCTACTAAAATACAATAAAATAAAGAGAAGAAAAAGAGTGGAGAATTTACAAAATAAGACAACAATATGTACGGTTTATTTTTCTAATTTTATTTTTTTGTATTTTTAATAAGAAATATTTACAACATAAAAATAAAGTAAAATACTAGAAATGAATTACAACACAAAAGGATTTTTTTGGATTTTTTAGTAATTACTAAAAGTAGATAAAAATGAAGAAAGAGTGAATATTTACATTATATACAATGACACCTAGGTCCCATAATCTATATTTTGCAAAAAACCTTCAATTTTAATGAAATCACTTCCATTGGATATATAATTTTCTAACATAAACTTTAAAAGTGAATTTAGTGAATTTGGAGTTCATACAGAGCAGGAATTTGGCTGGGAAATTAGACATTACAGCTTTTTCTCTTTGGGACCTAGGAGTATTTTATTTGAGATGAAATTTTTTAATTTTTTGTATTTTCTATACAACTTTATAAACAAGTTAGAGAAAGAATTAGCCAAAAAAGACTTGAAATGAAATTTATAAAAAAATACATTAAGTTTTGGGCTACTTACAGATGGAAAACTCCTATATTACGATTTTTTATTATTAATTTATTTTATACAATATAATATACAATAATTAGTGTATTTTATTTTCAATGGTCATTTTATTAATTTATTGATTTTATGATCATTTATTTGAGATTTTACACATAGATTTTACTAAGATCAGTATATTAGGATGATGAATCGTGGATTCATCAACTCTCTATACTTAAACTTTGCTAGTCCTCGAGCAAATAAAGAATGAATAAGTTGGAATAATCCGTGATTGTGCATGTGAGTATAAGACTTGATTCGTTCAAGAACTCTCAATTTTAGAGATCATAAAATTCCAAGATGAACCAAGCTCTAGTCAAAAGGTATCCAATTTCCTTAATCATCATACTCTCTTGTATACTTATATAATAGGGATATGACTTTAAGTGTGGACTGCAGTTACAAGAGTAGAGTCACAACTCCACCCAAGGTTCCAGTCTAAGAGACTCTCCTAAGAACCTGATCCTCAACACTAGGGAATAAACCATTTCTTGCATCCGATCCACCGTTTCTTTAGTTGTTATACTTAAAAGTGTAGATAAAAGGCTAGTTGTTGGAGGGCATATGATTGTGTTATTTCTTCTCTCCCTCTCACTGGAATAAGGATCCTCTCGAATGCCTTATTAACTCAACACTTAGATTTTTTTGTTGTTAATCAGTGTGTCCGTCAAGATAAGTCGAAGTCGTCTGCACTTGTTTTCCGGAGAGTACACCGAGGTTTGCCTTTTTTGAGTATCTAATATACCTTATACACCCAGACTTGTAGCATTTACGATGTAGAACTCTTTTTTAGTGCTAGCCCGACTCCTGATCCTAATAGCGGTGGTCCAAGTGGACAATTTAAAATGGTTGGGAGCACTTGCCTTTGGTGGAATCTTTTTGATATTTGACTTTGTATGGTGAGAGCTTTTCTTTCAACATTTCTTTCTGTCTTTTCTTTACTTTGGCTAGCCTCACTGCTTTTACCAAGAGTTGGTACACACTGATCAACAAAATTTTTTATTTCATCACACCCTAATACATAGGTAAATGTCAAGAGATGGTACAAGAACTATGTTCTAATACTGGACAAAGGTGCTGACACTCATGTTTCATGAAGCCTTCATTGATTTTATCCCATCCTCAAGCACCATTAAATCATGTACAAACTCAAATCCCTCATCCAGTTCCTCAAGTGAAATTTGAACTCATTTCATCATAACTGCAATCATGTATGTGAGGTGTTAATCATATTCTTAAGGTAGAGACTAAGCATGCAATATAGTACACAAATCTTACAAACTACGGAAATGTGAATAATTAAGTCAAAGACCCTAATGACTAAGGTTGGTTAACTCAAAATCTTAATATCTCATAGACCATGTGTTCTTGAACTCCACTAGTCTTGTGTGAATGTGTAAGTGTCAGGGGCTAAACCAACTCATAAGTTGTTGTTTTTATTTTGATTTTGTGAATATTTTTTTGAAAAAGACCAGAAAATAAGAAAGATATTTTTCATTTTTATTAAAAAAGTTGTTGTTTTTCCTTTTTTTGAAAAGGGTTTTTGTTTTTTCATAAAGTTTTTTTAAAAATAAAGTTAAATAAGACAGGACATTCAGTTTTTTCCCCAAAAATAGTTTTTTAAAGAAAGAGGGATAAAAATATTTTTTCGAAAAGTTTTTATTTGAAAATAATATTAAAGAGGCTCGTGTCCCTGTGATCGACCTTGGCAGACTTGACAAGAAAATACTCCACAACGTTCAAAGATTGTGGTTTTTTGACGAACCAAATTTGCCTCCTATACTACGACAACCTAATTATTAAAGAGCTAAATTTGATGTTCATCAACCACTTAGTCGTAGCCCCTCATCAGAGAACCTCTACCCTCATCAGAGCTCCGCCATCGTCGACCATTTCCAACATCCGATCAACGATCTAAAGGTGCCAACGTGAAGAGGATTGCATGGTCATCACCATTCTCACGTGTGTTTCACGTAAAGCATCCCAAAAACGAGGTTTCAGACATGCAAAGAAGGTACCTATTTTGGTTTCCCCATCTTGTTGGTGGATCATAGTTATATCATTCATCGCATGCATGTTGATTTGGAGTGTGGATCGTGTCATTTTGACACATGTATTTTTTTAAGAAAATATTATCGTTATTTTTCCTTGTTTTTTAGAACATCAAATATCAAAAAATATGCAAAAACTAGATCTTTATATTAAGGTAATGAGAGGAAAGAAAGTATGTGCTCATTTTTGGAGCAAAATGTTATCACGATTTGGTTTGTTTACTGTCTCTAAGTTGATCGATCACTCTATGTGATCGATCATATTGAAATAGTAATCAATCAGTAACTGATCGATCATTTATATAAAATTATTGATCAGTTTTTGATCTGTTAGACAAAATCTTGAAATAAAGGGGATTATTGAAATCTAAATACAATGAAAATGTTCAGTATGTGTAAGATGAATTAATAATGGTCTATTGGACTGAATGAATTGGAAATCACATCCAACATGTTTACATGTCCTATTAATGCATCCTAGTGAGATTCACAAGAGTGAAAGCATATTATACAAGCATAGAATTACCTAGATATGACACACCATCTATTGCTCTTGTGATCTGATTGTCTTAACATCCCATGGATGGCTCTTCACAAGAGGTTGATGGGATTTTCCATCGTGTGTTTCACCTTGCACAATGATGCGATTTTTTGTGGTGTGTAGGTAGTTGGAGTTAGCGGTTGCAAGAGATAGGCATGCACGACTGTAACCCCAATTGTAATGAGTGGGTGACACATTGTACTTGGTGCACCAATGTAGATTTGGTGTTGCTCGACGGAGTTGGTACCAATTTATGTGGCTGGTAGTTTAGTCTTCACTTTTGGACATATAATTAGTACATGGATCCTATTAGGGTTGATCACTCGAGTTGGTTTCCCTATGATAATTCTATGAAGGAAGCTCCGAGAGGTGGTTAAAGAAGGAGGAGTTGTATCGATTTCCTATATCCATAAATTTTTTATAGTTGTAGACTTGTAGGTGTTCTTGACTACTTATAATAAGGCAATTGATTTGATCTATTGAGTATGACCTTAATCCTGACTCATGCCCTAGTCTATTGTGGACCTTCATTGATGGTAACAGATTTGGGCGGTTTCCACGATGATTTCACAAGTGTTGCATTTATCCTCACCAATCAGAATTTGCCCACGTGAGAGTTCATATGTAATAGTCAAATAAAAAATTACATACATTTTCCACGTCAAAATCAGTCTTGGAGAGACGAGATGTACACTTAAATGTAAAGATAAATAATAACACTCCATCCATCGTAATTGCCTCGATGAGAAAAACTATTAAGCTAACTTATCACTGATGACAAGGCTTTTTGAAATGTACACGTTGTATAAATATGAAAAGAGAAGGATATGAGTTAATAAAGCATAATGGACGTGTTCGGAATTTAGTTAGGATGCATGTATTTCATGTGTATGCCTACGGAGGCACACCAACCCTAATGTGAGGTCTTACACTGATCAAAATCATAGACTATCTATTATGCTAAAATATGATGGAAAATTTATGTACATACCATGAGAACATAAGATTGGGTATCTTGATGTGTTTTGTAGTTGCCTTGTTGAGATGCATACATTAGTGAGCACTTATTTACAATGTTACCATTTTTTACACTAGTGATTAGTGTTGTATATGTACTGAGAAATTGCTCATAAAGTACCTTTATATGGTCTAACCGGTGTTCAGGACCTACCGCCACTGCAGCAGTAACAGCTTAGACTTTGGGAGTTTCAGCGTTATTCTACATAATAGTCAGGGTAAGTATGTTTGGTAGACCGACTTGTACAGTGCTTCCGCTTTGCTTTACTTTTGATTATTTTGAGACTGTTAGTGATACGTGTATGTGTTATATTCTGTTGTTATACATGTATCTTGGACATAGTTATATTGTAGTATTTTTGTACCTATGCGAACGAATGGAAAAAGTGAATGCAACATTTATTTTTTTTACTTTGCTTATTCTTCTTCCTGCTTATATGCTTGTTGTATTTCGGATGTGAATGTGATACTTCTAAATTGTGTTGGTGAACATTATGATCCTAAGGGACATGACATCACATACATAATGAGAAATAAAGTAAATAATGTTGTGACATTGATGAATAGAAAATGATTAGAATATGATGAAATAAAAAAGTTAATTGACATTTAGCACATGAGCGGCCGACTTGTACCCATTTTTGAGTTGTTCATTATGAGTTTTAGAAGATATTCTTGATAATTTATGTGAGAACTAACTTGTCCAAACAATCATTTTTATCGATCGCAGAACTGATGAAATCGACCCCATCTAGATGGAGGTTGTAGGAGTCTCTGTTTCGCACGAAACTTGAATGGCATAATATAGGGATATAGTTATAAAAAACTACATAAGTATTTTTCAAAAAAAATAAAAGGGGGGGATAGAATAGGGGAGCCAAATTAGCTCCTTAGGGGCAACCTCATTTTACCCATATATACACATCCTAATTATATAGAAATATTTAGCAAAAATATAAATTTCTATAGACATATATATAGAAGAGTGATCCTATGAGAGCAAAAAAATGCGAGAGCATGCATTCTAGACCGCATGATTCTGTTTTCTCTCTCTTGGGTGAATCATGTGATCTAGAATCACCCCTCCCATGCTCTCACAACTTTTTGCTCTCATAGGATCACTTGTGAGAGCATGGGAGGGGTGATAACCGCCCCGCACCCTTAGTTAACTCGGTCAAATTAATGTCCAAATTACTTAATAGTTCGTTGCAGTCGGATACGAGAGGCTAGTCAAAAACCACTTATCAATTAATGTTAAGTTAATTTTAAGCGGCAAATAATTTTTTTACTTGGTAGAGTCCAAGGTCGATCTCAGGGAGGCATCTGTCTCCTTAGGTGAATTTTAGCAAGTGTCCAAGTGTTGATTTTCGAGGAGTAATTTTTTTGGTCTTTTTTCTTACTTTTTATGCAGACTTATGCGGAAAATGCAAGCCAATTTAACGTTTCAATTTAATTAATATATCAAATGAAGTCCAAAAATTATGAAAATTGGCCAGATGGTTAATGATGATGAAAATGACCTACACTATTTTTTTTGGAATTTTTCGACACTGAATAAATTAACTGTGAATTAAATGAGCAGACAGGGTGATTTTCAATATTTAATTTTTAATAAATATCAAACCACAATGTTTTCAAGATCTAAAATTATCCTAGATATCTCTAATGATAAGAGACCTACGAAAATTGACAGATCTTAATTTCACTGTGAAATGAATTAACTAAAATTAAATTAAGAAAATCACTCAACAATTTATTTAGGCCTCGATGTGCATGCAAATGACATGAAATTTTTATGGTATGTTAAGAATCTTGTCCTTAAGCTACTGTGAATTTTTGATGATTTTTGGAAGCACAGAGAATTAACTATAAATCAAAAGGTGTCACTGGGCAAAATATGTCAAAAATTAACCAATCAATTCATTAATAATTCAACTGAAATTACAAAAATATGACACGTGGCCCAATAGTCAGAGGACAAAATTCTCAACAAAATGCAATTTTTAGATTTGCAAAATGATGTAAAATGCAACCTAGGGATGCATGCAAACACAGGGGTGTAAATGCAATACAGAAAAATAGTAATACAATAAGCAAATATGCTGACAGGGACTAAAATGCAATTACCTATAATGCTGGGGACTTGAATGCAAATTCTCCACAGGGCACGTACTCCGTGGGCTCAGCTTCACAGGGACCTCTTTGCAAATATGGAAAGCTCCAGGAGCCTCTGTGTAAATTACCCAGGCCACACGTGCTCCTCACGTGGGCGGCCTAGGCTCGGATGGTTGCGGAGGCTCGGATCTAGGCTCGGGCACTCTGGAGGTCTGGAGTGAGGTTCGTGCGACCCGAACCTAGGCTCGGAGAAGAGGTTCGGGCGACTGGGCTACGTGGCGTAATGAAGGCCCTCGGATCGAGATTGATCCAAGGGGTGTCGGTGCAGACACGTGGCCTAACCTCGGGCCTTTGGATCGATGATGATCCACGGTCTCTGGGCTCGAAGAAGACGGCGACGTGGCTCGCTGAGGACCGCTGGATCAGAGGCACGATCGACGGTTGGAAGCTGCTGCGGTGAGGTGACGCGTGGCGATGTGGGGGTCGTTCGATCGATGTGATCGAACGGCAACTGCTCTTCTGCTCCGACGATCCTCCGCCACCTGCGGAGGAGAAGGCGGGGCTCCGGCGAAGGTGCTGTAGCTCCGCCCGTCCTTCCTCGAGGCGCTGACGCTCTCCGACTTGTCGGAGATATCCCAGAAGCTGCGCGGATGGTCGATGAAGGCTCTGGTGTCCTCAGAAGTGAGAGAGGGTCGTCGGGAGTTGCTGACGACGAAGCTCGAAGTCGTCTCCGATGAAGCTCCGATCAGTGACAAATGAAGTACCTGCAAGGGTCAGAGACTAGCCGAAGCTCGTGCGTGCTTGTGTGGAGAGGTGAAGGTAGTCGGCGAGGCCTAAGGCGAAGGGGGGGGGTCGGGCGATGGAGCTCCGGCCAAATGGCGGAGCTGGTGATCGGAATGTTGCGAGGTGTGTCGTCGGAGGTCGTGAATGGTGTCGCGAGGATGAGAGCTTCGACGCGAAGCTCAGCGAGATGAAAGGGAAGCGAGAGAGTGACCGGTGACGGCGAATAAAGTCAGAGAAATCAGAAATAAAAAACAAGAAACGATCGGAGAGGAAATGTAGGATTTCACCTGGGGATTGGGCCTCCTGCTTGAGGTCCAGGTCGTCGCTCGAGGGCCGGTGATCGCCCGAGCTCGTGCAGCTGCTCGTGGGAGTCGCTGCGACACGGCGGAGCTGCTGTGGATCTCGCCGGAGCTGATACCCTTCGTCGCTCGAAGACGCGTCGAATTGCTGTCACCAATGGGAAGGTCTGAGCTCAAGGAAGCTCTCTGGAGTGGCGGATAGGGGTGAAGGTTGCCGGTGGTGGCGTATTTATAGGTTGAAGGTGGTGGGTTGGCTGGTGACGAGGTGAGGTAGGTGGTTGACGTGGGGCGACTCTGGTGGAGGTGGTGGAGCGTGAGGGAGCTGGCGAGGGTAAGGGATAAGTGGGGCTCATCGTGGGAGTGTTGGCTGACGTAGATGGTGGCTGACGTGCAGCCGGAAATAGAAAGGGGGCGCCCCTCCCGCAAGGCAAGGGACGTGGGAGAGAAGGGCGCCCAGAGGTAGGAGACGAGGTCTTCACCGTTGGATCAGTGATCGAAGCGTGGCGGGCGGGTAGGTTTAGATCGAGGCGCGTAGATGATGGGCTGCGGTGGAGCCACGTGGCGAGCTGCGGACGAAGCGCGAGCGGGCGGCCTGGATGAGGAGATGGAGCTGATCGAAGGGCCGAGACTCGCTGGAAGGAGAGGCGGCTGAGATCAGAGGATCGTGGATGCGATCGAGCGGTCTTTAAAGCGCCACGTGGCGTGTTCTGGTGAGAGCGCGAACGTGCGGCGTGGATTAAGGCCGGAGATGATCTGATGGTCCAGGCTTTAGGCGCGCGTGGGCAGAGCTGGGCCGTTGGATCTGGAAGAGGATCCAACGGTTGGAAGATGAGGCGGATGAGGCGAGGGGAAGCGGGCCGCGTGGCGCAACCAGAGGGCGCCACGTGGCCTGCTATGAGTGGCTGGAGGAAAATACACGTGTAGAGAGAAGAGGGGGCCGAATTTGGAAAAACTCAAAACATGAAAGTTGTAGATCTCGATGAGATCTACAAGTTTCATGTTGACCAAAGATGGAGATGAGGTCAAATATGATATATAAATACAAAGATACAATTATACACCTATGTAGTATACAAAGTGGCCCAAAAACCTAACTTTCTCATATGAGCTCCAAATTCAATGAAATTAGTCTCATTTTAAAGGTCTTTTAATGTGTAGTATTCTAAGAGTAAGTAGACCTAATTCGGAGTTTGTATGAGGGTTTTATGTGCATTTTAGTGTACAGGGGTTCTAGGGCTTTATTGACTATTTTACAAGGGGGATTTTTGGCATTCTTCCCTATATTATTAACTAAGGAATACATATTATAGAGAAGAGGTCATTTTAGTGAATGGGTATTTTACAAGGGATTTTTGGCTTCTTATTTAAATGTAAATGGACTACTAAAATGTATGAATTATGGATGTATGCATGAATGTTATTTATGCAATATAAAGGAAAATATGCCTCTATTTGCTCGGGAACAAGGCTCTATTTTTGACTTTTGAAGTGATGAATCACAGATTCATCAAGGGGTGATTATGGACCACATGATTCACCCAGGAGAGAGAAGATCAGGAGAGAGAGAAAAGAATCATGTGGTCCAGACTCATTCCTCTCATGCTCTTATAATTTTTTGCTCTCATAGCATCACTCCTCTCTCTCTCTCTCTCTCTCTCTCTCTCTCTCTCTATATATATATATATATATATATATATATATATGAAAAACTTGAATTGAAGTGGCGCCTCAATTCAATCATTGTGTGACATCACTCTCTACCCGTCCGATTGCAATCTACAACTTTCTTAAAAACCACCATTCGAGTATCAAAACCACTAATAATTTAATAAGGAAATTCTATTTTTAGAAACTTACTGTATTCTATCAATTACGACATTTTAACGAATAAGTCGGATCCCACGTTTTTAGCGAAATCATTATTTACGAATTAAAATTCCATTCTTCCTAAAATGCATCTTCTCTCATTAACATTCAATTTTTTCCTAATATGTATCTTCTCCCATTTCGACATGTTGGGTTTCAAAAATTTCTTGACCTATCTCTAGTTCTTATTCAACTATTTCTTATCAAACACCATGATCTTCAATGAATATCGATGAAAGAGAAGCTTGCTCCTTTAATAGAAAAATGTCACATGTAAATGCATTATTTCTAGTTCTTATTCATCTTTTTTTGTTATCAACCACTGAGAACTTTAATGAATTTCGATGAAAGATCAACTTGTTCCTTAATAGAGAACGTCTCGGGTAATTGTATTCTATTTTTCGTATGTCATTTTCAGCATTAATATATATATATATATATATATATATTTGTCAGATATATGACGAAGATGGTGAAGTTATTGGAGTTCTGGAAGGAACTGATCATAATTCGCATCAATCAGGTATTCTAAATGCCAAAGATTTAACAAATTACAATTCTTATATATTATATGATTTTACATATATACTGTCCATTTTACTATAACGGAATTTATATTACTATTAATAACCATATTTTACATTCACAATCCACAATTTATGAAATTGGGTCACAAATTACAACATTTCTTTTTTTTGTAAAGTTACTACATGGTTCTGATTAGACACTCAGTGAATCTGTTAATGTTCATACACCCCATATATTGAAAACTCTTATATGTATTCTTGATGCGTAAATACTTTAACATGATTTTCTATATCACTTATATATGTTTCTTATATGTAATATTTAACACATATTCGTTACAATTTTTGAATGATCTTTATATTTTACTTTAGCATAACTTATTTTACATTCATGAACTATATTTTACAATATTGAATCGCATTCTACAATTCAAATTCCATATTTTTTATATACATTTTACTATAGCAGAACTTATATTACTATCGAGAACCATATTTTACAATCAATTTTCACATTTTACAATATTATACCACAAATTACAATATTATTTTTTTATAAAATTATTAGTTGCTTCTGATTATACAATCAGTGAATCTGTCAATGTTCATGCACCTCATATATTCAAAACTCTTGTATCTATGCTAGATGCGAATTTTAAACTGATTTTCAGTATTACTTATATAGTTTTCATATAAGGTACAATTCAACATATATTAAATCCATTTTTTGAATGATCTTCATATTTTACTATATAATAATTTATTTTACTATTATGAGCTATATTTTACAATATAGAAACACGATTTAAAACAAAAAAATATATCATCATCTACGATATCTATATTTTTAGACATGTAGTTATAAGTTTATTCCTGTATGGTTAGGTTGTATTTTGATATAACATATTTTATTATAATATGAGGTTTTTCGTTTTTATTAATTAGTTTCTAATACATCTCAAATTTTAAAATTACCCCCAGGTTGCGATTACACAATCAATGAAACTGTCAATGTTCTCACACCTCATATAGACCAAACTTTTGGATCTATTCAAGATGTGTATAAATTTTATGAGACATATGCAACAGAAATTGGATTTAATGTTAGAAAAGCAAGCTCCATGGTTGGTAAAGATAAGATTTCCAAGGAAAGGATAATTATCTTCAAATCCTTTGTTTGCTGGAAAGAGGGATTTCCTAAAACTAAAGACAAAACACTGATTACGGACAATGCAAAAAGTAATGAGAGCGATGATTGTATTTTTTTACAAGGAGGAGTACCGCGTTGGATTATCCCGGACTGGGTGCAAAGCTTTCATGCCAATTTCCTTTAGGTCTGATCTCAAGGATTGGATTGTTTTCTAATTTTGAAGCAGGACACAATCACAATCTCGTTTCTCCATCTAAACATAGATACCTCAAACCAAATAGACGTTTTTCAAAAAGCCGCAAAAATGCTTGTGAAGTCAATAAATGATGTAAACATACCTGTATCCAAACAGTCAACGTTCATAAACATGTCCAGCGGTCAAGTTGGTGGTATTGTTTAGAGATATTTACAACTTAACCCGAAAAGAGAAAAAACAATGTATTGGGATGGATGTTCACCTACTAATTGAGCATTTTGAAAGTTGTAAGGCCATTACTCATGATTTTTACTATGCTTACACAACTGATGATGATAACCGGCTTACTCAGTCTATGTGGATTGATAATGCCTCTATTGAAGATTACAAATTATTTGGTGATACAATATCATTCGACACAATATATAGGACCAATGAATACAATCTAATCTTTAGATCTTTTTGTGGCGTTAATCATCATGTTTGTACATTTTTTTTGGAAATTCATTCATGAGCAGAGAGACAACCGAGTCATTCTCGTAGTTATTCGAGAGATTTCTTGAAGTAATGAGAAAACATCTAATTTCTATAATCACAGACGAAGACCCGGCAATTTGTGCAGCTGTTAGGAATTGTTTTCCACATGCTGTTCATAAATTCTGCACTTGGCATATAATGGTTAAGCTTAAAAGTAAGCTTGGAAAGATTAAAGATATAAATAAAGTTCTTTCAGCATTTTCCATAATTGTATGGAAAAGTATAACTATAAGTGAATTTGAGCAAAATCGGTGCAAGGTTATTGATCAATATGATTTATCATCAAATGTCTGGTTGAATGAGAAATATAGCATCAGATATAAATGGATTAGTTTATATCTTAAGGATTTTTTCTAGGCTGGTCAACGCAGTACATAGAGGAGTGAAAGTATGAATGCATTCTTGCAACACCACATCACTAAACAGAACTCCTTGCTGTAATTTATAAGATTTCAAAGATCAATTCAACGATGTAGAGAAAGAGGAAATGACATGGATAACATTGGTGAAGTATACACTCCAAAAACAAATTTCAGATGGAAGATGGAGGAACAGATGGTTCGTGTTTACACTAAGTTCATATTTTACAAATTTCGGTTTGAACTGAATGAAGTAAAGGACTTGAATGTTCTAATTCAATCGAACTCTTTGGATTACTGCCAATATTTTGAGTCATATATTGGGAAACCCGAATAAGAATGGTGTGCTTCTTCGTCTATGCCAATCGATTTTCTTTCTTGTGAATGCAAGAATATACAATTCTTTGGATATCCATGTAGGCACATACTTGCAGTATTGAAGATACAGAATGTGGAGCTTCTGCATCATGAATATATATTGAAAAGGTGGACAAGGAGCATTAAAAAATCAGGAAATTATCATATTTATGTGCAAGTTGCACACCAAGAAAGGTCATCACAGCTGAATCAGTTGTGTTCGCATATTATTTCGGCTTCAGTCGATCGGGATGAGGACATATTCTTATTTGTTAAAGAAAAATTAAGTGATTTATGTTGCAATATTAAACTTGTGATAAGTAACAAACCTTCTTCCAGCTTTACAACCAAGAACAATTCAAATGATCA